>CM039468.1:15211344-15244215 GCA_022433065.1 Begonia loranthoides
AAAGTATTAATGGATTTAGGTGTTATTCATGAAGTTGGTTATTATCAAGTGGTATTAGTTGTTAGGATGAGTTGTAGGATAAGGTTGGTTATTAACCAGCTTCTCCACTTGATAATAACCAGCTTCTCCACTTCACAAAACTTTCCTGCCTTTAATCACCGACACTCACAAATTTCTCATCCAGAAGCAATAACTCCTCACAACAATTTGACAGAGCTTTCACATGCTTTTCATCCTTCAAAACCTCACTGCCCACACCTCTAATTATAGACAACTCTTTCCAACGCCTCATCAATGCCTAGAGGAAGATAGAATGCCAAGAGGTGTAGTCCATCAATGTCCATTAACGCGTATAACGTCCATCCTTTCAACTTCAAGCATTCTACATGATGTTCCTTTCGTATTCTCTTTAGTTAAAACTCTTCAGATTATCCTCATAAATTAGCGGATGATCATGCCGGTTGTTCTCCTCAATGGCGATCAACCACAGTTTTCCTTCAGAAAATTATCATTTACTACGCTGGTCGATTGATGCCGATCGATCGACACCTCGTTGATTGACCTCCCGATCGACCGCCAACTCCAAGCACTGAATCCTGTTTAAATGTCCAGATTATTTTGTGACACACACACACACACACACACACACACACACACACACACACACACANNNCACACACACACACACACACACACACACACACACACACACACACACACACACACATATATATATATATATATATATATATATTACTCTTAATAAACCATATTTCACTTTTTCAATTATCCAAACTTCATCATATACCAAATGTATCACCATTGCTCCTTCACATTATTCCTCTTTAAATCCAATATATCCTGAAATATTATAAATCATATATCTTCAATCTTATAATATGTAATGCCCTGAATTTTTATATCGGAATTTATTAAGAATAATTGGAAATTAATTAGGGCTATTTGAATTTATTGGATAATTATCGGGGTATTACTAAGGATGTAATTGATAGATCACTATTTAAGAAATTTATCGAAGGGTCATTAAGATTTAATTGATAGAATTAGGAAATTTAGATTGGACTTGTAATAATTGCTAATCAACTTTGGGATAAGTCGCGAGCCGAAATTTGGGTCGACTCATATGTTGTACGTGTAATCAACACATGAAAATACATGTGTTAAAAGTAAAATGAAATAAAGAATTTAAATAAATAAAATAAAAATACAATGGTTGAAGGCCATTCTGCGAAGAGCTCAACGAAGAGAGAGAGGGAACAGAATGGGAGAATCGAGTGAGACAAGAGACGACACGCGACGAGCGACGATCGGCTCGTGACAAAGGTGCGACGGACAGCAATGTTGAGCAGCGAGCGTTCGCGCCATGGGCGAGGCTCCGGCGTGCGGCGAGCATTTTGTTGATGCTATGGTTTCGCTCGCGGATCTGCAATGCCAATGCTGATAGAATGGTGACGGCGATGGGGTAGCAGGTGCGAGTGGCGTCGGGCATCGGCTGGAGGCGATCAACGCCTCAGGTCATTGGACGGATTGGACAGGTTGGGTGGAGCACACCTGGTTGCTGAGGCTGGTCGGGCGTGCTAAGGATATCACTCTCTATCTTCCAAGGATTTGGCAGAAAGTGTCCCCCTCTCCCTTGTTAATATATAGAAAGGAGACAGAGGGAGAATGGAGGCAGAGAAGCTGGAGAAGGGAGCTCTCAAGTTTAGCTCCTCGGTTGTTCTTCCAGCAGTGGCCGAGAGATGAGTTGAAGTCTAGAGAAGGAGATGGCTGGACTGTGAGCTCTCAGGTTTCTGTGTTCCTCTAGGTAAACCTTCTCTCTTTGTTCCTTCGAGTTTGGTGTCTGTTTTTGGAGGAAGTTGACAGGGATGATGAGTTCTGCCTTTAGTTCTGTTAATGAGTTGCAAATTCGTTGTGGTGTCTGTTTTGGGAGGAAGGTAGTCCCCTGGTGGCAGAGATTTGGCAGTGATTGCTGGAGTGTTGGAAAAGCTAGAAATCCAACTTGGGTTGGTTGCTGGCAATGGTCTGGCAATGGGGTTGAGCTGCTGCCTGCCTTGGGTCTTCATGGTGGGTATGCCTTGGGTCTTCATGGTGGGTATGACTCCTTCTCTTTATTTTGTATTTCTGGACATTTGTGTTATGTAAATGGAGGGATAAAGTCAGGGTTATATTCTGCTAGTGGTGATGCCTTTAGTTGTTTTTGAGATACTCTTAGTGATTTTGTAGTCATTGGGTGGAATGGAACTCTGTTACACATTGTTCTATGTTGTTGGAATTGATTGAGATTTTGGAATGTTGAATATGTGAGTGAGGTGTGAGTTTTACCCTCTAATGCTGATAATGCACTCTGTTGGTTGGAATTCAAATTTGTACAGCTGAGGATATGTGTGTTGTGGTGTTGAGTATGATTTCTAGAATAATTGTGATTAGGTAAACCATTGAGACTTGGTTACTTGTTGGGTCAATGTCTGTTGTTGCGTTGTTTGGACTATTATTGAATGAATTTTTATCAGTCGTTAAGTGTATGGATGCTGCCCTCTATTGGATGGTACTCTGTCGGTTTGGGTTTGGTCCATTAGCGGATAAATATATGTTGATAATTGGATTAAGTTATTGTTCATTAGTTGGCTGTTAAACATTGTTGCTTCGTGTTTTATTCAAATATTAATGTTGGACGTCAGTGTCTATGGGCCCATAATTGTTGGGATGGATTATGTTTTTTCTAGGTATCAGAAGGAGAAGAAAAATGATAACGGTTAAACATTGACACGCGATAAGTTAGAGGTAAGGAACTTGGGTGTGTCTTGACCATTTGGAGGCCCTAAACCACAAGTATTGTGCGTGAGTAGTATTGTGTTCCTTGAATGATATTCTGTTGTTATTTCCTTTGATTGATAGGGTAGATTATTGTTAGCTTTATGATATTGCTTGATTAATATAACTACTATTATTCATTGTTGGTATTCTTTACTGTTAAGTGATATTGTTAGTTCTGTCATAAAGGCTTAAATAATTGATGAACGAGTGATAGACAATTGATGAAAGAGTGATAGACAATTCATGAACGAGAAATGCTTAGATAATGAATGAAATAGATGAGTTAAGTGCGAAGACATTATTATGAGTTGTTCTCTATAGTTTAACTTCTGTTTAGTTATTAATTTCAAGCTGCTATGTATTTCATCATTGTTCTGCTGCCATTTGTTTGTCTTACTTTCATAATCTAGTATTAGTACTTGTGATAATGGGTATGCAATTTAATTAGGATAATTAGCTAGAATAATAATGGAAATTCTATTTGAGCATGTTTAAGTAACCAGTTGTCTAATTCAATTGTTAATCGCATCATTGAACACGTTAACTAACTAAGATAATAATGATAGATCTAAGTTATGTCATGTCTAGTTGATTGAGCATGTTTACTTTATTAACTAACTTAATAGTTGTAAAATAGCAAATTCGTGCATACTTAACTAATTGTGTAAGTTAATCCCCAAGTATGTTAATTAACTTAACAAGTGTTCCATTAATAACCAGTCCGAGCATGTTTACTGTGCTAATTAATCAATCCACGATGACTAGTTAACAACGATAATTAAGTATGCTTGAATTATTAGAATAGAAGTATGTAATCCGAACATGTAAACTGACTAGAATAACCAGTCATAATCTTGAGCATGTAAATTGATTAGGATAACTACTTAGTATAATAATTGTAATTCTACCTGAATATGTTAGTTTACTCTTATTAAGTAATACGAGCATGTTTAACTAGTTGTGCAATAAATAATCAATCTTTGAGCATGTTTAGTTATTAGTATGTTGAATTAGTTGAGCATGTCCGCATGTTAATCAATTCAAGCATGTTAATCGATGACTAAACCTTGAGTATGTTAACTAATTTGTTGAGCATGTAATTAACTGGGATAAGAACTAGACTAGTAAATATAGCATGTTTGACTAATTAAAATAAAAGTATGTTTAACAAATTAGAATAAGGATTTCCAATTTATAAGCATGTTTCCATTATTCGTTATCTACAGCATGTTTCCATGTTTAGTCTAGCTTAGTTCAATGAGCATGTTTAGTTAAATTAGAATTTGTCGTATGTTACTTTATTGTCTCATCTTGTTCAATTCGATATCATAATTGTTCATTGTATCTATGTATGCTTTCAATTATTGTGATTCATTATATGTGCAAGTTCAATTATAGTACTTTTACTTCAATGTGCATTTCAATTTCCGTTAATGTACATTATAATACAGTATGCTTCATGTTAATAGAAAACCGTAGGGAGTGCCACTTTGGGGTGGTACTCACGCATGCATGAGTGAGGAAAAATGCTAAGACGAAGGCATGTTCGGGATGGGCGAGATACGCCCATCACTGAAGAAACCCTTGCAGCGGGATACACCAGAAGGGAAGAAACCCTAAAGGCGGGATACGCCGGAAAGGGGACGAATGCTAAGAAAAGATTGTTCGGGATGGGTGGGATACGCCTATCACTGAAGAAACCCTCCGGCGGGATACGCCATAAGGGAAGAAACTCTGAAGGCAGGATACGCTGGAAGGGGAGGAACCTTGAAGGCGGGATACGCTGGAAAGGGGACAAAAAAGGGAGTTGGAGAGCGGATTCCATCTTCTAAGACCCCTCCAATCTCCAGCTCGACGTACGGGTAAAGAATGAACAAAAGGACGAATGTAATAAAAAGAATTGGTTTGGGTGGCCCCCCATTCCAAGAAGGACTAAAGAGAGATATGCATAATTGTTTTCCCTCATTTTCTTACTGGTCGTAAGCTCATGTCCTTACTTATGGTGTAGGTACAACGACGAACAGATAAGAAGTAGATGATAAACACATATGAAGTAGGGATGGATGATTTCGCACACACGAGACTCGGTCTGACCAGGCAAAGAAAAAGATGAGTAAACGGTTGTAAATCAACGATGTTTAATTGTCAAGTTTTATTTGTTAGATGTAGTGTTTAAATTGTTTAGTATTTCCTTCTTGAACTATTTCTTTAGCTTCGGCCTTGATTTACAAGGGTTTATTTTATAACGCTTCCGCTTATTTAATAAGTTGGTTTTCACAACAAGTTTAAAGAAAGAGTCAGTGGCGATTCGGTTTTAGTATCGCACTCTAATTTGTTTTAAAAAGAAAAATTTCAAATTTTAACACATTTTACAATATATGAAAAATCGGGTCGTTACATAATATCCAATTGCGTCCAATATACTTCCTCTTACCACCTCCATTGACTATCAAAACCACTTTATATCGTCCAATATAACTTCAAGTATCACCAAATAATTTTTTAATTAACATCAATCCTTCCCTTAATCTAACTACGAATATAACGGGGTATCATAATTCACTTATTCCAAATGCATTTCTCTTAACCAATATTTTTACTTGTCCAACTCAGCTCCTATCATTTCCAAAATTATCACTTAAGCTATGCCTTCAGCTCAATGAAGATTCAGGATATTACATATGCAATGTGATATGCCTCTAACTCTTTATGTCAGAATGGGTCCCACCCAAACTGCTCTTTTCTTTCCGTTTCATTCATTACTCGTACATCGAGTTGGGACATTGGAGGAATCCATGACGGAGAGAGTAGTTTCTTTGTCAGCTTCTAACCACCTAGGGTAGACAGGCTCTCACAACCCAACAAGGGAATGACATAATTCTTCGAGTCTACCTAGTTAGATCTGAACTATCTCTCCATCCCCCAATTCCCCTTACATTCGTTTCCTTTATCCATTTTCCTCACACAATGTATATGAGTACCAACCCAAAAGTAGTATCTCTACTTGATTCTATTACCATGATGCATGTCAATGCTTATATGATATTAACGAAAATCACAATATAATACAAACAACGCATTCAATTTGACAAGAAACAAGTATAAAGGATGATACGTGCAATGTTATAAGGAAAAACAAGTATAGAAAATAATACGTGCAATTAATTCAAGGAGCCTAGTATATTCAATGACGTGCTATACATGCATGGCAATTAAAGGCAAGAAATGAACCTAAACCTCATAATGATTAACGGTCTAATATTCAATAAAGCACCAGCATCATAGGATATATTGAATCACCATATTTTGATAGCAAATCAAGAGTTAACAGTCCATACATGGATTAATGACGGGATTAACACTAAGATATCACTTCCAAGAATACAGAGAAATATGCAAAACGAGTTTGCAATTCAAGATGCTTAACATGCGGCAGAACAAGTAAGATAAACCCCTAACTTATGAGAATTAAACTGACAACACTACTCTAATCAATAAGCCAGAGAACGATATAGTTTAAATCCATAGACTTATACACCAACAACTAAACTAATAACGTGGCTATGAGGCAGGAAACGTAAATATGCAGGGATATTAATAGAGAACAATAGCATCCAAGTGTTCTAACCAACAGCAAGGTACTCCAACATTGACTAAGAGATAATAGAGATTTACTGGAAATCAAGAACAGGAAAATCAACCAACAATTAGTAGTTCTAAATTGATAGAGAACAGCATCCACGTTCACAATATTATGCAGTGATTAAACAAGGGAATCTATATAGAAAATCCATCATTATCTTTTATCTACATATCAATGAAGGCAATAGGGTCCATTCAAAGCAATATATCTCAATAGCTTGTTAGGACATTTCAACCAATATCAACAATCCCAAAAGTATTCCAAGAAGACAATCCAGAAAACATCCCAAGAAAACAATTCAAGGAACAACAAAGACTCTACTTGTTGTGTAGGCCTCCTCAGGCAAAGACTTACTCATCTCTTACCTCTCAACCATAGAAGATTCACAATGCCAGAAACAGGGGACCAGTAGGAACATTAGCAACAACACACAGGAATTTTCAACTGAAGGCCACCCTTATACACAGCGCATGGAACACTCTTTAGAAGAAAAATGTGGTTCCTCACCTTCACTTCACTCAGACGTAGCACACACAACAAGTGGAGAGTGTGAATCCACCCCCCCCCCCCCCCCCCACCAACACTTACAGACGGAGGGAGAGAGGAAGAAATAGACTGCACAAAAGCCAGTGGTTTGAGGTGACGATCACCACACCAAGGGAAGTGGTCCAATGGAAAACTCCCACGTGGATGATTTGATTGTGCAGGGATAGGAGATGCTATCTCCTATCCCTGCACAAAAGCCAGTGGTTTGAGGTGACGATCACCACACCAAGGGAAGTGGTCCAATGGAAAACTCCCACGTGGATGATTTGATTGTGCAGGGATAGGAGATGCTATCTCCTTGGGGAGAAAGAATAGACATTTCGTAGGGGGAAATGTTGCAGGGGAGAGAAAAATCAAAGGAGAAAATGGGAAGAAGGAGAGAGAGTGTCTGATAGAAAATGGGTTTCTCGCTTTAAATTGATTTTTCGGTTGAGGGAAGGCGTCCGAGCCTCGACCCCGTATCGACCAAATTCCTAAATTTCCTTCAAAATAGCATTTTCAGTCGAGAAAGATGTTTGAAGTCTCGACCGCATATCGACTTAAATGTTCAATAATTTCGATAGATTCAAACGCTTCCCGACCACGCTCGATTTCACCCATCCGTATGTAGACCAAAAACACATATTGCATATAGAGGAGCATTTTTGGACGCGAACAACTGACCATGCATCGACCCAAAACACAAGGAATGATTCGTAACACATTTCGGACGCACACCACAACCGCGCGTCGACCACGCAGCGGCCAAAAACTCATATGCACCATTTTTCCTCAAAACTTTATACTTTAATCACTCCATAATATTTTTTCCCATATGTACATGGCATTAATTAACAATATACCGCCCCGCAGCATAACACATTAATTATTCTAAAATTCATTACATTATATAAACGGGAAAATATTATCGGGGTATTACATTTCTTCCCTCTGTTTATGAATTTCATAGGATTATTAAAACATAAAAGGATGGAAGATAATGCTCTGTTTTATTCTCTATTGAGTTTATTGTTTGATGGCATTCAATGTTGTTGGATTTTGATGATTTCCCTTTGTCTGATTACTGCGTTGATAAACCATGAGATTTAATTATTTAATTCCTCTGTTGTTTAACTGCTCATTGGTCTTGTGAGATATTGAAATTGGATATTAGTTTGTGCACGTACATTTGTGGTTGGGTGATAGTAAATGTTCTCTGTTTTGGTTAAGGGTATTTGGGATGGAGTGTTGTATGTTAATGGAATGTTTATATTCTGTTGGATGGTGCTTTCTGTTGATGTTGCTTGGTTTATAAATAATTAATAAATGAAATAAATGGTGGGGTTATGTTATGTGGTTGGAATTAGTTTCTGTTTGGTTGGAGTTGTTATGTTTATGTTATTGATAGAAGGAGATAGGTATGAGAAATTGAGAGAAATATGGAATAAAATTATAATGTACATGCATTGGATCAAATTGTAAGTCTAAGACCGTGAGATAGTTATTAATGGTTAATGTTATTATTTCGAAGGTACTTTGAAGGTATTGAAAAGGAAGAGGGATAGCATTGAGTACGAAACTCGCTACGGATGCAAGTAAGTTGATATTGTATGTGTTTTGGTCTTTAGGGCCCTACATCGTAAGAGTTAGGAATTGTATGCGGATTGTTTACCGCTTTATTAAAGTAGTAAGAAATAGTGCATGTGATTGGCCAGTGGAGTCCTACTTCATGAGACTAGGATTGTTGTGTTTAAATTAAATATTCTGGATTTTGTTGTATGTGATAGGTTGATAGATTCATTTAGTGATGCTATGTTATTACTCTCTGTTGATTGTGATCATTGTTTTTATCGTATGTATTGTTCTCTATTGCTTTGGGTTGCTGAGGGACTTGATGCATGCCTTTTTTGTGTTTAAATTCTATAAATTGTTAGTCTATTAGTTAATAAATTAAGCTATATCATTATGATAATATGATATGTTATGGCCCTGCACGTATTTGGTTATTGGTTCTAGATAAGCTCTGTTTCTTCATTTTATTACTATTAACATGGAAAAAGGGTTAGAATTAATATGGTACAAAGATAAAAAGGGATGATGATACTCTGCACGTTTTCTTGAGTCTATTACATGGTATTGCTAATTTGTTGTGAATCTGTTACCGTGCTATTGACTTGTTGTTTGAACTACTTTGATATATTGTTATGATCATTGTATTGCATCGACATGCATCATGGATAGAAACCTGAGGAATGTCACGGTTAACATTCACATGCATTGTACGAGAGAGACCACATGTAAATGAATGTAATGGGAATTGGAGGTTGGGGATAGTAGTGATGGTGATGCCTGGAGACTATATGATGATGTATCCCTCCTATGTAGGGTTGAGTGACCTGTTCAGCCAGGTTAGACCCCAATGATGTATCTACTCTCCATGTGGGAAAAACCTCTAATGTCCTAGTTTAATGATATGAAACTGTGAGTAAAAGACAGATTTGTTAGATTCCTATCTGACATAATCAGACATATGCATGCATCATGCATCATATGCATGCATCATACTACGAGAGAGAAGGGAAGAGCTCGGGCTCGGGTCGGTGCCGGGGTGCAACTTCGGACGAGCTGGCTACTGGCGGCGACGGTGAGGTTGTGAACGACGCGATGAATGGCAAGCTAGGGCTTGGTGGTGCGCTGGGTTGCGGGAATGAAGAATGGCCGCGAGCTGCAAACCATCGATGGAGGTGAGTCAGTAGTCTTCTGCTTGATTTCTTCTCCCTGGCATTATGAACTGAGTAATTTGACAAGTATGGCTGTGAATTCGCTTTAGGTGGCGATGATAGAGACGGAATTGGCGTGATGGTAGGGGCGAATTGGACCAAACCAGGTTGGACTTCCTCATCTTGCAACTTTCCACGTGGATACTGGTAAGTGGACCACTCTTCCTTGGTATGTACAATTATTCGCCAGCTTTGGAAGTCATCCCTTCTGCTATAAATGGATGGCAACAGACAGGCTTTGGCAGAGTTAAAGACAGAGTGATGGAAATGTGAGGGTGAGAATATTGCAATGAAAGGGGCACTCTCTTGAAGAATGGAAACAGAGAAGAGAAGTGAGAAACCGTGTGATGTTGCTCTCGGGTCCTCTTTGATTTCTTCAGGTAGTGACATTCTCTGTTCCTTAGTATACTTTCTGTGATGATCAATTGAAATGAATGGAAATGTGGGATGTCTGCTGCGTTGATGTTCTGTTTTAGATTACTGAAAGATGTTGTTGTTGAGGTTCTGTTTTTAGATTTATGATAAATATTGTTTCCGAGAGATATATTTTGAGGAGGGCTAAAGGAGTGTTATATTCTTTATAGTGTTACTGTTGGTTAGACTCAATTGGTATGGATTGTCACCTTGCGCCGTCGGATATCAAGTAGATGTTGATTTTAAGATTGATGTATATAGTCTGTTATACTTAGAACTCAATTGTTTGTAGTCAATATACCCTGGACTTGTTAATTCGATAATCCACTGCTTGTCATATCCTATTTGGTTGAGATTTACCATGAAACATAGGTTGTACACTTGGAGGATAACTCCTACTATGTTAAAGTGGATTACTGCATTTGTTGTTATAAACAATAACTAGACATGTTAGTAACAAAAGGTTGAAGTTACGACCATGAACCAGGCTGTTCTATTTTGTAATGGATTTGTAGACTTGTTGGAAGTCCTGTTTTGTAATGGATTTGTAGACTTGTTGGAAGTTCTGTTTTGTAATGGATTTGTAGTTTTGTTGGAAATTCTGTTTTGTAATGGAGCTGTGGTTTTGTTTGAAATGTTGTTGTTGGCTACTAGTCTGTGCATTAGAAATGTTAGAATGTTAATAACTGAAACAGGTTGGATGTTATTGCTTGGTATTGGGTAATGTCTTGTATTTTTGTTGGCTATGGGACTGTTATGGTGTGCTAAGTTATTCTATTCTCTAGGAGTGAGATTGATAAGGGCCTAATAATTGTTCATTTAACAGTTTTTGAAGGTACTAGGTCGATTGACATAATCGCATTGAAGACTTCAAGTAAGTTGATACTTACTGTGCTTTGGTCTTCGGACCCTACATCGTAAGAATTAGGATTTGCATGTTGTGTGTTTACTAGATTTAGGTTCTTTTAATGATATGTTTATTAGACATTTATATCATCATATAAGACTGTATTTAGGCATGGGCGTATTGTCTGTCATCCTAAAATATATGTAAATAGGCATGTGGGGGTTCGGGAGAATTGAGAATGGTTGTCGTGGTGACACCCCTATTGGAGTGCCTACTCCCAATTAGGGAGCGGTGAGGCATGGTTAAGCCACGAAAATCGTAAGATTCTCAATTCTCTTGTTCTGAAATCCTCAATGTCTTCAAAAAAAGCGTATGGGTATGGCTCGTGGTGACACCCTGATTGGTGTGTTTCCTCATTGGAAATACGGTTAAGCCATGAGACCTAGACTTATCCATCGCCCCGAACAGATGAGATACGAATCTCCTCTGCAATGCATCGTGTGATTATGCATCATATGCATTACATTTTAGTCTATCACTTACTGAGCAATATGCTCATTAGTTTAGGTCTTGTGATGTAGGTATCGTACGAGAAAAATAGGAGAACAGGTCAAAGACAGTTGATGAAGGATTTGCAGGGGTGGATCTTGTGGCTGGCTGGGCTAAAGAATTTAAAGGAGAATTTATTTGTAAAAAGGGTTTGTAAATTATTTAATATTCTTTAATGCTTTGTTTTAAGTCCGCTGCGTTTTATAAAAAGGATTTCATTACTTCTTCTGAAATTAATAAATGTTTTAAGTACAGAGTTTTAACAATCGGATTTTATAAAGAAAAGTCTCACTCTGATTTTATAAAAGAAAAAGTTTTAAATTTCACGCGATTTTAAAGTAAAAAAAACCGGGTCGTTACATGTTTAGAAGTTATAGTAATGATATAATAGATATTGTTTGCATTCACGAGAATTCGAAAATGGTTTGATGCATGGTTTTAAAAAGGATACAGAAATAAATGAAAATGAATACGTAAAGAATAAGGTAAAAGTAAAGAGAAAGGTGATCTGAGATATAGGTGGGTGGTGATCATGACTTAGTAGATGCATCTTGGTCCAAGATGAGGGTTGGACCACAAAAGGCTTGGGCCAAGGGAACGTATTTCAGTCTAGGATGAGGGCTAGAGCCCAAAAGGCTTGGGCCAAAAGCAAATCCGTGAGGTCAAAAATCTTGAGGTGGGGCTAGAGCCCCGACTACAGCGGACAATATCTATTGGGTCTAGTGATTATCCACTTATCATCAAAAGTGACGTCTGCCAGATTAAGAAGTGTACATAGACACGTTCCAGGATGAGGTCTAGGTGACCAAAAGGCCTAGAAGCAAAAGTAGAAAAGAAAACATAAAAGATAAAGAAAATAGAAAACATAAAGATAAAGACTAAGACGTAAAAGAGAAAAGAAAAATAAAAAAAGAAAACACAAATTGCGTATGAGTTTTAAAAGCAGCATGACACATGCATTTTACAGTTTTCTTTTATATCACTTACTGAGTCTTAAGCTTATTAGTTAAGTCTTGTGATATAGGTACACGCACGAGAACAGGTGAAGGAGTAGTTGATGAAAGATTTGCACGCGCGAATCTTGTGGCTGTCTAGGCTAATGGGTAAGAAAAAGGAAAAGGTTTTGTAAAATATTTGAATTATAAAAGAAAAGAAGTTTATGTAAATAATTTGATAAATGTATTTAATTCGTAACGTGTTTTATTTATTTAGTCTTCCTCTGTGTTTTACAAAGGGTTTTAAGAAAAGAATTTTAGTATCGCCTTTTAAATGGTTTTAATAAAGAAAAGTCTTTTGCTGTTTTTATAAAAAAATAAGTTTTAAATTTCACGTGATTTTAAACATAAGAAAAATCGGGTCGTTACAAGAGTGCAGTTTTAATATATGGACACCTAGAAAAGAAATAATTTGAAAATGCGGACGTCCAAACATGAGATGCGGATGTATGGAACAAACATTGAACTTTTAAATTAACACTTCTGTAGACGACGGTACACCTACAGATGCCCGACGTGGTAGCCACAACTTAAGCTGTCGAAGTCCATCACCTACTTTGCTATCTCTAACGAGTCTTTAACATATATATAACGGACGCTTGTAACTTGCCCATGGATGCCCACTGCTTGGGACTTTTGAAGAGGACTTATAAATAGAGACACTTTCAAATTGCAAGGCATTTGAAAAGAAATGATACCCAAATGCAGCCAATTTGATTTTCAAAATTTCTATTCAATTTTCGAGTGATTAGCTTAACTCCCTCATTCCCCAACCTGATATTATAATCTTGTGAGAGTTTAGGCATTTGTGTTTGCTGTTCTTTGCTAAAAAAACTTCTACATGTTCAACTTGTGACACACTTGAAGGTGATGCCCTTGAACAACCATTGTAAAGCAAAATCGACACCCAAAAGATCAATCGATTGTAACCAAGAAGGTTATTGAGGAAAAATATCTTCAAGGGAGAGCCTTGAAGCACATACATAGGTAAGGTTGGTTGAACCGCGTTAACAAATTATTTGCATCTATCTCTTACTTCTTTACTTGTTATGCTTGTTCTTGCTTGCATATTAGATTTAACATTTTTAGTAAAGAGAAAATCTTAAAAATTAGGATTTCTTTCTCCTTATAATGTAAATATTTATTTTTAGAATAAGTCTTTACGAATGAGTTCCTTTGAAGCTATACATAGCTATAAACCTAGAAAGCCATCGGTCTTTAATCCTATGTCCATACATGCTAGTCTCTATGTCAATTGAAGCATTTGCAAAACATCTTCATGATTTGCATAAAGAAATCACTAAACAACTTAAAAGAAAGTAATGGATCATATAAATTGTGAGCTAATTTACATAAATGGCGTGTTTAATATACGTTGAGGACTACATTATGATTTGAATTTGATCGACGCAGTGTCCAACTAGTTCTACTTGCAAATTGTAAGACCGCAATGCTGGTCCTTTAAAAATTTCAAAGCGAATTAATCTAAATTCATATGTCATTAACTTTCCATCACATTTTGGTTATCATTCTACTTTTTTTGTTGACTTAATAACTCATGACGGCCATTTCATTCTCTCCAATGATCATCTTCTACCTTCATCTATCAATCGATCCTCCTTCTGTTATTAGAGTTTGGTGTGAATTTTCTCAAAATGCATTTATTTTTGTGACACATCATAGAGAGTCAATAACATCTAATGTATACATGTTTTAACAACAAATGAAAATCCATATGATCCTTGGATGGATGACACTTTGACTCATAGTAGAGTGAATTTTCTCAAATTGCATTTATTTTTGTGTTTAACAAATCACAGATTCAATAATGTCTACTGTAAATATGTTTTAACATTCAATGAAAATCCATGTGCTCTTTCATATGAATGAAACTTTGACTGTTACATTACATTACAAAATCATTTTTTCATGTTCATCACTTAGTTTCTTTACAATTGAAGGGACTGCTTTCAGAGAGACTAAAAATGAGATTATGTTGAAGCTTTCTCTTGTTAAAGTTGTTACATGTCACTAAAATACAATGCATGATAATTTAATGGTGATTTCACTTTGAAGAGATCACGAAAACATTTATCAGACAACATTTAAGCATCACAACTCTGATATTGATGGGTGTGTTGGTGATTTAGCTACTTAGAAAAGAATAAAAAAATGGAAATTATTATCAAATGTTTGAGGATTTTCCGTACTTATAGCATATACTCTACTAATTTAGGATGCATTCTTTTAAGCTTCTTAGCGACCCTTCAATTGTTTTCTTGGGTTTGCCATAATTGTTACTATTTATTGACACACAATTGATCTCTTTGTGCAGAATGACATGGTTGTTTTTCTTGTAATTTGATTACTTCCCAACAAGGGTGAGTGCGTAATCCAAACCTAAATGCTGCAGAAATAGAAGCAATATTTTACGCCCCATTAGAATTGTTCTTCATGGTTCTTCCTTTCTTTTTATTAGAAAATTGGCATACTCTTGCAAAACTTGTGGTTCTTTTTAAGTAACACCAAACTTACTACAGTGTTCTGTTACCCAAGTTCTGTTTATCCATTTTAAAAGTTTTCTGTGTGACGTAAAATGGTGAAATTAAGTTGTTGATATTTTTCAAGGACCTATAATGATAGCTGAAGAATCGAACCATTAGGCCTACTACAGTAGTCTTGTCACGAACCGAAAACCAATCAAGGCAGAAACACAAAGTAAAACGATTCAACCCTTGAAAAGCTTATGACTGTCTAACACGAGACTTGGCTTACTATGCATAGCAAAAGCTTTAAAACCATAGTTTAAACTCTAGTCATAACCAACAGAAGGGAGGTTGAGTCCTTGTAGTGATTACACTAATTTAAAATGACTACATCAAATTTAAATCTAAAGGAAATACCAAGCATGAATTAAAATGTAGCACACCAATGTAAATTGCACTCTCAAATTTTTAAAAGAAAGAAATAAAAAAACCTTCACTAGAAGAAAAATATCACCCATAAAGGAAAAAAATAGGAAGCTACAAAAGAACACGACCATTCCTGATCCTAATCACTCCAGCTCTTCTCTGAAAAAATGTAGTCATCAAGAGTGAGCTTACCCAACTTAAAAGAGATCTTAAATTTTATAACCAATGTTTTAAAAACTGATTTTATTGTCTGGATTAAGATGAGAATGCATGGACTTTTAAGTTAGAAATGTCACCATTTTAAAAACAAATTTCATGAGCCATCACTACTCATTGGGCTAAGTATTGAAAAACAATTGCTACATAATATATTTTAGTGTATGATGAAAATAGTTTCACTATCGTTTTCCTTAGAAAAATAGCTCAAGTCAACTCGTGGACCTTTCACATTGGTGCCAAAAGGTGTAAAGAGAAAACGAGATTTTCCTAAGAGCAGTAAAGATGCAACAAATACACTCTGATCAAGTATAGAAATTTTCACTAAGAGACAAAACGTCATAGCTTATTTTTTAAGATGTGCAAACATTTTTTCGGTTAGTTGAAGGTGTGTCACAAGTCAAATACAATTGGTTACTACAAACATCAATTAAATGAGTACATGTCAAGACTTTTTGTGTGATATATCACAAAATAAAATTTTAAAACCATGATACAACTAAATACAATAAAAGAAACTCTTACCTTGGTGGTGATGTGACTTCTTATAATTAGAAATGATACTTTTAACTATGTGTTCGAACTCCGAATAATCATTGGAATATTTTTCATTAACATTATCATTGGAATCTTTACCAATACTATTATCATTACCCTTTAAAACTTTTGTTGGGTTCTAGACTAGGAATAGAAATGAAATCAGGATACGATTATGAAAATTCTTGAAATAGGTCAAAATAAGTTCTTTTGTCGTGGCCCCAATAGGGTTTCACCTCGTTGATCTCACATGGGCATATGTTAGGATTTTCATTTGGGGTGTGACATGAAATAGCAAACACCATGGCCAACCAAATGGCGCTCATTCAGATGGCCACAAAGAACACGCCTGTTGCAGCGACATTCACATTCCCATGCCACAACTCGAAAGATTCAACATGGCCCCAATAGGCTTGCACCTTGTTGATCTCACATGGGCATACGCCAGGATTTCCATTCAGGGCATGCATGAAATAGTAAGCACCATGGCCTGCCAAATGATGCTCATTCGGATGGTCACAAAGAACACGCCTGCTGTCACGACATTCACATTCCCATGCCACAACTCGAAAGATTCAACATACCAAAAATGGGATAGAACTATAGGGGCCACGTTGTTGGCCTATATTTAGAGGTCTCCACTTGAAATTTTCGAATCAAGGTTTACAAAAACACCCATCTTCCATTGATGTCCACCCTCAATTGATATAAAAGCCTAGTCAACACCATTTAAAAGACAAATCAATCAACATAAATGAAACTAGACTTACAATTTTAAGTTTTTAACCTAAAAGTTAGATTTGACAAAAATATTAGGTAAAACTCAAGAATTCTAACAAGAAGTGTTACAAATCCACATACCAATTAAGACTGTTAACAAAAGATGAGGGTTTGGATCTTAGAAATGAGAACACACAACAAAATCTCTCCTCTAGTGTCTCTCCCTCCCTGTCCTTATCTCTCCTCTTATGGTCAAGCCCAAACAACTTGAGACTGTCATGGGCCAAACGGGACCCAAAATAGAATGAGGAACGACCTGACCCAATAAACAAGCTGAATCACGTAACCCTTTAACTTATTTAATTAACATACAATAGAAGTCTTAAATAAGAAAATAAAGTTAAGACTCAAGTGAAATGGGCTAAAACCATGTCTATTAATAACATCAAAGATAGATCAGTAACATAAGTTCATATTAAACATAATGTGCCAGAAATTATAGAAGAAATTAAATCCAACTTCAATAAAAATCTCTCAAAAATAAAATAAAGGTAATATAATATGTCAAGCTCACTTATGGTCTGACAACTGAGGATCTTACACACTAAATCTTGAAAAGATGGAGAGTTCTATAAGGTTAGTTAACTAACTCAGTAGGGATAAACTTTATATTCAAAAATATAATAAATAAAATATGTGAGCATGTCAAGTTAAAACTGGTTACGTAGAATCAAATAAAATACAATAGGGTAAATTCTTAAAACAACCTACTATAGTGTGGTACGTAACATAAAATAATTTACTACTATAGATTTTAGTGAAAATTGAGTCACTCACAAACTTTGAGCATACATGTCATCGGCAGTAACAATAATGGCGATACATAGAGATTGCAATAGCCCCCCTGATTATGTTTAGGATTTTGCGCTCAATGACACAACACATATAGTTCCCTCATTACTCTAGTTAACAATATTAAACAAACACATCATCTAATGATTGAGTATGCGTAAAGGAAAACATGACCCTCAAATGAATCGATCAAACTTAATTCACACGATCAAGCTAATCAACGAAGCTAAATATGCATGCTCAATTTTAAACATGTCCAATGAAAACATAATAGATAATATGAAAAATAGACGAGTCATCCAAATGGTCACATAACTTTGATATGAGAACATGTCTCAAAAAATGTTTTAGAAAATAATACAATGTTGGACATAAAATAAATCCCTACATCAATTGGCCTATTAATAGTCAAGCAAATGAGAGTCCAATCAGTCCAAATCTCTCGCTAATGTGATGGTGTAATACTCAAATTTTTAATTGAATAATTATTGTGGTATTACCAAGGACGTATTCGTAAGATTTTAATTTAAGAATTTATTGGAGGATAATTAAGATTAATTTGGAAGAAGGGGTATTTTATGAGGTCATTAAATTAAACATGGAAATTTCCTTGGATTGTGTGTTTTACACATTCGGATGATAGCGAGCAACATGCGGACATGGAGCCGTGTTTGAAAACGTATTACACGTCATTCCCTGCATTTTGGGACGATGCGGGACGAGTTGTTGCGTCCTAATTTTTCTGTAGCTTGACTTTTCGGACGGGGCTGGACGAATGCGAGTGATGGAGGATGATTAAGTTTTGAATCTGTCCAAATTCTGGACAGTTTCGGACAGGCATGGACATTGGAATCGGACGCCTTTCTTCGTCTTAATGGCAGAATCGGATGAACGTGGACGAAGGCGCGGACACCTTCCTTCGTCCAAAATCACAATATGAAGGAAAAATAATGGATAGAACAGGGTTGGTTCGGCTTGGTCCGAATAATTTTGATGGCTTGATTTTCTTTTAATTAAAAGAGGAAATAAGATTTATGGGAGATTTATGAGATAAATTGGATTATTTGGATTATACAATGTAAGAGAATTAAATAAATTGAATTTATTAGATTAAAGAAGATTAAGGGGGTGTTACGGAAGGCATGAACCGGTTCAGCAGAACTCGTTCACACCATTTGGTCCGATTCACAAATTTTTCATTTGGCCTTCGGCCATTCTATTGAAATGAGGACCGAGGGAGAGAGTGAGACGCAAAGAGAGATATCGAGGGAGAAGGAGGTTAGGTGCGAGAGGGTGTTTAGGCGAGGGACGGCGACGGTGAGCTCGGGCTCCGGTGCATGTTGTCCGGCGAATGGCGAGCGACGGCGGGCTCAGGAGGCAGCTTTCCGGGTCGTTTCGGTGCAGGCTTCGGGTCGTTGGTGCTCTATCGATTCTGGTGATTGGCATCAATAGATTGGCGACGGCGAAGGTCGGCAAACGTGAGGCTGTGACTTCCTACCTCGAGTCAAAGGCAAGGCTGGGCTGGCGGTTTGCAAGGAGAGGCTGGGTCTAGATTTTGGTTCGGCCTGAACCGGTATTTCCTCTAGTTTTGCTCTGAAGAAATCGCCAGCAGAACGTGCGTGGACGTGCATGGTGTGGCCGTGACATGCAGCGGTACGCTGTGCCTCTCTGGTGAGGTAGAATGGCAGATGTGGGGAGAGGGGGATGGCAAAGAGGAGCTCTCAGGTGAAGAGTGCTTTGGAGAATTGGAGATACATAGAGGAGAAATGCTCTCTAGAGTTGGAGATGGCGTAACTGATGGCTGAGATGGAGTTCTTAGCTCGGGTGTTCGGTGTTCAGATGTTTTTGGTGAGGAGTTGAGTAGGTTGTAGACTCAGAGTGTCCTTGGTATGGAAATTCTCCTTTGCTGCTAATATTGGATATTCTGGACTCTATTTCTGCTTAATGTAAACTGTTGGGATTATTGTACTATGTTGTTGGGATTGAATTGTGAATGGTTGGTCGACTGGTAGCTCTGTTTTTGGATATGTTTTTCATTGATTAATTTGGTTGATGTTCTTTGTTTGGATTATAATTGCGAGGGGCTGTTCTCTGTTGAGAGTATAATGGAAAAATTAGTTGGTTAAGCTACTGTTGAATGATTTAACTGCTGTTTTATTGGGATGAAAATAATGAAATGCATTGGTTGTAGTTGGGTACTTACTACTATGTCGAGTTGGTTATTGTTGCGCAAAATAATGTTAAGGAAGCAGATATTGTGGTCATATACTTTGTTGGTTCGGATTCATGTCATTTATTGGATTGATGTATTCTGGATATTCTGGATACTTGGTAGATAAATGTAGTTTTGTGACTCAATTCAGATATTATTATTGGGATTAATTTATTGGGATGGTTATATTCCATTGTGGGCGTTAATGGGTTCTGTGAACTGTTACGCAGTTAGTTGGAATTAGATTATGAAACTAAGTAATGAATAAGAACTAGAAATTAAAAAAAAAAGACGTTAATTGATTATACTAATAATTAAACGTTATTAAATTGTGAAAGTACAAAGAAGAGAAGAAGAATAATGACTAAATGCTAATGCACATTAAAAGTTCGCGATAAGAAATTGAGTACAGTCTTTGGCCTGTGGAGGCCCTACACCATTAGCCGTGTCGCCTACTGTAATTGTTTGTTTACATTTCCATCATGTTGTTTTAATTATTATGCCTATGCAAATCCTACGTTATTAATTTAATTTCCAAGCATGTTTAGGATATTAACATATGATTATGGTTTCATTTAAACTGTCAAGCATGTCTGTATTGTTAACGCTTTCCTTAAATTGCCAAGCAAGTCTACATTGTATTTCCTTTGAACTGCCAAACATGTCTAATTGTTACTATCTCTTTTCATTGCCAAGCATGTTTAGAATGTATCGCCATGTATAGGGTGTTAGTATATTTTATTCTGTCTCTTACTTGTATATATATATATGGTTGTGATTACTGCTTCCTGCTTCATGTTTTTATATCATGGTTGTTACTGCTTTCCAATGACATGCATCACGATAATGTTTCTCATGGACATGCATCATGTAATAGAAACAAGTAGGGAGTGCCACCTTTGGGGTGATACTCACATGCATTACGTGAGGAAAAATAATAAATGAAAAGAATGAATGAAAGAAACGAAAATGGGAAGTTAGGGGACGGATGGATAGTTCGGATCTAGCCTGGTAGTCTAGGCTAAGTCTCCTCCCTCGTCAGAAACGGCACCAGCTACCCACAGGAGGTTAGAAGCCCACCAAGACTATTCTCTCCTACATGGGTTCCCCCATCTTCCACCCGACGTACGAGTTATAAATTAATGAAATAATGAAATGTAATGGAAAGATTGGTTTGGGGCGGACCCATTCCAAATGAACTAGAGAGAGGCATACATCATACTACATAACTCATTTCTTACTGGGCCTCAAGCTCTGAATTGCTAATGGTGTAGGTACATATATGAAAGAATGATGAACAAACTAAGGAGCAGTTGATGAAGGATTTGCATGAGCGAGACTTGTGGTTGGTTAGGAAAAGGAAAGAAAAAGGAAAAAGATTTTATCAATATAAAGGAATAATCTATTTATTGTTTTTGTAACATGTACGACTTCTGCTTCCGCTATATTTTAAGAAAATATTTTTATAATTATAGTTTTCTACCGCGAATAAAGATTTTCATAACTAGTCTAAGGAAAGTTTTTAACGGTCCGAATTTTTAGAAGTGAACTCTGATTTTATTAAAAATGTTTTAATAGAGATTTTAGTTGTTTTATAAAAATTTTAAATTTAACGCATTTTTAAAAGGTAATAAAAATCAGGTCGTCACAGATGGACCTATCAAACTATATGTATACAAATCAATTCACTTTTCTAAACCTTGAAAATTTTGGTACAACCCATAACCGAGAAATGAACTAACTTGGACAACTCACAGAACAATCTCCAAAAATATCCAACTTTTAGAATCTGGTCCGGACATCCCTCCATCAAATATCCTTTACAATGTTATAAATCTAGTCAACCTCGGATTGAGTCCGAATATCCGCTTTTCAAGTGTCGTCCCCTCTACCCACTCCAGCAGAAGCGAACAATTATGTGTATGTGTGTGTTTCTGCCGTGGAAGCCTTCACTTCCGTAAACATGTGTCTTCCGCATGTTTTCGTATAAGCCTTCATTTTCGATGCAGATGTGTACGTTTCCATTGTGGATGTGTATGTTTCCGCCGCAGAAGCCTTCCCTACCCCAGACACATGTCTTCTGCATTCCTCTGGAGAAACCTTCACTTTTGCG
Organism: Begonia loranthoides; assembly: GCA_022433065.1. NCBI lineage: Eukaryota > Viridiplantae > Streptophyta > Magnoliopsida > Cucurbitales > Begoniaceae > Begonia > Begonia loranthoides. The sequence continues at coordinate 15,233,495 of CM039468.1, forward strand.
GATGCATACGCTTCCGATACGTAAGCCATCGCTCCCACAAACGCGTACGCTTCAGCAATAGAAGCCTTCACTCTCACAAACGCGTGTCTTCCGCATGCCTTTGCAGAAACCTTTGCTCCTACGGATGTGTGCATTTCCACTATGGATGCATATGTTTCTACCGCAAAAGCAAACTTGCATGCTACATAGGACTCTCTAGGTATTCTGAAACCTCTAACTTTCCTTAAAAAATTTCCAACTTTAACAATACAAAATAAATCTAGAGTTAATTTACATTAATTCCACATAAATTTCAACCTTCAAACTCTATATTTACTTCCGACTTCTCAACGAAGACCCCAAACCTCTAACAAATCAATATCGAAACATCAACCAATAAATGTTGAAATATTAGAATTTATCTTTCTGAAAATGTCCAAATACCCAAACTTTAGAACTCCAAATTTACAATGACTTAATCCAATTGGTAGAACATCAACTTAATCATATCCATTGATCAAAATTTTTATTCCAATGTAATATATTTCATAACATGAAGAGTACATTTTTTTACCAAATATCTCAACGTTGAACTTTAACTCATAGCAAAAACTCTCACCCAACACCTAGTTTTTCTCTAGTGAAAATTTCCAAGACTGAAAATGTCACACCCCAAAGGAGACGCGAGACAGAACAAGGAATGATCCGGTCTAAAACAAATCTAATCGTTTGAGACCTCTCTTAAATCTAATATTTAGCAGCAGAAGACTTAAAAATTAAATTATAAACCAGGCCCAAACGAAGGTCTAGAAATAACATTAATATAGAGTAAATTAACAAGGTCTAAAGTAAGCAGAAATAAAATTAAAATAATTTTAAGGAACAAACCTTACTAAAATATCTTAAATCTCTCAAGAAGAGTAAATAAAATGACTTAATTGAAAAAAAAAAACTTCAAAATCTACTCCTGAGGTAATAACAGAGTTCCTTGATTATATCCTAAAAAATATATTCAAATCTAGGGTAAGTCAAATAAACTCAGTAGAGATTAAATTTTATATTCAACGTTTATATCATATCAATTATGTGTATTTCCAATCACTTATTTTTAACAATTTAATATATAAAAGAAATAAAACTGAACAATGAAATAACTAACGATAATAAACAACGATGATACTCAAGCAATCGCAAATGGTCAAACAGATCCTGATCAGGTTTAGGGATTCGAAACCCAAGGATACGACACATACAACTGTCTTATTAACCATAACAACTTGAGGGATTCAAAAATCAAGGACACGACACATACAATTGTTCTATTACCTATTTTAACATTAAAAGTAAATAAATGCAACAATAAATATAACCATAGTGAATGGTAAATTAAACACGATTAACTTTAAACAGTGTTAAACATTTTATGATTAATGTACATTAAATATAAAATAACTCCTACCTCGAAACTGAACCAACCAATACTAAGGCTCAACCAAAGATAGCCCACTGAAGCCTGACAGCAACAGTCCAATAACTCTTAAATTTTGGAACTAACCATAATAATTGTACTTAAAAAATAAGAATCCAAAATTTAAAATTTATCTATTAAATTTTTCAGGCTAAAACGAGAATGACCCAAGAGTCGAATGCCCAATATAGTCCAATATAATCTCCCAAACGATCCAAGAATGATTAGATCAAAATTTGGGGTAAAAATTAAGTTCGGCTTGAAACGAGTCTGGATCGACTCAAATAGGGCCTATTTGGCCCAATAATAATTGGGCCAAAGTCCAATTGAATATGGACCACGGTCCAAGTGAGAAATTACACTAATCTGCAGACAGGGAAGCTTCAACAGTGGCACAAAAGCTCCCATCGCGCCTCCAGCGATTCCACTGAATCACTGTTTGGTCGAAATTGAAGGAATACAAATCGAAATTCCTTTTCTCGATCCTTGACTGCACTTCCAACAGAAATACTCTAAACATAATCCAATACCAACCCAATTCAGAAACAATCTCAAATAGTTCTAAAATTTACAGATTTTCTCAAAATTTTGAAAACTTAATTTCTTACTAGAAAAATACACCTCACTACCAAATATCCTTCCTGGCATTGACCATCCACCAAGGTGACCAATGTAGTAACCTCAAACAATTTATTTTATACCCGTTAATCACAACTATTGAAGGGGGAAGAACAGGGTATTCCAGGAGATGGAATTTACCTAGACGACGAACAAGGTGGAAAATCCGTCGGAGGGACTACCCCACGCATAGTGTCAGATCACTAGAAGATCCGAAGATGAGAGAGAGTCGAAGATAAAACGATGGAGGAGAGGAAAGGGAAGTGGGGAGTTCAATCTCCCCCACTTCTCTGAAATAGGGGGAGACCCTCTGTTTCGGCAAACAACCCCCAAGGAGTTGTTTATTTATTTTTTTTAAAATGGGACTGAAATGGCTGGATATAACATTCTTCCTCACTTAATGAATTTTGTCCCCGAATTTTAGAATAACCGCAATCGTACCATTGAATAAGTGACGATAATTTGTCATCATTTCCAATTCAATCTCCCAAGTAGATTCTCTTTCATTATGGTTCTTCCATTGTATTCTAACAAACGGTATATAATGATGACGAAAAAAATCTCTTATTTCATGACCGATTATTTTATCAAGTTACTCATCACACGATACATACTCCTAAATAGGCACTTGGATCCAAGAGATCACATGTGATGAGTCAGATACATACTTTCTCAACATGGAGCCATGAAAAACATTATGGACATAATTTGGCTACAGAAAGAAGTCCTATTGATAAGTCACCTCATCAACACACTTAATAATCCTAAGAGATCCAAAAATGCATATGAGAACTAACTTATCCATCACAGCAAAAGTAACCAATACCATAATACCGTCGAACTTCCAAAATTACAAATTTGTCACCTTGAAACTCTTCTGATGACTCATAACTGTTTAAAAGCCATTTCATAATCACCTCAACTTTCACAATTGGTATTCGAACCAAAATAGGCCAAGGTTTACTAGCATCACTACCTCAACTCAACATAGTGCTAGTTTGCATTGCCCCTTATAGAGAGTTTCCTAAGTTTAAAATTCAACAATAGTTGAAAGATTTCATCATAACCGAGATTTGATAGCTCACCCTACCACCCAGTAAGTTCAAAGCTCAAGCTATCTTTTTATTGGGAACTATATATTGCTCAAGCTTAACTCAGTGCTCAAAGATTTCTAGAGAGATAAACTTAATCAAAACATTTAGATCTTAATCAAATATAACACTAAACAAACGCATAAGATCATACAATGACTTTTATGTTTATTTTACTCAACTAAAACCCATAATAGTTCATCTTCACTGAAGATAGAAAAATTGAGCAGAAAAATCAACCGCTTTGCAACAACTCAATATCACCATACATCTAAAATGTCTCTGATAATTGGATCATAAAATCAATAGTTGTAATACCTTGTTTTTTACATTCTCAAATATAAGGGTGTAATAACCTAGCAGATTTTAGGTGTTCAGCTCCTAATTTGTTAATAAATCAAAATTTAATCACACATCATCTACATTTAACTCCAAATTAGTCAACTTCCACTACCATTTCAATTCTATAAACATTTTATATTACCCATACAAATAAAAAAAATTTGGTTTAAAACCATCAACTAAATCTTCTTGTCTAAAATCTAAATTATCAGACTTTATAAAATAACCAATAAGAAGTCATAATTTCGTTAGCACTATCTTTCCAAAAATCATATTGTTCATCCTACTCCAGTTGGTCAAGCCTCTCTTAAATTTATCATTAAGATTCTATAATTTCCAAACATGTTGCCAAAATTTGAGATTTGTTACCAAGATATATACCTCAATCATGGGATCAATACGAGTAGTCAAATATTTCTCATAACCTTTTAACATTAATTGTAGAATTAAAGGTTTGAGGTTAACTACTCAAAATTTCAACCACAAAAATGACTTAGCGTAATTGTACTATAGATTAGGATCACAACTTTTCACACTTCTCACCTATAAGCATATTAAGGTGTTTACTTTAAATATTTCAAACTCTAAAATCCAATATAATATCAAATTCCACGCTATAACTCTAATTTATGCTAGTATAAACTCATGAGTTAGAGCCATCAGTCTTGACTAGTAGAGCTTACTTTTATAAATTTCATTTCTCAACAACATTAAGTATCCAAACTCAACTCTTGATGTATAAACATAGTCAGCATATATTGAACATGCACATGTTACTACCAATAACATCACAATAACCAACTTAAATCTCAGTTCCTGATAAATCAACCAACGGTTTTCCTTTACAACCAAGCTTAACATTTCTATTCATAAGAATACTTAACAATACCTATAATAAAATAATTTCTTGCAATTAGCTATCAACGTAACAATCTGATTTCGAGAAAATATAGATCTCCCTAATACACTTTAGTGGTTCCAATCTAACATAATTGTAATCCAAATAGAAACCAATGCGATAATAACTCAAGATCCCTATGTTTGAAAATTTTAACTTATCATCCAAGAGTTGTATCCAACCGCACCTAGCTTACAACTAATAATCTTTAAAAGTTTACATCAAAATTCCTAAACATTCCACATGATCATCACAAGTATCATAATACCCAATCACTTAAGAAATACTTAACCAAAATAGTCTACAAAATCTTGAAGATTCACTTTCCCATATTCATAACATTAACATGTTAAACTAACATCAAAATTTCAAACTCAAATTATCCATAATGAACTCAAAAAGTTGTTCACACCTTCATCTCATTAACAAATTTACTGATGATAGTCCAACTTGATATCGTCTATGGCGAAACTTATTAATCTTTTCAACTGATCAATCAGAACATTTCTTCATATTAGTGGATCATAATATCAATCGTCACTTGATCGAACTTCAAACACGAAGTGAACAAAATTGGAAACAACCAATTCTGTTTCTAAGCAAACATCAAAACTAACATATCCCTTATGACAAACTAAACATGTGGAACTCATTCCACAACAAATCAATCTATCACGATCAAGTTTTATTCACCTCGCCTAAACCATCCTATATAAAATAACAAAATTAGAGCAATGTTGGGACGAAATAAATATATAACTCAAGCTCACGATAGGATAGTAATCCTGACAGATCCTCTAGAAGAATGTCAGGACACAAAGTCATAACTGACAAAACTAAACTCTGCAGACTAACTCAAAATCACCGTTAACAACAAACATGCTCTCATAATGCTTTAGTCTCTACGACCACACAAACAAACATTAAATGTGAAAAGAAACATCCCGCAATAGCAACAACTTGTTCGCACACAACTGAAGAGTCGCACTCTTCACACAATAATTTAGTTTAAACTTAAATTCACTCAATCAGTGATAATTTGAAATTACATCTAATTCGACTATGAGAAAACCAAAAGCTCACTATTTACCTATGTCTAAAAATCTTATGGCATCAAAATACACTAAATGTGAAATATCATATTATCAACTCTTAACACACTTCAAACAAAGGTGAAGGTTAAGCTTCCTTATCCTTAATTTCAAAAGAATTGTTTTACTAATCCAACCATAGACATCGAATCATCCAACTAATTTACATACTTCAAATACTCCTCTTAAACTCATTCTTTGCATCCACCTCTAATTTCATTACTGCATTCTAATTATTTATTATTTTCACTCAAATACTTAATAAAAATTGCTCCAACATTTAAATAATACCCAAATCTATAATAATAGAACTAAGTTTGTAATTCTAAGGGTAATCTCGATTCTGAAATGCTTTTCAGTCATACAACTTTATTAGTCATAATCTAGGATTCTATTGTAATATACATTAACTCCACAACTAACTTTTACATTCTAAAAAATTGAGAGTTTACTTTATTTCATATTAGCATCTATCTTTAAATCACCTCACGCACTAAGCATTGCCTAAATTTTCATTAACCTTACTGCTTCGACCAGAAATTAATCCTAAAAAAATTTTCATCATTACATCAATATGAATTATAGCAAAATAAATCATGTGTTCCAAGAACATAATAATGGCTTTTAATTTATTTACCATATCCTAAGCGTTTTAAAATAATCTTCAATTAGATAAAGTGTCATTCCTCAAGAAAGACCCACTTGAACGACTCCAAACTTCAGACCAATATTCTCAACAACTTTTGTTGAAATTTTCACTAGTATTGAAATGCTTCAAATAAGATCTATTCAGAAACTTCTATTAATAGTTTTCGAATCAAAACTTACAACTGCAAAGTTCCAACTCAGACTGACAAATTCCAAACAGGACAGGGAAAATATTGGATTTTTGAAGGAAACAAAAACTTTGGATTTTCATCTAAGATGAATTTTTTAAGTTCGAACTTCACAGGCCCACACACAACTCAGAAGAGTTCACAGACTCATATTTCCATAAAAGTCTCTTATAATCATTTATGAAGTGTATTCCTTAGCACCTCTAATTAAATTTCAGAGCACACCAAATTACTCATAACTAAATAGGGAAATATTTTTATCTACAAGCTCACAACCTCAATATGTCTTTCCAATAACATCTTAACGCAAATTAATTTTTATACTTTGTCCTTCGACATAGAAATTTCATTTCTTGTATAACATTATCTATTTTATTAATGTCACTTCTTCAGGATGTCAATTATGCTTTGATACCAAAATTTTTGTCACATCCCAAAGGAGACCTGAGACAGAATGGGGAACAATCCTGCTCAAATCAGATCGAATCGTTTGACCATCCTCTTAAATCTAATATTTAGCAGCAGAAGACTTTAAAATTAAATTATAAACCAAGCCCAAAAGAAGGTCAAGTGACATTAATATAGTGTAAATTAACAAGGTCTAAAGTATGTAGAAATAAAATTAAAATAATTCTAAGGAACCAATCATACTAAAATATCTTAAGTCTCTCAAAAAGAGTAAACAAAATTACTTAATTGGAAAAAAAAAAAACTTCAAAATCTACTCTTGAGATAGTAACAGAGGATTTTCCTGATTATTTTCTAATAAATATATTCAAATCTTGGTTGAGTCAAATAAACTCATTAGTGATTAAATTTTATATTCAACATTTATATCATACCAATTATGTGTGTAATTCCAATTACTTATTTCTAACTATTTAATAGATAAAAGAAATAAAACTGAACAATAAAATAACTAACGATAATAAACAACGATGATACTTAGGCAATCGCAAGCAGTCAAACAGACTATGATTAGGGTTAGGGATACGAAACCCAATGATACAGCATATACAACTATCATATTAACCATAACAACTTTAGGGATTCAAAACCCAAGGACATGGCACATACAGTTGTCATATTATCCATTTTAACATTAAAAGTAAATAAATGCAACAATAAATATAACCGAACTGAACGGTAAATTAAGTATGCTTAACTTTAAAGAGAGTTAAATATTTTATGAATTAATTTACATTAAACATAAAATAATCCCTACCTCAAAATTGAGTCAACCAATATTAAAGCTCAGCTAAAATAGCCCACTGAAGCACAACAACAACACTCCAATAACTCTTAAATTTTGGAACCTAACCATAATAATTGTACTTAAAAAATTAGAATCCGAAATTTAAAAATTATCTATTAAATTTTTCAGGGTAAAATGAGAATGACCCAAGAGTTGAAGGCCCAATATAGTCCAATATAACCTCCCAAACGATCCAAGAACGCTTAAATCAAAATTTGGGGCAAGAATTAAGTTTGGCCCAAAATGGGTCTGATTCGACTCAAATAGGGCATATTCGGCCCAATTATAATTGGGCCAAAGTCTAATTGGATCTGGACCACGTTCCAAGTGAGAACTTGGCCGTGGTCCAGGAGGCTTCCGATCTACATACTGGATTACACTAGTCTGTGGACAGGGAAGCTTCAACAATGGCACAAAAGCTCCCATCGTGTCTCCAGCAATTCCACCAAATCACTATTTGGTTGGAAGTGAAGGAATACAAATCGAAATTCCTTTTCCCTATCCCCAAATGCGCTTCCAGGGATTCTACCGAAGTGCTTTTTCGTCGGAAGTGAAGGAATTCCAACCAGCATTCCATTCTCAGTTCTCAGTTCCTTCCTAAACACCTAAACCAATAGAAATACTCTAAACATAATCCAATATCAACCAAATTCATAAACAATCTCAATCAATTCTAAAATTTATAGATTTTCTCAAAATTTTAAAAAAATAATATCTTACCGAAAAAAAGCACCTCACCGCCAAATATCCTTGACGGCATCAACCCTCCACAACGGTGACCGATGCAGCAACCTCAAACAATTTATTTTACACCCGCTAATCACAACTACTGAAGGGGGAAGAACAGGGTATTCCAAGAGATGGAATTTTTCTCAGCAATGAACAAGGTTGACAATCCATCGGAGGGACTACCCCATGCATTCTGTCGGATCGCCGGAAGATCCAAAGATGAGAGAAAGCCGAAGATAAAATGATGGAGGAGAGAAGAGGAAAGTGGGGAGTTCAATCTCCCCCACTTCTCTGAAATAGGGGGGAGACCCCTCTGTTCCAGCAAACAACCCGTGAAAGGGGTTGTTTATATTATTTATTTATTTATTTTTAAATAGTTTTAAAATGGCCGAATATAACAGAAAATGTATGAAAAATCCTAGAATGACATTCTTAAATAGCAGCTAATTGAACAATTTTCTCTTTAGATAATAAATAAATAATTGTCATTTAATTTTCTCTTTAGATAATAAATAAATAATAAATTAAATAGTCATTTAAAAAAAAAGTTATATATAATTTTTTAAATTCTAATATGTTGAAAAGCAAGAATTATCTAAAAGATATTTGGTAGCTTACTTTAATTTATTTGTCACTTTTGATTTTAATCGCTGTAATAATTTCTATTTGATCATTTTACATATAAGGGTTTTTTTTTTATAAATTTATGTAAGATAGAGTGGTAAAACTCGCGATTGCATTTCGATTTTCATAATAGATTTGTTTTTCTACTAGTAATTTTTTTTCAAAATGATTTTTTTGTCCTACTTCTTATTTTCTTTTTTTAATTATAGTTTATTAATTTACCCAAAAGACAAATTTGACAAGTAAACAGCAGACTCTACTTCATACTGAATTTATTTCCTATGGCCATGATTATTCTTTTCTCACAAGAATTTCTACGAATGTCTACAATTTTTGTTGACTTCATTGAAAAGACACAGGAAGCTCATACACGGTTTCTGAGTAAATGCTATCACCAATATGATTTTTCTCCGTGTTTTTTTCTTACCTTCACGTGTTTTTTGCGATGGCTTTCATTTGTGTTCTTTTAATGCTTTCAAAAGAATTATTCAACCATGAAATTGGAGTTTCTGATACATTGGACAGAGCCACTGGACTGAAGCTTTTTGACGTCGACACAGTGAGTAGTTTGGTCAACGTCAACTCCTCTCTGACATTTCGTACTTTAATTACGGCTTGCCGTCCATAATTTTATTTTACTCAATAATTATTGATGAAATAAATTGAATACATATTTTAATCTATTTTATATTCTAAAAAATGTTAAGAAACTCACATATTTCACACAGACATCTTTATTTATGTCAACAAAAATGAACATTATTAACACTCCACCGGACTGCTAATAAATTTTAATTGCTGAAAGAAATGGAGTAAACTTCAGGTATACGTATCTATTTATTTTCCACTTCTTTAGTCCACAGAGAATTTCGCTAGTTCTTGTAGCATTCTCTTTCCGTGGGAGAAGGAATTAAATATGGCTAGTGGCAATTTAAAATAATCATTATTTGGAAGAACTTGAAGATTACATCCAAAAGGAAAGTGTTTGACTGGAAAATCATTTATTCTTTAATTCATAAGAAAATGTCTCAATTTCTAATATTTTTAATTCGTGAAACCTGTTATTAAATTGTTTACTGTTGTATTATCACCCAAGTTCTTCCTTAAATCCCTTTTTTGTTTGTTCTAATTTCATGCTTTAATTCATCTTTAGAATTCAAGTAATGAAAAAGAGATTATTTTTAAAAAATCAAGTTTTCTGTAACATGAAATGACATTCATTTCTTTATTTGTGTAATAATTTATATAATATGTTGATATTCAATACAAACTCTGATATCTGAGCAAGACAGATTGAATTTTTGAAAGAAAAAAAAAGTCTAGAATTTTTTTCCTTGAAGTTATATATTCCTTGAATCAGATGTTAGCATTATTAAACCGATTCATGCATAACAATCTTTAATTCCCATTAACGTGTTTGATTTAACCATTCTTTAACTAAACGAAATCTACCAATCTTGGTCCATGATATATAATGCTTTTGATGACGATGTTGAGTTCCGTTTATCAGCCTTAAGACCTTTCTTTAATTCGTCTCTTCGATGATCCGGAAACGAAGTGTAAAATTCCTTTTCTTGTTGAGAGGATTTTTGATAGAGAGAAGTCAAATTGTTGTTCGAATTGAATCAATTCTTTTCTCTCCCCTAGGTGATTGAAGAAGACACCTATACAAAGGCAACTCTCTATACATGCTCCTACATTCGTGTCTTTTCAATCACGTCTCTTCAACTTTATATTATACACTTTTAATAAGGTTAAGGTGAGGGAATTAAAACCCAATTAACTTAATG
>CM039468.1:15259154-15363086 GCA_022433065.1 Begonia loranthoides
AACCATCACATTAAGCACATTAATATTAAGTCAATGTAACATTAATTAACATGGACCACATTTACATAGATTATAATTAAATAATCTAACATCAGATATTCGACTTAATCTAAAACTTAAAATTTGAAATAAATGAATTGATATAGCATCAAGGAGGAAAATATGTTAATTACTAATGAACTACTTTAGTCCTTAGGCTACCTTTTCATTATCCTTATTTAATTATTATGTTTTTTACGCATTTTATCGAGTACTACTAGAAAATCGATCTCCTTTGCGTAGTTTAATGAAATTCGATGCGTTGAATTTATATTCCATAGCATCATTTGCCTTCTGTACACTTTCCTATTTCCTATCGTTCACTAGAATTATTGTAAAATCTGTCATTTTTATAGTAATAAATTTTGTGAATAAATTTTGTGTTATTTGAGGCCAAATCAATTCTATGTTAACTCGAATCCAAAATTTACGTCGGGTGAGCCGAATTACCTTGAATAGAATCTTGAATAACGTTTGGTTTTTTTAGGAATTAGAATTTACACATTTTATTTAATATAATATTTTATATTATATTATTAAATAAAATAATAAAATTAACATTTTTATAATTTAATTTTATAAGAAAGGGCCCTTCTTTCGGGGGAGAGATGCAAAGAGCGAGAGAGCGATTTTCACTGTTTTGACATCTTCATTTTCTTCATGTTCTACCAATGGTCTTTAAGGGTACATCAACTTTAACCCTTTGTCTTCGGATTTCGAGTTTGGAAACTTAAAATATTTGGTTTTTTTTTTTTGCATTATTTTGGCTGATTTATAGTTTGTGTTGGCTTTCAGATCGATTGGAGGTAAAAATTAGTGAAAATGACTTTCGTGAAATCCGTCGCCAGAACGTTGTCTCTGGTAGTCCACTGTTCAAGGCCAACGATCGCAAAGGACGCAGGTCTGAGTGTCTACGACAACAATCTAGGCTTCTATTGCCTGCGAGCTCGATAGCAGTCTGGACGTCTATGGCAGGCGACCATGACAGCAATTTGAAATTTTGTGGCAAACGACCATGGCAGCAATTCAGACTTTCACTGCCACCGACTGCAGCAGTGAACTGGGTTACTGCAGCAACAATCAGGTCATTGTGGGAGCTGGACGACTGCATAGTGAGTTTTATGGAAACTTTTGTCACATTGGCAAAGTTCTCAGCCTTGTTTGATTCTTTTGGCTTGAGAGTTAGGACACGAGTAGAAGCTATTAATGTGATTTCGTAACTAGTGAGTGCATCTTAATAATCAAGTGAAATCGAATTAGAAGGTGACAAAAAAAATATTTAATTCAAAAAGGAACTTGCGAACATTATAGAAAAGATAGAAAGTGAATAAATGAAGTAAAAAAAAAACTTATTAGATACCAACTTATTAGATACCATAGAGTCAATGGGATCTAATAAGTTCTACCTACTATTGGATTTAAACGAATGACTCCCACCATATGAAAGCAATGCTCTAACCACTGAGTTAAGTAGGTCATTTATCATCACAAAGAGAAACAAATTGAACCAATCACATCTATAGATTATAAATCTAATATTATGGATAAGCAATACCAATCAATGGATCAAAGAAATATGATGTTGGATTTTATATAATATTCATCATTATCTACATGATAAAATATGTATCACACACACAAGAGCTATAGCTCAGTTAGGTAGAGCACCTCGTTTACACCTGCACCAATGTTTTTCATAAGAAGTACATCATGAAATTAAAAACATGGATCTTATTGATAAATCGATGTCTTAATCTATTACTTTTTTATAACAAAACAAGAAAATAGTAGCTTGACAAATGGTTCGGTCCGTCTGGAGGGTTTCATTTAGGCCACACATAAAACCCATTATTGATTTTAAATATTGATAAGGTGAATACATGGTCTATTCAACGCTAGGTATAATGAGTATCAGGACCTCAAAAAAAATTATCTGTTCATCCTATCTTATGAACAACTTTAAGGCATATGAAGTTTCATATTTTTCTTTTTAAGCTGGAGTAAGATGATCGAGATTTCATTTAACTTAAGTTGATCTAGGCCAAAAATAGACCTATGTCACTATCCTTTGTATTTTAAATGGGATATTGACGTCAGTTTTGCTTTAGGTTTTGATGATTTTATGGATTTTGAGCTTGTTATGAGAGTATTGCACCAGCTAGTAAGAAGGGCAACCATCGTCGATGTAGAGTTTCTTTATTGTACTGCATATGCATCATAGTTTTCAAACCCTTATTTTCTGAGATGTTACACATAAAACCCGACATATCCTATCGAATAGCATGTTAGTTTTTATACTATATGTATGCCAATTTTATATATTTACTCTATGCATGCATGGTATTTCATTTGACAAATATATCAAACAAGCCTCTAGTTGTTTTAGGATGTGATGGGGCTTCCAATTTGTTACACACCTTCTGTTGCATGAATGTGTTTTGTTTATACATGCAACGTGATATTGCGATATTGATGACATGTTATTGGATTCAAATCCCTAAACCTAGTCAAAGTGTTTATTGTTACATTCGATATGTGATTGATTGGTTTTCAAACTATCATTCTTTCTCCCTTACCCAATTGACTGAGCTTAGGACAATTTTTTTTTGTACCTTATGCAATTGACTGGTCTTCATATAGTCGTTTTTCTTCTTTACACAATTGATTGATCTACGGACATTTGTTTGTCTCTTTCCTACACACCTTGCAGACATTCAATGTGCAAAGTTCTGTGATTGACCTTATTTTTACTATGCTTGTTTTTTAACAAAAAATAGTGGAGGTATTATTTCGCATATAGCTATCCATATATGCAGCAACATTTTTGAAACCTCCCCCATCAATGACTCGTGGAGCTTGTTTTTAAAATGATTTTTTGTGAATGTAAAACCATGCATTGTATTTTCTTCATTAGCTCGTTGTTTTTTAAATGAAATGATCAAACTAGTTTTTTTTTTTTCATCTATTTGGATATAATATAGAATTCCTTACTAAGTTAGTCGCTAGTATAGGATTCACTACTAAGTTAGTTATTGTAACACCCCATGATTTTTCTTATTTTTATGATATATTAATGTAAGGTTAAGAAGGATTAGTATGGCGGGGGTCAAGTTGGTCAAGTTGTTGTTGGAAAATATTGGTGTAGTACGGCCAACTAGTAGAAGAAATTATTTGGAACTATCCAAGTGGGGAAGTCCAAGTGTGGGAGTTTGGTGTGCATGGTTGAGGAAAGGTGCACGTCCATGGACAAGGATTTAAGCATGGGAGTATGCATGGTCACGATGAATAAATAACTACGTGAGAATGAGATGTTACACCACTATAAAGTTAATTGGCGTCGCATTGGAGTATAGGATGTTGCAAACAATGGTAATCATGGAAGGGAATGTGTCCACAAAGGAGGAGTCATCCGCAACAAGTAGATAAAAGAAGGACGTAGACAAAATAAGGATCGTAAGATGAGAGAGTGGATGAGGATGATAACCGTTTGATAAAGGAGATGGGCGTTCTCCAGAGATAAAGTGCATCCGTTGCATGGGAAATGAACAGACTAGATGAAGAGTTGGATGATCGACGGTCTAGACTATAATACCCCAAATTTTTTATTTGAGAATTTAATAAGAATAATTAGACAGAAATTAGGGATTTTTGGATTTATTGGAAAATTATCGGGGTATTACCAAGGACGTGTCCGTTATATTTTAATTTATAAAAATTCATTGGATGATAATTAATATTAAAAGTGAGAAATAATTAGGAATTAAGAGGTAAGGGGATGATTAATTAATTACTTAGTGAGTGATTATATTAGAATGGGGATTAGTTATGAAATATTAGAAAACTAAAGGGGATTGGAGAGGGAAGTGGTTCGGTTTTGTGTGGCTGTGGGTTCGGTCTGGTTTAGTGATTAAAAAGGTGGACATTTTTCCTTGGCCTTCGGCCAGTTCTGCGAAAGAGACAAGCAGGGAGAAGGAAGGAGAGAAGAGGGAGATCGAGCGAGAGGGAGAGACCGAGGGTGAAGGGGAGCCGACGACGAGCGCGAACGATCGGGAGACGATGACTCTAGCGTGCGGCGGCTGCTATCAAAGCAAGGAGGCGAGCCGCGGGATGCTAGGGCTCAGAATTGGAGTTACTACCAGAGGTGATTCAGGCTTCGGGCAATGTTTTTCGGTGACGATGGAGGTACGTTCAGTCAATTTTTTCCTCCACCTCCGTTTTCTTGTGATTCGGGTGTTGGCTGGAGCTGAATCTCTGACTTGGCGATGGATAGGGGAGCGTCTAGCTTGGTGGCTCAAGCTGGACTGGCCTTGGTTCAGGTTGATGTTCGACCGGTCCAGCTTGATGTGGGTTGAACCGGCGACAACGACAATGTTGGCGTGGGGAACACTCTGTAAAGCTGCTGGGGTGGCTGTCGAGTGTTTTGTTGAGAATGGATAGCGACTAAAAGAATTGAAAGGAATGTTGTCGGCAGAGGAGGATAAAATGGCAGAAGAGTTCTTGCTTTGGGATGATTTTCTCCTAGAAGGTGAGGGAGTTGGGTTCTCTAGAGTTGTCATCAGTGAGCTGCTGGAACGGAGATTGAAGAAGAAGAAAGAATGGAGACTGAATGGGTAGAGCTCTGGAGAAGGAGCTCTCTTGTGTGGGCTGCTATGGCTAACGGAGCTATTGCTAGTGCTGGAGCAGCTGTCCAGGGGCTGGAGCTGCTCCCTATTGTTCGTGAAGCTGTTGTCCATACAAGGAGTGGCTGTTCCTGCTGGTTATTCTTCAGTAATGGTAAGACTTGGGTGTGTCTTGGCTTGAAGAAGCCCTACACCGCAAGTGTGTGCGTGAGTATGTCTTGGATTGATATTGTAAAATGTTAGGTTTATATGTTGCTCTGTGATATCTCATCTGTTGATGCCTTGGTTGTCTCTGCATTGTTAGTTTATACGTTTTCTCTGCTGGATGGATTGTGTGTTAGTTCTTTGGATTGTTATTGATAGGTGCTTAGTGTATTCTTTATGCTTGAATATTCCTTGTTGTTATGCATATATGTTTCTATGCTGACTGCCGTATGTTCTGGATGCTCTCTGTGCTTTAGTTTTCTATGATATTCCTATGTTCAGGTTGTTGTAGTGTGATTCCTTGGTTGTGCCTTATTGTTAGCATGTACGTTTAGTTGTGCTTTAGCTCATGTGATATTCCTATGCTTTATGTTGTTTTAAATGTAATTGCTTGGCTTGTATCTGTTGATGGTTCCATTGTTGAGTTCCCTGCTGTAAATCAAACCCTTGAGCATGATATCTAAAATGAGTAATTATAACTAGTGTAATTAACATGTATAATGAGCATGTTAACCCAATTGGAAATTTGTCAAGTATATTAACCTAATCAATTTAGCTAGATAATTAATAAGAGCATGTTAATAAACTTAGATTATAAACTCTTCAAGCATGTTATTGTTCTTGAATATTGTCGTGCATTGTTATGACCGCTACAGTTGATATACGAACTCTTAGGATGTTGTATGTATGTTTAGGGTAGTCTCATGACGATAGAAACAATTAGGAAAAACACCACGGGGTGGCTACACGGCTAGTGTGAGAAAAATAAATAATCTTTCCCTTGTCGGGATCAAAAGACCAATTAATATAATTAATTAGAAACCATAGGATTCCCAAAACTCCACGGTCCATATACGAGTTATTCTTAAAACACGTACTATTCCTAAAATACGTAACTAAAATATTGGCTTGGGGCAGACCCATTCCAAAGAATTAAAGAGCAACATTTCATATGCATAAACCCATTTTCTTACTGGGCCTTTAGGCTCATGTCTTACTTGCGGTGTAGGTACCTGCAGGAGAAGATAGTGTTAGATTAGAAGCAGTTGATGGGGAATTTCGCACGAGCTTGTGGTTGGCCAGACTACGAGAAGTAAATTGTAATTAAGTTATAACTTAATTTGATTTCAAAATTGTGATTAATTGTTTAGTTCATTTCCTTTAATTATTTACGCTTCCGCAAATATTTTATTTCCACAATGTTTTAAGTGTTTCTAACTGCCTAGCTTGCACTCTAATATTTCTTTCTCAAAATCTTTGAATTTTAACGCGTTTTTAAAAAGGGCATTTACGAAGAAAAATTCGAGTCATTACATAGACAAGGGCGTGTGTGGCTCATTGCTGGTTTTAATGTAGAGGTTTGGCTAGGCATCTGCGGGAGCAAACAGATCTGCAGAAATGTTTTAGGAAGAGCTGAGGATACGGGGACCATTAGATTTAAAAAGAAAATGGAAGGAAGCATTTATTGCCATTGGATCTAAAGGAAGATACTTCTGTGGGACAGAACGATTCCATTGCAGAAAGAGAAAATGTCGTAAGGAAAAGTAGGAGAAAAAAGGATCGTTGGATCTAAGGTGTAGATGAAACAAGCACTGTGGGATTAGAAGGTGAAAGGGAAAGATGCTTTAGTGGGAAAATAAAAATTTGTAGCGAGAGAGAGATGAGCTGTTAGATTAAAGGATCAGGAGAGCTGATGGTCATTGGATCAAGGAAAAATGTTGCGAAACTACGGGAGAAAGAGGGTCGTTAGATGGGAAGAGAGGATGAATAATTGACCTTTGGATTAAAAGTCGCAAAAAGGAATGTGTACACTAATAAAAAAGAACGTCGTCGTTTTGCATTAAGGGAAGTGACCGCAATAGCAAGCGCGTCTATCGAAAGGAAGTCTTCATAATGGGACGATGTCATTTTAACAAGAAGACATGGGTGGGTTCATGTCTGTGGAACCAAATGCATCCACAGAATGATGTGGTGACTGATGAAAGGTTGATCTACACTGAAGGAAGCTAATATTCGCTAAGAAGATTCGTAGTGGATGCAAATGTAGCTGCAGTGGATATGTAGGCATTCGTAGCAGAAAAGTATCATTTGTAAGGCAGTTTATAGACGATGATGGAAACTCACAGATGAAGAGGCGATGTCATTTAGATGATATCAATGGACGTTAGGCAGCATATTAGCTGCAAAAACATTATTACCGAAGAGGGAAAGATGCCAAAAGTATTAATTTGGCTCTTTGGAAAATGAAAGGTGGTGACCTCTCAGCGGAATGAGTGAGATCGACAGGATGAATCTGGACGTAGTTTATGAGTGCGGAGAAAACAATGACCCTTCACTTGCGTTAGCGACTTCTCTTCTGAGTGGGAGGATGCATGAAGTCTTGGGCTTTTATGTTGGAAAAAGACTTTCTGGCTAGAGAAGGATATACGAAGGATATACGAACATAGGGGTTGAGTAAGAGTATCTTACCAGTAATTGTTTTAAGGTCCATAGGTAAGAAATTTTGCATGTGTTTGGCCCTTCAAGGACTGCACCACAGAAAGCTAAGTTTAAGTTAAAAAATGTGTTATGCAGTTTCATGTTATACTTGTTTGAGATATCGATGATATGTTCGATGATGCTAAATTATTTGAGGGTTTGATGACGAGTTAGAAAATGTTTAGTTGATTTGATGTACTAAGGATATGATGTTCTATTAGATAGGTTATTTGATAATATGTCTTAAAGATTTGTTAATTTGTTAGATTATGTTACGGCTGCTATGAGGAATTGATAATCTGTTAGATGAGATAGAGGGTAAATTTGCTCTGTTAGAATGATGTGTTGGACCGTATGCACGCCTATAAAGGGGGTGAATTAGGTGTGCTAAACATTTTCGTACGATATTTAATTTTCTAATCCTAAGTGATTTAGTACATAGAAATAAACAAACAATAGCAAATATAAAAAGTAGGGATAGAAAGATGACACTGGTTTGTTCACGCGGTTCGGCAACCCAGCCTACATCTGCACTCCAAGTTTCCTACTTGGAAATCCTTAATCACCCAACCTCCCTGGTTGGTGATGATTGACTTCACTGGTGTCAACTAAACCATTACAATGACTATTCACTGGGCGTCACCCTTCGCTTGACTATTCACTAGGCGTCACCCTTGGTTTAAGTACAATGAAGAGTAAAACAAAAAATACAAAAAAGAACCTAACTCTCCCAAGTATAAAACTCAAGTTTGGGAGTATGGAGAGTTAGGTTTGACACTCTATTTGTTAAGAGAACTCCAGTTTGGATTTTGGCAGAGCTTTGCTATTGTTCTCTCTCATCTAATTTGAGCTTTGGAGTGCCTTTATTTATAAAAACAACTCTATTGGTCTATCACCCTCTAGTTCGGTCGACCACCTCCTAGCTGTTGAAATGTTACCTTTCAATTTTGATGACCGTTGGAGGAAGAATCAAAATCTGAACTGCAGTACTTGACCGCTGTAATATAATCTTGAATATACAGGCTTGATTATTCTGGTGCGATCGACCAGAGCTACAGGACCGATCGATCGATCCCCGTGTAACTTGGTTTCCAAGCCTCTTTGCCAATTTTGTGGTCAATCATTCGGCCGACCATTTCTAACAGTGCAGGCTTTTGATCGACCTTTTCCCACTATTTTGTCAACCTCTTCATCCGTTTTTGCTTTTCTTGAATCTTCTAAGTCCCAATAATCAATCTATGAGCTACATGGATTTAGGTAACCATGTTAGATAACATAAATATCCATTTTAAGGGTATTTTCAATAAAGAATATAATGTATTTATCAATTCAAACAAATATACAATAAACAACTTAATTAACCAAATAAATCTATCATCATCAAAACAAACAACCTAATGTCTATTAGGCCAACATGATGATGATGTGTTTAGTTGCATGTTCATGCATCATATTTTCAGAAAAGTTACGAAAATGTTTTCTCATGCATAAGTTTTATGGGTAGGAAAGATAAAGAACATGATGAAGATACGTAGCCAATTTTGGTGATTTGATATCAATGGAATTGATATCATGACATGATATCAATGGAATTGAACCACTTTGATATTATGTCCCAATATCATAACAGAAAATACCTAGCTCTGGTGATGTGATATCATTGGAGCTTTGGTGATTGATATCCTTAATAGAGAACAAATAACTTTGGTATCATGTCACAATGTCAGATCAGAATGAGAAACAGAAACAGAAACAGAAAATAAAGAAAAAAAAATAGAAATAACATGTTTAAAGTTACATTATCATATTTCAATTACACTTCTTACTAAGCATTAGGCTTATAGATGAATTCTGTTGTGTAGATAATAGGATAAATGATGACTTATAGATCAAAGAATAAGATGAAAGAGGCAGCTGAGGGAGTATCTACACAAAGAAAAATGTTTGGTGTTGTTACAGCAAAAGCTATGTAAAAGAGAATTTTCATGAATAGAAATGAATTTTAAGAAAAGTTGAGTTTTATTTTATGTTCAACGAGAAAAGTCTTCCACTATGCAATTTTCAAAGAAAAAGATCACAGTTTTAGAAGATTAAAATATGTGTTTTCTTTTGGAAGGTTTTGAAGTAAGAGTTTCCAAGTGATGACAGGATTTAAGAAAAAAAAAGACTTTAAAATTTTAGGTCGATATAGTTGTTCACCCCAAAAGACTCCCTATTTTCCCAAATAAGGATCGAGGTAGCCAAGAGTTGAGATTTTGGAGGAGCTTCCCTTTTGTTTGTGTTCTTTCTTTAAGTGTTTTATTTATTTCCTTGGTAAGGACTCTTTTATTTTCTTCATGTTTGTATAATTATTATTGGGTGTAGGATATTTCTTCTTTCCTGCACAATACTTCTTTCTTGTATTATATTACACTATCTTTATATTTTGTGATCAGTATGTAGATTTCAGCTTATCTCGTGTTGGCTATGAATTTTATTTTGGTTAAGTCTTTTGTTGTAAACATTGTCTTGGACATGCGATTGGGTCCTCCTTAAGGATCTGGTCATTCGACCCGACATTTCTATCTAGGTCTGCTTCCAAGTTTGTGATAATTATCATTTTGACTGTCTTCTTAGTTTAAACTAACTTTTGAAAACCATTGTTAAACCTTTCGAAAAGATCTTTTATGTTTTGAAATCCTTTGCCAATGCAACTTCTATAATGATGAAAGCTTAGTAGACATAGTTTTGAATTTAAATTCATTCTAGTGGTCAGAAAATATTCACAAATTCCGTTTTTTTTTTCAAATTAATAAATTAATTTTTGAAAGATTGAGTTTATGAATCTAAAATTATTGTTTCCATTAGTAGATTAACTATAACACCCAAAAAAATTTAACGAATAATTTTATGTGTAATGTAATATTTTGGAATTTCAATAGAATGACTTACATCACAATTGGAAATTTATATATTCACCAAATTAAGGATATATTTTAATAAAAATATGGAATGAATATTTTATTTTATTAAGTATGTTTTGAATTTGGAAAGTGGGTGTGGAAAATTGAAGGTTAAACTGGTCACGCAGGAGTTGTGTTTTTGGTATGAGGTGTATTCGCAGAAGTGTTGGTGAATGCATAAATGTTTGTGTCCATAACATAAGTGTTCACGTCTGTGGATACTTGGTTAGGAAGAACACATGATCGCACATTAGTGGTGTTTGCAAAATGAGGTGTATCCATCAAAGTGTTGATAACAGCAAAAATGTTTGTATCCGCAGTAAAAGTGTTAGTGTCTACTGAAGCGTTGGGGTCTGCGGATGTGAAATTGAATCCACAAAATGATGTATGTGACTGATTGTGATTTGCAGACAATGTAAGGGGGTATCCGCAAAGGAAGCGTTGGTGTCCACGGATGAGGTGGAATCTGTGGATGTGTGGTGGAATCCGCAAAATGATGTTTGTCTGTGAAAAGACTTGTTAACGTGGTAGATTGTTATTAGCAGACAAGGACAGCGATATTCACAGCAGAAGCGTTGGTTTTCGTATATGAGGTGGAATCTGCATAGTATTGTTTGTCCGCATAAAGACATGTAAACGTGACAAATTGTTATTTGTAGACAAGGTAAGCAGATATTCGCAGTAGAAGCGTTAGTGTTCTTGGATGAGGTGGAATCCACAAAATGAGGTTTGACCATAAAAAGACATGTGAACGAGGCAAATTGTGATTGGCGGACAAGGTGAGCGGATGTCTGTAACAGAAGTGTTGGTGTCCGTAAAAGAGGTGAAATCTGTAAAATGAAGTTTTTCCACGAAAAGATATGTGAACATGGCAAATGATGTTTGGTGGACAATGTGACTGAGATGGACATTTGCAATGGAACTGGCTCGCGTCAATTGTGAAAGCGTATGCGTCTGCAGTAGAAAGCACACTCGTCCGCAAGAAGGAGCACATACACCCTCAACAACTATACGGGATAGTTCATGACTCATTTGTCTGTGGACTTTTAAGAATGGATATATTTCTAGACCGCGAATATATTTTCAAATTGCTGAAAAGGAAGGTTGTTCTTTTATAAAAAAGAAAGGTTGGGACAAATTTCTAATCATTTATGCGTTAGGAGCCACAAAGTCAATATTTTTTTCTCAAATTCTCTAGAGGAAAAAAAAATGTATTGTTAAGGAAGCAAACTAGAAGTTGATCTGAAGCTAAGAATAATCACTCTATGTGATTAAAACTATGTTAAGGCCCCGAGGTAAGTGATGTTGTATGTGTTTGGTCTTTGGCCTACATCACAAAGTGCTAGGATATTTTATTATTGATTGTCTTGCTTCTGATGCCCAATGGATGTGGATTGAGGATGTGTTATGTGATATTTGTTTTATGTTTATAATATGTTGACGATAAGATTACGTAAGTGATGTTGCATGCATTTGGCCTTTGGCATATACCACAAAGTACTAGGGTATTTATTATAATGATTGTCTTGATTTTAATGCCCTACAGTTGTGAATTGAAGATGTATCATGTGATGTTGATTTTATATTTATAGTATCTTGATGATAAGATTATGTAAATGATGTTTGCAAGCGTTTGGCCTTTAACCTACATCACAAAGTGTTAGAGTTTTTACTTATGTTTCTGTTTTGTTTAACGATGATCGAGAATGTGTTACTGTTTTGATTGATTTCTTGATTTCTTTGATCATGAACGTGACATCTAACAGAGGTCTTAATCAATGATGGAACTGTCTTCTAAAGGTGTGACACGTAAGTAGTGTATCTTTTATAATCGTGCCTACTCTTCCTTAAATAGTAAAATGAAAGAAAAAAGACAAAGAATGAATGAAAGAAAAGAATGAGAGAAAGAAAAGAAAAGAAAGAAAGAAGACTGAAAGTACATGTTTTCACAAATTGCATCTCATGCTCATGATTTTTATATTCATCTCTTACTGAACTGTAGGCTCATGGGTGAACTTTCTAATGTAGGTGAAGATACTTTGGATGAGACATATGATGAGGAAATACGTGGTTGACGCAATTGAAAGAGTACTCTCATTAGCGAAGTTGCAGTGATGCTGAAGCGAGATTGACTCATGAGTGAATGCTTGAGAAAAATGATTTGATATGACAGACTTTTATTAAATTATATATTTAAATATTTGTATTTAAGTTAAAATATTTTTACAACAATTTATATTTATTTTATGTTAGGTTTTAATTACTTTTGGATTTTAAATTTACATTTTATAAAAGACTTTCACTATTTTATTTTTCAAAGACAAGTTTCAATTTCATTTATTTATAAATTGATTTTCAAATATAGGAATTGATATGATTTAAAAAAAAATGACACGTAATACACTATGAGGTGTTACATTAACATGGGCTTAAACATGCCCATTTTGGCTTAATCTTGATAAATATTATAACAACTGTGAATTTAAAAGATAAGAATATTTTATTTTAGGAAACTTATTTTTATTCATTAAGGCATTGAAGGCAAATTTCAAATTCATTCAACCCCTGCTACCATTTAAACCATTCCTCCATTTCTTCTCAGAGTTTTTCTCACCTGGCAACTTTTGGTTTTCATAGTGAGAGGGAAAATCCTTGCAAGAGGTGCGGCTTTCAGTGGATATTTTCAAGTAAGTGATATATTTTTGTTGTAAAGGAAGTTTCTGGTATAAAAATCTAGTTTTAACAACAGTTTGGAATTTTGGTTGCTTTCAATCAATCATTTGAATTGCTGAGACTTGGGTTTCAAGGAGTTAGAGAGTTTCAACGTCTTAAGGAGGTAGACTCGATCCTATGCTAATAGTTATCAATTAAATTTAGAATTGTTGTTTTATTGGAGATTGGATTTTGGTTTGGTGTTGAAGTTCAATTTTATTTGATTAAAGTTTTCAATTTTGGGCATAGATCGTATTATTTTCGTAACCTAATGCATTATTAATTGTTTTGGCTCATAGATCATCAGAAAAATTGAAATTTCCAGTGAAGATGTATGACTGGTGTCAAAGAAGACAATGTTAGGCTATTGCCCAAGCCCATTTTTAGGTCACGACCCAGCTGTTCGGGTCACAGCTCTAACCCTATTTTAGACCCGATTTCGATATTAAACCCAAATATCTTTGTGTTCATTCAAAGCCCATTTTGGAACTATTTTTGGGCTTTAGACTCAATCATTCTTGATTCGTTTTCTACAACATAAAGTTTGGAATTTAAATATGGAATTTTGGCACTAATTTGATGTTATCCGAATTTGGACCTTCTAATCTGACTTTGATTTTGTGACAAAATGTACTTGTTTCCATGGTTCAGAAGCTATCAGTAGAGATTTCTAAATAGGTCTTATTTTGCGCATTTCGACATTAGTGTGGATTTCTACATAGGTTGTTAGGCATATTTGGTTCGGCGATTGGACTCATTCAAGTGAATTTTAACTGAGAGACAACTACAACAGATGTTTCTCTAACCAAATCTTATTTCAAATTGCTTAGGAAAATATGGTAAAGAAATTAAAGCCATTGTTATGCCTGTGGAGCACGAGTTAGTCTTGCTATAATTTATTTTAAGGTAATAATGAAATTGTTTTTTTTAGAATTAACCACTGGATGAGGGTGTAAGATTGATAGAATTTCAAACAAATTTCAGTTCGTAACGTTACATTTAGATAGATCATGATTTGGTTTAAAGTGGACTCTCAATTTTTGGAATATAATGCCAAGATGTAGAGTTGGCATATTATATTAAGAGCCTGGATTGAGACTGATGGAGTTGTAAGTTTGAAAAGCACTTCAGGACTAAAATTGTCACAACCCTTCCCCTGATTCCCTTAGAAATCGTATTGCAAATTGGATTCTCCGTCCGAAGAACGCTCACAACTCACAATGAAAGCACAAAATTGAACATACATTTGCGTAATTGGGCCACATAAATAAAAAATCCAATCCAAACAGGAAAGTTATAATATTATTTGTTTACAAAATTTTATCTGAATTTATTTTGCAAACATGGGCCGAACTAAAATTAAACACAACAAAAAAGAAAACTCAAACTCTCACTTTGAGCTTAGGTTGTGCAACCCCTTTTTGTCTAACAAATCTTTATCTTTTTTTTCTTAAGCTGCTACCACATGTTCCTAAAAATTTTAATAAAAGAACCACGGTGAGTTTTTTGAACTCAGTAAAAATACTAATTTAAGGATCCAATAAACCATACAAATATCAGAATTAACCATGTACTAAGCCCAACATGGTTAGTCCTCACAACCTTAACTTCAATGTTTAACTTTTCATCAACTCTTATGATCACATATCCCTTGATCTATATGTTATCTAGATCTTTAGATATTTATTATTAATATCATTACTATGTGTTTCACCTTTTTATATAAGAAGTGTTTAATGCATAAGTGTGAATGCTTAGGCATATGATTTAGGTAATCATAGCGTATCTTACCAAATTCTTATATGGAATTACTCTTTTATGCACAACATTACCTATTGGTTATATATATTCCAAGTATCTTCTTTTCAATTTCTCACATGTTATTTCATTTTAAGCATATCTATACCCCATGGAATATTTATTCATTCTTTTCCACTTCCAACTCTAACATGATTATTTATTTTATGTCAATAATGCACATTTTCTCATTATTTCCATTATTTGCATTTTATCAATCTAACTAGACATTTCTACTTAATGTCTAATCCAAAATCATATCTCATGTTTTTCAATAGTTTATCTATCACTGTTACTATTTAGACATCTCTTGTCATGACCCGGAAGCGGGCCTAACAGAATCGCTGGGTCAGGCGACTTGATTCTCAGAGACAACTAGATCACCTAGCCCAAGGCTAGGAGAAAGCCGAAGTCAAAACATAAAATTAAGCCAAAAACCCAAATCACATGGGTTGGGATCCACAGAATGATCAGCAAGACACATAATAGTATAATAATAAACGAAAGAATATACTGTGCAAGAATCAAACTAACAACACCAACAACAAATCCCAAACGTACCCGAGACAGAGGGATCACTGATGACCCTTCACCCATCCAAGGGGAAGTCAAAGCTCAAGAAGGGAGACACGAGCACACATCGCGCAAGGACCCCTTACAGACCTAAACATCGGACTTGGTAAAAATAAAGTCTAAGGGGTAAGGGACAAGCTCAGTAGGGGAATCTATACTAAATGCAATGCATGCTAAAAACCGTTTGTTTCATCTTTTTTAAAATCATTTTAATGCTTCTCATTTACCGTACATGGATTTAAAGTATTTAAAACCTCTTTATCACTTTATTAAACCAGCTCATGGCACTCGATGCGGCGTCATCAAAACCTGTAGTATACATAGACAACTATATCGCAAAATATGCCAACATTGTTTTCCATGCAAAAATATTGTCAATGACAAGGGATCGTCACTCAATCACCTATCCGGCACTCATTAGAGAATAGGTGGCCATCTGCCGATAACAACACCTCCTGAGGCAGAGGAACAATGACAGCGATTCAGAGAACTATCACATCACCCGAGTTATCGGCGAGCTAAAGCTCCGCAACGACACAACCCATATGATCAAATAAAAGGTATGAGGTTGTTGGCAATGAATTGCTCCTCAACTAGCTACCAACAAGTTCCAAATTGGCAGGGGTTGCTGACGAGCGGAGCTATAAGCTGTCATGCCACCCATCAAATGGAACGGTACTAGGATAGCAAAACTTAGAGACTAACAACCTTCTAATCTATGTGACTAAACTCTTCCTAGGTTCTGTGGCTCAAAACCCAGGGATGTGTCATCATCGCCCCATCTTCTTTTTGACTTGTGGGCTCAAAACTAGAGGACATGTCACTAATGCCCCATCCTCATTTCATACTTACAAACAATAAACCTTCAAGCAGTAGAAATATTGCGGGATAGCCTCGTGATGTTTTAGCGCCAGAGTGCCCAAAGCATGAAGAAGATTCATCCTCCCAACATATCCACAAATAGCAAAACCAGATACCATGTACGA
The DNA here is from genome assembly GCA_022433065.1 of Begonia loranthoides. Taxonomy (NCBI): domain Eukaryota; kingdom Viridiplantae; phylum Streptophyta; class Magnoliopsida; order Cucurbitales; family Begoniaceae; genus Begonia; species Begonia loranthoides. The sequence goes on from CM039468.1 coordinate 15,275,505, forward strand.
TAAAATAAAAGTGAAAACATACAAATACGTAAAAACAGACGTGCTGTAGAAACAGTCTCCGTCATGTTTTCAGGTGTGGTATCCCACAATATATCAGTTTTGAAAATATGATACAATGTAGTGCAGAAAGAATAAAAATCCTTACATCAAAGAGGACTACAACAACCTTACAGATTAGCCAGCTCCACTCACTATAGGAAGTGAGGTTCGAACTAGCAACATCTTCGGAATCTATAACAAGGCCGATGTTAACATCCCTATAATCACACAAGGGATAACAGATAAGTCTCAATCAAGACTAAGAATCTAAGATGGTCTCTAAGGAAAACCACTAGTCCCAAACCAGAAATCAAATCTAGGAATACCCCAAGAGTCCATAGATCGAAACACAGACCTAGACCAAAAACCAAGTATGGTTGGTGAAGCCAAAGGGAGTTCACCAAGCCCAACTCCAAGAAACAAACAGTGTAGTTAAACAAAACATAACCACGGTTGACCAAGCACTTCAATAGACAACCAGAAATATCCACCGGTTGACAAGACGTGGTGACTTTCGACGGAACATAACATGTTCGACCTGAACAACTCACAGTCGAGAAGACATAGTTGAAGCCATTCGAACCCAACCATGATCGACAAGGCATCACAATGGTCAACTGAGGCCACTCAAAAGTCGTTGAGGCAAAGCGAGGGTAAATTGCGACCTCACAGCATTGCCCAGACTCAATGACAGTCAACCGGGACCATTCAATGTCAACAAGACACGTTGATGGTCAATTAGAACCTCACAGCGGTAGATAAGACACGACCGCGACCATCCAAGACTCAATAGTCGAGAAGAACAAACTACAGTCAATCAATTATGACTCTATTAGAGATTAGCTCAAAGTCCATAAACCAAACCGAGCCTAAAACCATGGTAGAGGACAAGAATTCCAATCAATAAGTCACAAAAGATAGGTGGAAGGGCACTATATCAAGCCTAGGAACCCAACCGACACACAAACAGCTCAAACATGACAAAATGGGGAGATTTTGACCACTTTTGGTCGACCAACTAGTGCCACTCTTGGTTGACCAGTGCCTCCTAGTCAACCAGAATAGCAAGAAAATAGTTATTTTCCCCTTGTTTTGCCCAATTTTTAATACTAATGACAAATAACCCTGCATAGACTTCTATTCTACTAATATAAACAGAAATTTCCCTCGGATTTGAGTTTCTAAGCTCGAATCCGAAGCCAACAAAATATCTAAACTATAAACACAAAAACGGAGGGGGGAAACAAAAATACTTACCAGCGACCTTTACAAAAGTTGTTGGTGTGGATGACAGGACCACGAATCCATCGTTAAAAATAAAAAATCCTCTGACTCCGGACTATCCCCTCTTCCTCATGCACCCTCTCGACTACTCACTGAAGAAGAAAGATATTTTCTTCTTCTTTTTCTTTCTTTCTTTGCAAATTAATTCTTTTAATTTAAAATATTTTATATATATATATATAATTATATTATATATTAAATAAATAAAATTCTAATTCTAATTTTAAGTTTGATTCGTTCAAAATATTAACCGAAAACAATACTTTAGTCAAAATAATTTACTAAATTAATTTCTTCAATTATATTACCGTTCGAAAATACTCAATTTGACTATTTTGACTATTTGACCGAAAACTTACACGTGGCTGCTACGCGACAAAACATGTCAACTTTTCAACACTTGACCAAAAATTACAAAAAAAATTTACACATGGAAAATTTAAAATTATAAAATTCACAGGTTTTACATCTCTAATGCATATCTAATCCTGAGCTATCTAGACATTTTTAATTAGTGTTTAATCCCTAATTCATCTAGACATTTCTAATTAATGTCTAATTTTAAACCATATCACATGTGTAATTATGGTTTATCTATCACTAATATTAGACATCTCTAATGTGTGTCTAAACTTCAACTATCTGGATATTTCAATTTATGTCTGTCACATAATCACATAATCCTCTATATGAATGATTTCTTCAATATGCATATACAATAATGCCTAGACTCATGACATTGTAAATCATAGCCTAGATGCCACTTACCCTTTTTATTCTTTACTCTTGTCCTCTATACAAAGGACCCCAACAATGCATAAATGAGTATGCAATATGTTTATCATACAATGAGTCTCTTTTCACAACTATGCAATGATAAATGTGATTAATGCAATGCTCTATTTTATTTTATTCATGGTGTTATTTAACAAGTACCATGTTAACGTGTACATGAATGTCAACATGGATTATCATACACTATCATATGTAAAGTTGCACACATCATGAAACCCCACTATACTGGCCACTGTTTCAAATAAATGTATCTATACTAAAATAAGCCTCTAAAGGGCTACAATTTTTCAATCCAATGGAGACCCACAGTCACTCCCATTCTATTTTTCACTTTATATACATTACACAAATACATAGCTTGACAACGTATATTGGGTTCCTTTATGACAATCATACCACCTAGATGACACTTTTTCGTACATATAAATATTTTCATGATGCATGATTTGAGCATCCTTACTATGCATGTAATACCTAGATAATTCTCCATGTAATATGTAAAAGATTTTAATTAATGAACGAGCATGTTGTAGAAGTGTTCCATAATCATTAAATTTGAAAAATTATGCAATGTAATTGATGGAAGAAATATTTTGGGAAATTTTAAGTGGAAAATTGTCACGGATTATGCAATTCTATGTTTTCAGTCAAGTAGCAATCAGAGCTAGGTCGGGTGTCTCGATCAAATTTCAATTCGGGTGACTCCTTGCATTTTGAGTTGAGCCGAGGTCGAGGTTGGACATGGCGTCTCGACCTAAAAAATGTTTCAGGTCACACTGGAGGTTTTTGGTAGACATGCGGTAGAGAAAAATTTGAATCTGTCGAATTTATTGGACATTTCAGTTGACATGCAGTCGAAGCCTCAGACATCCTCCTCGATCTTCATTCAGACAATTTTCTTTCCCTCCTTGGATTCTCTCTCTCCTCTGCAACATGGAATCCTCCCCCGAGAAGATAGGAGCTTTCCACATGGCCATTGCTTGTTAAACCTTCTTCCGTGAGGGGGGCAACTGTCCATTAGTCTGCTTCATCCATGTGGGTCTATCTATCTCTCTCGTCTATAAGTGGATGGCATGCGTGATGCCTCTAGTTCTGTCTAGAGTGAACTACGAACGTGAGGGTGTTGGCAAGTGAAGTGAGTGTTGTGTTGTTCTGTGTGAAAAATTATTTTGAGATGTGGGTTCAGAGGTGAACTTCCGTTGGTGTTCTCTGTGTTATTGCTATGTACGTTGTTGCATTGGTGAATTACCGTAGCTGTGAAGTGAGCTATTGAGGATTTACATTCTGCTAAAGGTAAGAATTAGGATGATGTAGTTGGCCAAAGGAAGCCCTACATCACGGAGTTTGCTTGATTTGTTGCTTTCTGTTATGATTTGGATTATGGCACTTTGAACTGTGGAATAAATGATAGAGGATGGTTGGGGCGACCTGGATTTTCATCTTTTCTTAAAAATGCAGAAAAATTTAAAATTTTAATAAATGACTAAAATCTTCATTGAATCCTTTCCAATTTAAAATCAGAGTGCCTTAAAATCCGATCGTCACTAATTTAGTAGAACAATCAATTAAATCGTAGAAAACTTTAGTTATAAAATTAGCAGAAACATAACTGAGAATATTACTTAAAATATTCAAAGTTTAGGGTTCAAAGCATAACATATAGATACTCAAAATAAGGCTAACGTTTTACAAAACATGTTCATCGTTAAACCCTTACAAAATAGATACTTTATTCTTTTTCTTCAACCATACTCTTACTCTGGTCGTGTTTCATCCATATACCTCGCAGGCTCCATGGGTAAGGCCTCCTCTGCTCTTGGTACAATCATCTCATTACCTACACCACAAGTAAGGACATGAGCCTAATGGCCCAATAAGAAAATGGATTAATGCATTATGCTTATGTCTATCTTTAGTTCTTTTGGAATGGGGGCTACCCAAACCAATCATTTCATTACATTTGTTTTTTCATTCATTCTTTACTCGTACTTCGAGCTGGAGATTAAAGGGTTCTTTGGAGATGGAGTAGTGGGTCAGACCTAACCTTTTACTTGCAACTAAGTCTCCATTCCCGTCAAGGTAGGGGGCTTCGCCTAGCTGCAAACTAGAGTCACTACCCATCCGCCCCCCAACTCCATTTTCTTTTCTTTTCCTTTCTTTCATTTTGTTATCATTTTTCTCACTCAACTCATGTGAGTATCACCCCAAAGTGACACTCCCTACTTGCTTCTATTAACATGATGCATGATGACATGACAATTACATAAAGCATATATGGAAGATAAAGAACAACGAATATAACAGCGATTTTAACAGCGTTTAAACAATGTCAACATACTTTGAAATTGACGAAAATTAATTACATAACAGCAGCAAAAAAACAGAGAATATAAAGTAACTAAAACGTGCTAACATGCTGAACTATTCGACGTAACATACCAGCGTGTAATAGTGCATTTATAATGACATATAATAGTTTAACATGCTTGACTTAAAGCTGAAAATAACGACGAGTAACAGCAAATGAAACGTGCGGCATGCTTAACCATTTGACAGTAATTAACAACATATGACAGTGAATTAACAACGTTCGCCCATACTTTAATTTGGCGGCGTGCACCTATATGACCGTGAACTACAACATGCATACGTACTTCATAATTTGATAGCTATTACGAAACATAGTAGTGAAATAAAAATGAGCATATAACTATGAATTTTAATAGGAAATTACAGCATGAAATCAATGGATTGTAAACGAGTTGCCAGTGATTTAAATGTGCTATTTTTCTCAAACTTGACAGCAATTCAGAATGTGCTAACATGCTTCAGAAATTGTGGGAAAATAACGACAACATAACAGCGAATTGTTGACAGCGAATAAACACAACAACATGCTTCGAATTTAACATAAATTAACGATAGCTTAGCAGCAATTTTAACAGCGAATAAATCATGAATACATTATATAAAATTTGACAGCAAGCTAAGAAATACGACAGCAGCAACGAACAATGGAACATGCTTTTAAACAAATCGCAGAACCTACTTTTAGATGACCATTAAAACAGCACAGGACATGCTTTTAAACGAATAACAGAACGTGCCTTTAGACGACAAATATAACAGCAGCAACGATCAACAGAACGTGCTTATTACAGAGATTAACGGTGAACGAAATAAAGAGTAATATGCCAGCAGTGAAGGTATTATAGAGAACATGCTTGTACAGAGATTAAGTCATAAACAAATAGAGAATAATCATGCTCAGGCCTAGCAATTTACTCTAGATAAGCTAATTAATTTACATGCTAGAATTTAGTCAATTAATCTAGTTAGTTAATTGCTCTAAGTAATTGACACGCATTAAGAAATAATCTAGTTAATTAAAACATGCTCAACTAGTTAATGAATTAATATCTTATTAGAAATGTTTACACTAACTAGTTGATTAGTCGATTGATCAATATCTTAGTTCATTATTACAAGTGTTTACACAAGGAGATATGTTGTAGATAAATCATTGGCAGCAGCACAAAATGAAGGAATAACAGCTACACAGAGATATCTAACTAACAGTAAGTAACTATGCAGCAAGGGTTTATCATTTCATGCATTTGCACATTCATTACTTTTAAGCATTAGTGTTCATCACTCTTTCATCAACGTAAGGCATTTGAAACAATGAAAACTTAGCAATTCACTAAAGGGAATATCGCAGAGCTAACAGCCAGAGACAAAGCTATCAACTAGCAGAGGAATCTATGAACTACAACCAAGGAAATAACAGTAATACTACTGAACATCAATAATCTACCACTCACACACTCTAGTTGTGGGTAGGGCTTTGACGGCCAGACACACCCAATTCCTTACCCTTAGCCGATGATTCGGTACACAGACAACTAACTCCTAGCTCCCTAGACTACACTTCACACAGGAACTAAATAAGGAAGAAGAAGAAGAGATGCAAGAGAAGGAGCTTGCTGGAGATAAATAGGTGGGAGCTTACCTAGGGGGACAAGACGCACGCCTATGGAGGGAGGAGGGCGGCTTCCCACGTGGTCTAGGCTAGAGAGGCGACTTTTTCTTCACTTTTCCCGTGCATAGTAAATGACTAGGCAACAACTTGTCTAATTGAAATCCCTTAATTTACGCAGATTATGGCACTTTTGGATGAGTGCGGATGTTCTAGTCTCGTCCGCATTCGTCTGCATGTGCAAAATTCTTAAGGCAGAATTTCATTCTCGAACAAGAATTTGCGTCCTCACCCAGTCCGTACCGTCCGAAATTGACATTCGGTACGCAATATTCCATCCGCATATATCGTCTGCATGCGTCCAAAAGTTTCCATAAATTGGACAGATTCAAATCGAACGCATCCACTCCGTGTCCGCATGAGTCCGGACTCATCCGAAACTCCATGGCATAGACGATATTAGGATGCAAAACTGCATCCCAACCTGCTCGAGAGGCGTCCTAAACATTTGCGGATGACATAACTCGTCCTCACGTCGTCTGCATTTGTCCCCAAATGTCCAGTTGGAAATTTAGGACGCAAGAAATCGTCCTGCTTCATCCAAAGTGAAATCCAAGTGTGTGTGGACGTTGTTCCTCGTCCTCATGGCATCCGCATGCGTCCGCATAAGCCAAATTCCAACATTTTCTCTTTAATTTTCCAACTCAACTTTCATCCATATTATTTTTTCCATAATTACACGTCACAATTTGACACATAAAGATACGAAATGCAATATCTTAACTATCCCAAAATTTAATTACATCACATATATGGGAAAAATTCTATCGGTGTATTACAATGGTTCTGTTTTCTGACTTCATATACCTATTGTTTAATTGTTCGCACAACTTGTTGATAGATCAAGAAGTGTGTTGTGAGCTGCTCCAAGCACTATGCTTGTTTAAAATTGATTCTGTTAGTGTTGCAAGGGAATTGTTCCATTGATGAATGAGTGTTTTTTACTGTCACTTATTAACAATCCTGGGTCACGTTAAAGCTAGTTTAACTACTGTAAGATGTTTACTACTGATGTTAACGGTTTTAAGTTATGATTGGCTATACTAAGATAGAGGAATTGAACTTGGTTAAGATTCAAATTTAAAGTATGAATCACAAGGAGTATGGAGGAAGGTTAGTGACTGAATTTGGACTGCCATTTTGGACTTTGTTACTCTGCAAAATTTTCCTAATTTTGTGAAATTCTACTTGTTAAGCAAATATGCATAAATCATTAACGATTAGATTGTGGACTTTTCCCGGTCATTTAGTAAGCAATTTGTTTCGGTGTAAGCTCATAATGTGCGCATCTATATAAATGGTTAGTCGATAATTGGTAAGTAAATTACTCCTAGTAAATTAGTATTTGTACAAATTTCTGTAATCAACATACGAGATATTCCTTTATAATTATGTGTTCTTTTTCATATCTTGTATATTGTTGTGTGATCTCTTTATATTCTGTGAACTATATTTGACATTCATGCATCATACTTAGGGCTTATAAAATTATGAGTATATTGCATGACATTCCTAATATTTGTAAATAGGCATGTGGGGGTTCGGGAGAATTGGTGACGGTCCATCAGTGGTGACACCCTGAATGGGGTAACTACTCCCACGTAGGGATTAGAGTAACGGTTAAGCCACATGGTCCCTAGGGTTCATCATCTTCTCTTATACGAAAATCTCCAATGTCTTTAACAAAAGAGTGCGGTGATGGCATGTGGTGACACCCCTAATGGTGTACCTCCTCGCCGAAGTTACGGTTAAGCCACATGACCATAAGATGTACTCGACTCTCGGTTTAATAGGAAAGATAAGGTTCTTCTCTGTAATACATCGTATGATCATGCATAGCATCTGCATTGCATTCTATTCTAATTCTTGCTGGGCATTAGGCTCATTGTTTTCCCCATTATGTAGGTGATCATTATGATATTTGTGACATATCAGTTGAGGAGGAGGCATTTTAAGATGATCCCTTTGGTTATCAGCCGGGTTCAACCTAATGGTTGTGGCTCACTAAAATCAGTATTTGTTATTTTAATAATTGACTTCCTATTTTGAACATGGTAAACGTTTTATAAGCAGAAACCTTTGTTGGAAAGACCTGAACTATGTTTGGGAAAAATTATTATCTATTTTCGCTCGATTTACTCTGACAAGTTTTAAACTGAATTTATTCACTCTGATTTATGTGTTTCAAATAAATTAAGCAAAAATTTTTACGACACTGAATTTTAAAATATTAAAAAATAGTTTTAAATAAATGGGGCGTTACAATGCATACATTGAATGCCCTATAATACATACTAATAATGTATTTACATGAATCATGCAAATTTTGTTATTAAGCATACACAAATGATGTCACACATCAATCTAGACATCCTCTAGTCATATTTCAAACAATTCTCAAAGGACCTATGCATTGGTCAAACAAATAGGTTTAAAACACAAGGAAAACATCCAAATTTTATAACATGTAAACGTCCTCAGTCAAAGGTCAGAACACATTTCCAATTTTCCTCACAATTAAAGCATACCATTTATGCTAAAAGCCAACCATAATTATGACAATGATCAAATATAATCACATAGACATATTCTCATTATTTTTCCCAAAATTAAATCAGTACATGCCATCAATATTTTTCAAATCATTCAATATGTAAAGACATGTTCTCAACTATTCAATTATCATATTGCATGTTAATTTCATGCCTTAATTCATCAATACATCCACAATTAGCCCAACAACATCATAATTATCCATATCTAACCAAGAGTAGTGATTCAACTACATTAAACTAACCTCAATATCATTCTTGAATCTACCAAATTAACCATCAAAATACATGAATTTGATACTCATATAAATATCCCCTTTTTATGCAACTAATTAATGGCAATATCAATTATATACCCATTAATTTATCTAAATTAACCCATTATAGCATGAGTTATGAACATGCATCCAAATGTTCATAAATAATGTTGTAATGGTTAATTTAGCTAAATTAATGGGTATATAAGTGATATTGCCATTAATTAGTTAAATGCATCCAAATGTTAACCCAATTCCACCAATTTAAATTAACTTTATCATATATGTTCTATATAACCATAAATTCAACCAAATTAACCAACTCAATGTCATATCTTTCCTTCAATCATTTCAAACCAAGATCACCATTGATTAATAACATAAAATCTATGAATTTCACTTACAATTCCATTGATGCAATATCTTCCACCAAAACGATGTAATAAAGTAGAGTTTACATAAATCTCCTAGATTAAAGTACTTACCTCTTGGATTTCACTTATTCTTCACTTTTAAGAGTTGATTCTTAGCTCAAAAGATTCTTCTTGAAGAGATGAACAATTCTTCTCAAGGGATAGAAGGCCAATTCCCTCTTTTTTCCCACTTTTTTCTGCATTTGTTCTCTCTTCTTCTTCTTCTCCTTTCTTTCTCTTTTCTGTTTGATTCCAACACAAAAATGGCTAAGTCTAGGCCATTTCTTCACTTTTCTAGAGAGTTCATGGGGTAAAATTACCCTTTTATCCAATTTATCCTTTAAATTTTACCTTTTTACCCTTAATTCCATGGAAATTCAAAAAAAATAACATGGTTAATTACCCTTAACCACTTTTATAGTAAAATAATCAATCTAGCTTAGTCTTAAGCTAATTAACAGATTAACTTAATTAATCATGATTAATTAACTTTAATCATCCACTAATTACATCTTAATCACATAATTAATCAATAATTCCTAAGTGACAAGTGGTACATTCTCATTGGTTACTCAGTTTTGTTACATGGCCACATACTACAATTTGTCAGGAACATTTCTCCTTTTATAAGTTTCTCCAAAGTCCAACTCTAAAGTCCAATTTAAAGACATATTCTGAAACAGTGTAGTTTTAGACTCATCAAACTTCAAACTTGCATAACTTTTATTACATACACCAAAATTTGTCTAATCCAAAGTCATACACTTCACTTATGTGTCTTCTTTATGACCCTAAAATAGTTCAAATTTTTAATCACCATAACCTCTTCAATTCACTTCAAATAGTAACTATGCTCATTTGTAGCACATCCATTAACTTTTGTGTAAAATTTCTATTTAAATGAGTGTACAATCAATTGATTCAATTTTACCACCATTTCATAATCTAAGGTACCTACTATTTTATCTATTTTTAGTTTGAAAAAATATCCTCAATTAATTGATCAAGTTCCTCCTCAAAAGATATCTCATGACTTATTATCACTTAATCTTTACAATTACAAATCTCATTTCTATTTCGAAAATTTTGGGTATTATTTAATAGGTAGGAATTATTTTGTTAAGTATTTAGGTGAGTATGGTAAATAATTAGCATGGAGTGGCATAGTTAAAGGAGGAAAAGTTTGGTGTGAAACATGTGATGTAGATATACCATGATTGGTTGTAATTATGTTTTGGTTTATGAGAAGTTCTCAATTTTTGAGAGATAATGCCAAGTTATGAAATTGGAATATCATGCTAAGGTGATTAATCACAATTGATAGAGCTATAAGTTTGGAAAGCATTAAAGGTTTTAGAATTATTTTTAGCCAAATGAGTTCAACCTCACTTTTGGAAATCTTGTTACTTCCTGGAGTATTTTAAGTCAATTTTAATAAATGTTGAGTAAGTAGAGTAAAATTTAGTCAATGGATGATGACTAGGATAAAAAAAAAAACTTTTTAGTATGTATAAGTTGTTGAACGTTTTAATGCATGTTGTTGGATTGGACAAGGCAATTCATTGGATGTAAGTGGTAAGAAAATTTTAATCTCCTTCTTTGTTGGAATGCATTAAGAGTTGATAATGAAATGTTTCACATTCAATACTCTATGATGTCATAGGATTATTAGACACACATAGATAGTGAACTTTTAATTTTGCATATAGTTGAGTTAGATGTAATCTCAAATTTTGATTGGTTAGGTGAGTATAAGGCCATATTTAATTGTTGGGCAAAGAGTGTGACTCTTCAGTTAGTGAGAAAGCAAGTTGTTGTGGGATGTTTCCTACATTTAGTGTTTGATTGTGCGGGCATGGAGACTAGAACATTATGGGGGTATGTTTGCTATTAACATTGACTATGTGTTAGTTAACATGATCTAGTTTTGTTAGTTGAGATTGAGCATCCTGAATTTTTTTTCTTGAGGATATGTTAGGGTTACCACCTACTGTGTATTTGAGTTATTACTGATTTTTTCTTGCACTGCTCTAGTTTATATTGCTTCATACATGATGGTTTAGGCAGAGTTGATAAGCCTTGATAGTAGCAAAATAATTTATTGTGTAAGGATTTTTACTTATAATATATCACTATGAGAGATATCAATATCGATACTTGTTTTGGAAATGGAATGGTTCATTTTTTATGTTTCATTAAATGCTAAAAGTTCGATCAAGTGACGATCAAAATTAATTATCCATTGTTAATGAAGAATGTCTTGTTCGATTAGTTGGATGGATCAATATATTTTGCCATAAGTGATTTCAGATTAGACTGTCATCATTTAAAATTCAGTAAGAATATGTTGGAATGTCAACTTTTTAAATTCTTTATGAATGATTCGAGTTTAAAGTTTTTACGTTTGGTCTGACTTGTTACTGTTAAGAATATAGTAAAGTGAGTATTTAAACCCTCTTGGGGGATATTGTTAAAGTACCCCTTAATGTTAGTTAGAGTGATACTCATGATGAGCTTATGGAATGTCTAAGGACTATGTTGCACGCTTTTAAAGATCATCAATTGTAATTTAAGTGTAGTTGGAGGAAACTTTTGAATAATAAGTCAAATTTCTAAGACATTGACTTTTGGAGACTATATTTCATTGGTTTCAGCTTAGATTGTGGCTATGTTAGATTGAAACTATTTAGAATCCTTAATGAGGTCTAGAATATCTTGAGATTGAGTGTTGTTGTTTTATCACAAGCATTTTATCTATTTTTTATATCATTAAGTAAGTCAATAGAAGGAACGTCAAGTTTGAGAGAAAAAGAAAACTGTTAGTTGAATTCTAAAGAACTGAAGTTCAAATTGACTAATGCACCATTTTTGGCCATATCATTTGAATGTTTACTATGTATTGATTGTGTTTATGTATCGAGAGTTGAATTTGAATGCATAATGATGTGGTTTGATAAAGTTAATACCTATAAATTTTGTTAGTAAAAAAAAAAAGAGTCTAATTCATGAGCTCAAGTGGACAAAAATTTTATTTTTCACTTTAAAACTTGTTGGAGTTATTTTGATGGTGTGAAATTTAGAGTTTTCTTAGATTGTAAGAGTTTGAAGTTTTTAATTACGAAGTATGATTGAAGTCTCATGCAGAGGAAATTAGTTAAATTTATGGAAGGTGAAAATCTTATTTTTGGACTATTATCTTGGTGGGTGAATGTTATGGCGGATGCCTTGAGACGACATCCTTAAAACTTTATTTCTTTACTTGGTGTTAAAGAATTAGAGTAAATCTTAAATTACTAACAACTAAGATATGTAATACCAAGACTAGGTTCTATAGTTGTGAGTATAATTTAAGGACAACATTTTTATTCTTCTACAATGTGTTAAAGAATTTAGAAGCTTGTTGCTGAACTTAAGGAAGGATTAAATCTGGCGATAAAGTGGTCGGTGCTGATGGACTTTTTGGTTGCCAAGGGCTCGGTGGTAGTGCTTGAGAATTTGAATTTAGATCAAGGAATTTTAGTTGAAGGACCATATGTTGAGATTTTATATTTTATATTTTATATTAGTAGTGCAAAAGTGTATAATGACATTTACGTCAATGTTGGTGGATTGGCTTTGAGCAAGATGTAGTATAAATATTGTTATATTTTGAACTTATCAACTATCTATGTTTAAGCATTTAAGACTACTACATTTATATGTCCATAGTGAAATGAGATAGAACTACTATGAACTTGTTGTCTAAATTATTGAAACTTTGTGCAGGGATTTATTGTTTTGGTATATTTTTGGATGATTAATTAAGTCTTCATGTTTTATCTCTTACAGTTGAACCTTGATTTTGGGTTGTGAAATCAAAGTTCTATGTCATAGTGAAATTTCATTAGCATGAGTTCAGTAGAAAAATCATAGTGAAAGAAAAATCCCTTGGGAGATTGAGTTAGAAATGGTGATGAAGTACCCTCACTTATTCGGTAGAACCTTCGAGGTTGTTCTAAATTTTGGGGACAAAATTTTCTAAGTGCAAAAGAATGTAACCACTCTTAATTGAAAAGGGTAAGAATCTTTTATTTTAGGACAGTTACTTTTATTTATTAAGGCACTAAAAGTAGTTTCCAACTACGTTGCAACCCATATTGCCATTTAAACTATTCCTCCATTCCTTCCAAGAGTTTTCCTCACCTGGCAACTTTTGGTTTTCGCAACGAGGGGGAAAATCCTTGCAAGAGGCGTGGCTTTCGATGGGTATTTTTGGGTAAGTGATATATTTTTGTTGTAAAGAAAGTTTCTGGTATAAAAATCCAGTTTTAACAACCTTTTGGAATTTATGTTGCTTTCGATCAATCATTGAGTAATTATCAACATTTAGTTGACTATTGAATAATAATAAATGAGAAAGAAGTGTAGAAAGTGAAAAAAAAAATAAAGTAAATAAGAGAGGAATTGCTGGGTTCTATGTCATCAAATGTAGAAGAATATCTATTTAATAGTTAAAGAAAGTGCTAAAGTGTTGAAAAATGTTAGATCTAGTGATCTAAGTAACAACAAAAATCATAAAGTTGAAGATACAAATCAAAAGGAGTAAATTGAAGATTTAGTGGTATAAATTAATCAAAGTTTCTATTTTTAGTAGATTAATTTAGTCTTATATGTAAAAGTTTATAATTAGAATTTACGTTATCTATGACTAGATGAGAAGCACATAAAAGAGAAAATCTTTATTGCTCAATGATATGTCGTTTTGACTGTTCTCGATGAATTATGATCAAGAGCCAACTACCATTTAACAAGATTTCTAATGTCCAAAATTTGATATGAAAATTCTTTTTACATTTTCTATGTTTTTCTTACTTCTTTTTTGTTTTTGAGTTTTTCAAATTTAATCAGTGGTGATTTTAGCATCATAGCAAATATAATGTATAGACTTGTTTTGGTTAACTAGATAAATTTATGTCTTTCTAAAAGTTGATAATATAGAGTTTTAACGAAGAAGCGGCAGCCATGTACGAAAACAACTGATATAACTTTTTACAAAATGAGTAAATCCCGCTATTTCTATTAATAATTTTTTGCGATTTCGAGTTCTTTTTTTTTTTTTTTTTATTGACTCAATTGTTTGAATCGTTAATTTTTAGCCACGTGTACCATTTTTAGTTAATTGGACAAACTGATAAAAATGGAGTTTTATCTCATGGTTTTAAATTTAAAGACATGATATTTGGTAAATTTGAGTTTCCACATATCAAGTTCGAATAATGTTTGGATTTCAGACGAATTAGAATGTAGTACGGTTTCCCCTCCTTGGGTGTGAGGGAGGGAGGGAGAGAGAAAGAGAGAGGATTGAAGTTGCACGAGAGTGAATTTCGATACTAGATCCACGTTCAGGGCATTCTCAACTGCAAACTTTGTGAAGGTTCTTCGTGGGTAAGTCCAAATTTAATCTCATTTGGAGTTTCGTTATTGTCGAATTCAGATTTTAGGCTAGGAAACCAGAAATCTTTGGTTGTTTTTATGTTGTGTCAATTGATCTATAGTTTAGGAGTAACGTTTAACCAATTAGTGGTTGAAATGGAAAAATAGGGTGAGTTTCCTTGTAGATTTTTGTAGTTAACGTCATCCCCAATCGAGTGTTGTCCTATCTAGTCGACCACGAGAGCATAAGTGCTTCGGGATTGGGCGTTTGCACCGGTCATCGCATGTCTGGTCTAAACGTTCGCAGTAGGTGTCGAGCTTGTTGTCCACAGTTGATATCAAGGCATCCACACCTTTCCTCCATGGCAAGACCCTAAGCGTCTACGCTGGTCATCCGCGATAGGGTCCAGACAATCGCGACAGCATTTAAGGGAAAAAACTTTCTTCTGCAGTTGAACCTATTCCCGAGGTAGTTGCTCATGCTGGTAAGAAGAGCAACCATCGTTGAGGTAGAGATTTTATATTGTACTACATTGCATCATGGTTTTCAAAACTCTATTTTTGTGAGACATCACATAGGAAAACCCGACGTGGCCTATTCGACAACATGTCTGCTTATATGATACGTACGCATGTTTTTCACGTTTACTTTCATGTGCATGATATTTTAATACTTTTGTTGTATCTATTCACTTGTGGATGAATTCTTCTATTGTTTTGGATAGTTTTGATGTCAAAACAACATGATGTCGTCCAAGTACACTTTCTATTATATGAAGATGTTTTGTTTGTACGACGCGGAATGGGTAATAAGGGAGTGATAACTCGCTCCTTGAATTTTGAATTCCTAAACCTAACCAAAGTATGTTTTTTTTTTTTATACAATCGTTATATGTTGATGCTGCCTAGTATTCAAATCACCATCATATGTTTTTCTAATTTATGTGACGTTGTCTGATATTGTCATTCTCTGTGTGCTTTATGACAATTGGTGTGCCAAACGATCCTTGAGTCACTTTACTTTTTTACTAAGGTTATTTGTGAAACGTAAAAGCAATAGAAGCCTGTTTTACTATAGTTGTCTACGTATAGAGAAATGCTTGAAGATTACCTTATTGATAGCTTGTGGAGCCTATTTATTAAATGATAAAAGAGTTTTCAAAGTATTTTAAAATCATGCATGACATATTAAACACATCATGGTTTTGAAATGAAATGATAAAACTAGTTTTCTCATGCATTGTCTATAGTATAAGTTTCCTTCTAAGTTAATCACTCACCACAAACGTCCTCCTCCTTCCCAGGTAAGAGTTGAGGTGGTTGGAGCAGTAATTGATCCAAAGTTAGACTAAATGCCTATTTTTCTTTCTGATATTTCTTGAGTGTTTTTAATCCTAGGTATGTATAATACTCTAATCTTTTTCCGGTGTTGTTATTCTTGAATAGTATTTTTTATGACTTATTGCACTATGTGAACTTCGACCCATTTTTTGTGAGTTATGACTTTGATTTTTATTAAGTTTTGTACTGCAAAGTAAGTATTGGGCTGAATGATTGTGTCCTCTCTAAGGATCAAATTGTTCGACCCAACATATCTGTTAAGTCCGACTTCAAGTCAGGACAAAATGCGAGATAAAATCTAAAAGAAGATTAAAAATACACCATAAATTATCAAAATACAATAACTACAAAAGGCTAGAGTTGTCTGGTCTATAGTTCATAAGAAGTAGAAGACAGATGTGGGATCATCAACTACAAGAAACAAATTGCAATCAATGCGATAAAGAATGAGAGACCATTTCTATTTCATCCACAAAATGTAAAGGAGAGATATTTTGAAAATTATATCAGCATTTATTTCAGCAACTTGCAAACTATACAAACATTTATGTAATTTACTTGTGGGTGGCTTCAGATCAAACACAAATGGTGCGTTATCCTTCATATTTTTGCACCAAAAAGCTTCAAATCTCACAAAAAAAAACACAGTTTTCATAAAAATACTAGGTAACAAAAAAAATAAAAAGTTATTCGTAGATAATATGATTTGATTTTCTTAAGAGTCCCAAATCGGACCGAAGGCCGCGATACCCGCATTCTTGCATGCGTTGACGACGTCTCGACTTCCTTCTGGGTTGCTCGTTACGATCACCACCTCTGCGTTCCAGTTCTTCGCCGTGTCGATTGAGAGTTGAGACACGTTTGGCCGGCCCATGACTGCCGTGTCGTGAACTATAACCTTACCCTTGGGATGGCCACTCATCCAGTCTTTTATCTCTTTGCCGAAATTTTGCTCGATTCCTTTCGCAACCCAGAGGACACAAACGTCCGCCCTACACGGCTGCAGAAGGAAGGATAAGAAGACACAGATGCCGGAACCGGTGGCTACCAACAAAACTCTGTCGTACATGTTCACTAGGTATGGTAGCCCGGCGAAGTGCACTTGCCGGACCCACAAGTGGCTCGGTGGGTTTGAGACTAATGATTTCGTGAAATCTCCGACGGCTCCGGCGAGCATCATGTGGTCTTTTCCATCGGAGATGATGCCGAAAGCATGCCACTCCGACAGCGGGGATGGGCTGATTCTGCCCAAAATTCCAGGCTTTACTGAACCTTGGAATTTGATAATCGAAGCATGGCCGGAGGGAGCTGACACCTTCACCGGAACTCTCCTCACTGTCAGCCATGGGATGATGATCAACAAAGTTATTCCGACGGTAAACCAGAATTCTTGCTGCTTTATCAATGTCATTCCGATGTCATGGCTGTAAGATTTGGTTTTAGGGTTGTAAGCGATGGTGAGAATTACGAAAGCCCAGAGGAGGATGAGAGAGGACCATCCTGCGAATCGGTGGATACGTTCGAACACATTATGGTGAAGATGACGAACCAGAGGGAAAGCTGCGAGAGAAGAAAGGAAAAGGAGGGCAAGAATGACGCAAGCAACTCCAATGATCTCGGGAGAAGAGTTTTCTTTGTCTTTAAGAGTGAGAACAAGAGCGTAAACCAGCCATGCAATGGAGGAAAGTCCACACCCACTGTGAATCCCTCCTAAGCTCTGAAGAACAGAGGTGGTGGCGGTTTTTAGAAACAGTGGAATCCATGAATAGCCCAATAGCACAACAGCCAACCAGAAGATGATTCGGAGAAAAGCTTCGCTCCGACACAGGATCAAAGTGAAGATATTAGCTATGGAAAAAAGTGCAGCTCGGTTTCTCGCATATGGAAAATTTCCAGTTGCAGCAAGAATTAAACCAGTGATATTAAGAGCCAAACAGACCATGAACAGTCTTTTATAAACAGTGAACAACCCTTGATCGAGTAGAATCACAGAAAGTCTCGATTCTGCTGGCTTTCGAGCAGGCTTCGGAGGTGGCAGTTGCTCTCTCTTACTCCTTGCCAAAAGATGAAGAGGACTTTGATTTTGCTTCTCTTCGTCGTTAGCTTCTTGGAGCTCTTCGCCTTCTTCAATGGCGTAGTCTTCATAGTATTCATCATCTTGCTCGCCTTCGATTTGGTCGATATCGCAGAAATGGCTACTGGATTTACTCAGAGATCTGCTAATGGAAGAAGGGAAGACTTTAGAGGCACTTGGCCATAGCCTCTTGCTGCTTCTCTTGCTGCTGATCCTCGAAGCTGCATAAGGGTCGGTAATGGCGAAGTGATCCTCGTGAGGCTTCACCTCAAACGCAACCCCTCTGCAGCTGGAAAATCTCACTGGAGCTTTCATTGTTTTGTTTTCAAAACAATCTCTTGAGAAAAGAAGAAATAAAGAGAAAAGCAAGCTGAGAGAAAGTGAAGAAGAAAGCAAGATTTAGAGATGAGAAGAGAGGTTTGTGTGTTTTGCCATGCAGAGGATGGGGTGAATTTATAGAAAAAGGGGCCCTTTGTGTGAGGGTATTTTGGTCCGCAACGTTCTGTTCTTAACAAATCGGTTCGACATCGGCTTTCTTCAAATACACAATAAAGAACCGAACCCAATAAATCCAGGCTTTAGAATAATGATTAAATGACGAAAATTTGATAGGATAATATAATTCAGGCACTCATAATTTACGAAATTACTTGAAAAAGAACTAAATATATTAATTTTATTTATTGAAAAACTATTTTTTAAATGACTTTATTCTATCCTATCAAATTCTTTTTTTTTGAATTTATGATAATAGTGTGATGAATTTTGTTAGACAACAATTTATGAGACATTCTTTGACTTTTAGTTATAGGAAATGACTAATATGAATCCACAAACTAACTGGAATAATTTAGTTTGTTTGGATCCGGTTCTCCAGTTGGGCCTGGCTCACTAAAACCAGACTATGAACCGGCATTTGAGAAGCTGACTTTACGTGGGAGGGATGAAAGTTTGAAAAAGTCAAAGCGTTATGCTCTTGTGTCTTCGCTTCAGTTCAATATTCCAACGGCTGAATTACATTGCAAGTTGCAGTCTACCATGGCGGTACAGATGGATGCAAACTTAGTCAATGCTCATCTAGTGGAGCAAACGGAGGAGAATCTTTTTGCGCTGCACTGAAAGAAAGTTAAATTTGACAATTTCTTGGCTATTTCTTTTATTCAATTAAATACTTTCTAAACAATCATTTATTGACATTTTTCTCACTCGATAAAGGCCAGCATTGTATTTCCAATATTTTTTTATCATCTTTGCATCCGTATGATTAAACTAACTTATTTTGACTAAGTATTTAAAATCATATATCTCCAAAATTTCGTGATAATTGAGGTCACGAAAAGTATGATTAAGTTAACTTATTTTATACAATAGTAACTGTAACACCTTGACTTTTTAAGTTGAACAATTATCGGGATATTATCAAGACGTGTTCGGAACATTGAGTTGTGGGATAATTTCCGATCGTGATGTAATCAAGTGTTGGGAGTATGGGGATATTACATTGCGTATTTTTACGTGTTAATTGTGACATGTAAATATGGAGAAGATGTTAAGGGATAATAGTTAAGTGTGAAAAGATGAAAAAAATGGGATTTATGGTGTTGCGGAGCATGCGGACGAGGTAAGGACGAGAATTTGTCGTCCGCATGTGTTTATCATGGAGGCCTTAAGAATTGGGACGAAGCCAGGATGAGTGGAATGCATCCTCATGTGTCTGAATATGGACTTGCAGACGCATGCGGACGAAGATGTATCATCTGGAAGTGCTTAGCCACCTCACTTTTGGGCATAGAACGATTCAGGACGCAGTTTCGCATCCTGAATTCCCTGTACAGGGGACTTTCGGACGAGGTCCCGAATGACGCGAACGAGGAAGGTTGCTTCTGCATCGAATCTATACAAGTCTGGAGACTTTCGAATGAGTCCGAACGGCTGTGGATGTGGAGTAGCCTCTTCCGTTTTGCCTTTGTTCATTTTCTGGATATTTTTGGACACCTGCAGATGATACTTTCGGACGCCATTTCTCGTCCGAAGCCACGATTTAGCCTGTGAGATTTTAGCCTTGTGGACATATGCGGACGAGGTTTACACATCCGCAATCATCCGAATCATCGTAAATTTGCGATAGAAAATGATTTAAAATCAGGACGAATTAGCGGCTAACCAATAGGAGCGCAGATCTTGACACCAAATCGTACTCACCACGATCCTGAACAGCCAGAAGCTTGTCCCCTGCCACACGTACGGTTTGTCACAAGGTAAGTTTTCTATTTATCTCCAACTTCTCCTTCATCCCCTTCTTCATTGGAGTCCGACGTTTTCTTCCTGGTTGAGTTCTTGTGTGAAGGGTAGCCTAAGAGTGGGGTGGACTGCTGTCTATGTGAAGAATCCTCTACAAGGGTAAGGAATGAGGTAGTCTTAGCCATGTGGAGGCCCTACACCCAAGTGAAGTGTGTGTGAGTGATTGTTCACTGTAGAGATTTTTATAGTTCCTGTAGTTGCTTTAAGTCTTGCTGCGTAGTGGCTTGCTGTACATTAGTGAATGCCTTAAACTTCCACGTTTCCTTTAGGTACTCTACTTACTGTTGTGTTTTAGCTCTGTTGGATGCTTGGATTCCTTTTCTATTTTCCTTTTTAATGTTCTCTAGATGTCCTTTTACTGCTTTCATTGGAAATGTTCATAGAGAAATAGTGAAAGTGCTAAGTTGAGCTTGAACAGGTTAAAGAGAAGATGCTTAAATGGATGAGAAGTACGAATGAATGACTAATAGATTTTTATTGTTGTTACTAATGGTGATTTCGTAATCTCTTAGTAGTCTTCCACTTAATAGCTTCACATGTATGGTTTATTCATTATGTGTTCACCGTTTCATTTAATTAAATGATCGCGGACGCTATAGACATTCGAGAAGCATGACTATCATTGTTTCGTTTTCGCTATTCTCACTGTTATTTTATCATTAAGAAGCATGTTTTCACTGTCCACGTTCGATAGTTATTGCTACAGATTTTTAATTGTTGAAGAGCATGTCTTTCGTTGTACTGTACGTCATTATTTACTGCTGACTATAGCCATTATGAGGCATGTTTCGTCTTTTTGTTTCGATATTTTCCTGCTGGATATTATCGTTTGAGCAGCCCATTTCGCTGTTCTGGTTCGATTTCTGTTCACTGCTGTATATTATAGTTTAAAAAGAATGATTCGCAAGCATAATCCGTTGTCCTGTTTCATTATTGATCTCTACTGCTCTTAGATGTTTGGAAGCACGTTTCATTTTCAATATTTTACTACTGTTTATAGTCAATTAAAAAGCATGTTTTCCGTTGTTTCGTTCTCATTAATTCTTACGGCTATTGTTACCATTTAAAGGGTATGTTTTCACTGTTTGGATGTAATATTAATGCTATAGAATTTAATTGTTAGAAAGCATGTTTCACCGCTCGTTTCATTTTTATTGTCTGTTGTTATATTAGTCGATTTAGATTATGCTCGCTGTTTTGTTTTCCAATTTCCTTGCTGCTGCTGGTGACATTGAGAAGTATGATTCCATATTCTATTTTGTGGTTGTTACTGCTATTTATTGTCACTAAGAAGCATGACTCGTAGGCATAATTTGCTGTCTTATTTGCTATTATTCACTGTTGTTATTAGTCGTTCAAAAGCATGCTTCGCTGTTTTAATTTGGTAATGTTCTTTACTTTCGTTAGTCGTTCAAAAGCATATTTCACTGTTTTAATTTGATAATGTTCGCTGCTGTCATTAGTTGTTCAAGAGCATGTTTCATGTTTAGTTTAGCTAGTCTAACGAGCATGTTTAGTTAATTATGATTCATCGCACGTTTACTTTATTGTCCCTTATTTGCTCATCACTTTCAATTCAATATAGTAATTTGTTCCCTGTTATGCTTTGTTGTATGCTTTCAATTATTGTTATTCCATATATGCACTTTCAATTACAGTTACTTTCATTCCAATGCGCATATCAATTATTATGAATATTGATGTTATAGTGCATCATGCATCACGTTAGGTTGAGAATTTATAGTCATGCATCACATTAATATAGACTAATAGGGAGTGCCACGGGGTGGTACGTACACATGCATGAGTGAGGAAAATTGTTAAGAAATAAAGCAGTAAAAAGATTATCCAGGATGGGGGAGATACGCCTATCATTGAGAAAAAGTCTCGAGGGCGGGATACGCTTGAAGGGAAAAAGAAAAAGAAAAGGGAGTTGGGGTAGATGGGTAGTTCGGATCTAGCCTGGCAGCTAAGATACACCCTCACCTAGTCGGGAAAGGGGCTAATGTGCACATAGGAGGTTAGAAGCTGATCAAACTAGGTCATCTCAAAGAACAACCTCCAATCTCCAGCTCGAAGTACGAGTACGAACCCAATAACGAACAACTAAATGAAATGATTGGTTTGGGTGGTATTCATTCCAAAATGGACTAAAGAGTAACATTCATATTGCATTAACCATTTTTCCTTACTAAGCCTTTGGGCTTACAGTTGCTTATGGTGTAGGTGTAGGTACCTGTATGTGAAAGTAAATGCAAAGAATTAGGAGTCAATGCAAAAACGATGAACAGATAATCTAAAGCAGGGACGAAAGATTTGCACGTGCGAGTATTGCGGCTGGCCAGGCTGATTACAACCAAAAATGGCACGGTTGAAATAAAAGTGTATTTAATTCTTCGGTCTTCACTTCTCTTAAGTGTATTTAAATTATTTAGTTCTTTCATTAAATTTCTTCATTAAAGATTTACGCTTCAGCAACGTTTCAAATATGTGATTTCTATTTACGCTTCCGCAATGCTTTCACGAAAGAGATTTTAACAAAAGGGTTTTAGTAGCGGTCCGATTAGCCGCTCTGATATATTTTGTTTTAAAAAGAAATTTCAAAATTTAGCGCATTTTAAAGGATTTAAGAAAAACTAGGTCATTACAGTAACAGTATATTTTTCATTATTTTAATTATTAGCAAAAGGTGATACATTATACTATGTTCATTAGGGTGACATTGTTAGAGGAGTGTCTACCAAAATTGTCAAGCCAAACGACATGATATTTGTGTTAGCCTTTTTGTTAGGCTAAATTGTATTTTAATGATGACTAAAATGGTGATTAATTTAATAAATCAATAAGTTATATTTTGTGTTATATTTTGTATTTACCAGATATTAATCTTATCCGTTTTATCCTAATATTTATATCCCTATTTATTGAAAATACCATCAAAATGAATATTATTAATGTGTTAACATGTTTGCTGGAGTCCATGTAGCGTAGCATATCATTGAAGGACTTAGTATAGTTCAGGCGTGAAATTGGAGTGAGCTGTGGACGGCATGCGGAAGTGAAAACTCTTCCCAATCTATTGTGTGCATGCGGACGAAGTAGAGTCATCCGAAGAACTTCAGGGCTGCGAGGTGAGGACAAGATCCAATGTCCTAATCTGATATATGTTCATGCAGACGAGGCGCAGACGAAGGCGGACACAAACATTTTGAATCTATCCATTTTGCACTACAATTCAGATGCAAAAATGATGACATGTGGACTAGAATCTGCATCCGAAGGTGAGGTTCGGACGATTCACGGACAAGGCTGGACGAGTCTGGATGATGCGAAAAACATTCTAATCATGCAGATGAGTGCGGACGATACTACGGACAAGGACCCGCTTCCGAAAGTTTCAGATTGTGCATAACGGCTATATTTCCAAAGGATATTTTCCAACGGCCACATGCAGACGTCTGAAACTGGTTGTGGATTTCCCAAAGTCCACTGCCTATATATAGAAGATCTCTCAAAGCTCTCTACAACGATCGGAGATTCGAGGCGAAGCCCTGTCAAATTCAATACTCGAATTTATACACTGTGAGCTTATTGTAAATCCAATTCTCCTCACTCTTAAACTTGCTAGTTATTTTGGGAGAATTCGGATTAGTTAGATTGCGCGTTGATTTCTGATTTCTTTATTATTGTGATAAATTTTAAAGGGTGATTCCCTAAGAATCCATCACACTTGGGTGACTCCCCGCAACAGTCAAATTAAGGGTGACGCCCCACAATAGTCATAGACTTAATTGAACGCCCAAAAGTTCAATCAACGAGTGACGCCCCGTAATAGTCAAAGGTTGACAACCTTAGAATTAGTCAAGGGTGACGCCCCGTTAATAGTCAATTTGTAAACAGTTTTATTGGCTCTCGTAAGCCAATTGTTTAGTGTATCTCCAAGTGGAACATGGAGCGCGAATGTAGGCGAATTTGTCGAACCACGTAAACAAATATTGTGTACTCTCTGTATCCCTTACTCTTTAATTTATATATTTATTGTGATTGCTTATTTAATCGTATTTGATAAATCACTTAGGGATTTAGAGAATTTAAATATTGCACAAAAATATTAGAAACGCTATATTCAACCCCCCCCCCCCCCCCCTATAGGCGTAATCAATCCTTCAATTGGTATCAGAGCTGGGGATTAAAATTTTTTTGTGTGCAATATTATCTATTTGGTGCATACTATATAAATTTTGGGTTATAATTATTTCGTTGAGATTATTTGTGAATTAGTTGAATTTATAATCTAGAATGATACGGCTTCAAACGCAAATAACGTAAATATGGAAGAAAAATCTTCAAATAGGTCACCCTTCTTTAATGGTGATAATTATTTGCATTGAAAGACTAAAATGAAAATTTATATTTAATCTATTGATTATGAAATGTGGAGAATTGTATTGAATGGATCGTATGTCCCTTTTAAACTAAAAAATGGATTGAAAGTGTCTAAGGAAGAAGAAGAATTTAATGATGCAGATTTTCGCAAATTGAGTTTAAATGCTAGGGTTATGAATCAATTATATTATGCTTTAAATGCTAACGAATTTAATAGAATTGAAAGTTGTGAAAATGCGCATAACATTTGGAAACTACTTGAGGTCACCTACGAAGGCACAAATCAAATAAAGAAGAATAAATTAAGTATGAGAGTTAATGATTATGAACTATTTCGTATAGATAAAGATGAGACTACTAGTTCTATATTTACGCATTTTACTAACATTACTAATAGTTTGAAATTGCTTGGTAGAGAATATGCCAACAAAGAGTTAGTCCTTAAGATTCTTAGGTGCCTACCAAGCAAGTGGTTTCCAAAGGTGATGGCAATTCAAAAAGCTCGTGACCTCACGACCTTAAAGATAGAGAAACTCATTGGCTTTCTAATGACACATGAGATCACTCTCATGAGCCATGAGAAAGAGGAGGAAATGAAAAAGAAAATGGCTTCTAAGCCAATTGCGTTTAAAGCCTCCATAAGCAAAGAGGATGTTTCTGGGTGTGAGGACGACTCCAAAGATATTGATGAAGAATTAGCGTCCATCACCCGAAAATTGTATAAACTCTATCGAAGAAAGAAAGAAAAGAAAGAGAAGGGCATTGTATACTATGGGTGTGGTGAACCCGGACATCTATCTATCGAGTGCCTCAAATCACGGAGAAAACACAAGGCCTCAAAGAATAAAGCATTAAAGGCCACATTGGACGATAGCAAGAAGTCCTCTTCCGAAATTGAAGAGGTCTCCCACATATGCCTTATGGCTAATGAGTTTGAGGTAAATAATTCTTCTAGCAATTCAAATTTCGATAATGATAATGATGACTTACTTGATGCGTATACTGAATTGCTTGAGAGTTTTGAGGAACTAAAAGATAGATATAAATTATTGAAAAATAAAAATAAAAATTTGATCAAAAAGCATGCTAATTTAACTAGATCTTTAGATGATCAAATTTTAAAATTAAAAAGCATGAATAATATGTTGAATGCTACTATTAAAACTTATGAATTTAGCACTAGTGATTTGAAATTGAAAATGATGATTTGAACGCTATCGTACGAAAATTCACAAATGGTAATAAAAATTCTAATATGCTCTTGAGGAAGCAAAGAGTCACATTTGATAAAGCCAGAATTAACTATGAACTCTTTGCTAAAAAGAAGAGTTACACTAGCTTCTTTGTTAGTCCTACTATGTGTAACTCTTTTAATTATGTAGGACATAAGTCATTTATTTGTCCTTTGAAATCAAATGTTAATTTGAAATCTAATTTCAATTCTAAATCTAATTTAAATTCTAAATTTGTGTGGGTTCCTAAGAGAACCAAAACCTTAACCAATGGACCCAAAATGGTTTGAGTACCAAAGAAATTGAAGTGATTTGTTTTGTAGGTTGGAGATTCTCCCAATGAGTTTAAAGAGCATGGATACTTGAATATCCAACAAAAAGGGGAGAAGCTTCAAGAAATAGCTCTAATGTGGAAAAATGGAATACAATTATCTTGGAGGTACAAAATTTCTTTGTTATGATTAAATTTGGTTGTGAAATTTGTCTTGGATTATCATTTAAAGTTTGATTGGTTGAAATTCCTTTTGGAATAAATACTATGGATTTTGATTAGGAATTGAATTGCATTAAATCGATACTTGATTCTTGAGTTGATTTAACTTTGTTAGTAAAATATTTTTTTGGATTCATTGTTAGCATTGATCCTTTTGTGTATATAGATTTGAATTTGCTTTATATATTCAATTAATATTTTGATGATAGGGTTCCGACAATTTGATCTCTAGATTGCAAATATTGGTTTGTATGAATTGTTGGATGTTTTTTTATTGTGAAAATTTGATATTCCCTTGGACTAATTTTGCTATAGATAGAAAGGGGAGACGTAAAATGCATAGACAATTGTTTTGCTCTTTCATTATTTTAATATCTTCTTTCGATTAAATTCGTATATGGTTAAAATGAGGAGAAAATAGAATTGTTTTTAGATCATTTACTTTATTTTGAAATGTTAATTTTAATTGTAGTCTTTGATAGACTTTACTTCCGCTAGGCTAGACTTTAATGAGTCTCCCTTGTTTTAAATTGATTAATGAAATATGGGTAGAAATATTAAGTTGTTTTATTATTGCTCTAACGGGAGAGCAAATAATTTTTAAATTGAATTTTATCCCCAATTAATTGTTTTTGTGAATAAAATAGAAGGAGAAATAACTTGTTTGATATTTTAATTTTAAATTGGTATCTCTCTTAGAATTCTTTTTGTATAATTGGTATCATTTTCTTTGAAATAATTGGTTTGATCTTTTTGAATTTACAATTGGTACCATTCTTAGCAAAATTGATTTGAACTTCAACTTTTGAATTACAATTGATATTAATCTTTGAAAAACTTGTTTTGCTTCAAATTATGAATTATCAATTGGTATCCTTTGTTCATTTCTTAACTCTTAAATTGGTATCACTTGTTAGAAATTGAAAATTTGTTTACAATCTTTGGCTTTTAAGTGGATTCTATTTCATACATTTTGTATCTATTTCTTGAATCTCATTTTTTTGGTATCTATTGTCTAAATTCTAATACTTAGAGTATCCCTCAAATAAGTTTATGCTTTATGACAAAAGGGGGATAATATTTTTGTTTGATTTGTGATTGTGGATATTCACAATTGATATCTTCTTTTTAACCACAAATTGAATATAAATCTTAATGCTTGATTCTCTCTATGGTTTGCTTTTTTGATAGATTCCTTGATTAAGGGGGAGAATTTTCTATCGGAAGAATTAATTGTTGAAATTATTGTTAAGATTGTTTTTACACTCTAATGCTTAATTCCATCATTATACTCATGTTGATAATGCTAAAGGGCGAGAGATTTTTTTATTACTAATTGCTCTAAGAGATAGAATTATTTGTTGTTGAATTTTGATGAGATTGTTTAGGACTCCCCTCCCCTAAGAATTCTTTTTTATTATGACAAAAAAGGGATAAAGGTGTATAAGTTGTGATATATTTTAGGGGGAGTTAAATAACATGTTGCATGAGTTAATTGCTTGATAAATTGCATAACTTAATTGGAGAAATCTAATATGCAATATTTATATGCAAATGCTTAGTTTTTAGGATAGACGACTTATTGGATTTTGTCATCATAAAAAATAAGGAGATTATTAGCCTTTTGTTAGGCTAAGTTGTATTTTTATGATGGCTAAAATGGTGATTAATTTAATAAATCAATAAGTTGTATTTTGTGTTATATTTTGTATTTACTGGATATTAATCTTATCATTTTTATCATAAAATTTATATTTGTGTTTATTGAAAATACCCACAAAATGGGTATTATTAATGTGCTAACATGTTTGCTTGAGTCCATGTAGCGTAGCATATGATTTAAGGACACAGTATAGTTCAAGGGTGAAATTGGAGTGAGTTGTGGACGGCATGCGGAAGTGAAAACTTGTCCCAATCTGTTTTGTGTTCTTGCAAACGCGTGCGGACGGGTGCGGAAGAAGCAGAGTCTTCCGAAGAACTTCAGGGCTACGAGGAGAGGACGAGATCGAACGTCCTAATCTAATATATGTTCATGCGGACGAGGCGCGGATGAATGCGGACGAAGGCGGACACAAACGCTTTGAATTTGTCCACTTTGCGCTACAATTCGGATGCAAATCTGATGACATGCGAACGAGAATCTGCGTCCGAATGTGAGGTTCGGATGATGCACGACAGGGCTGGACGAGTGCAGATGACGCAAAAAACATTATGGAGGAAAACATTTTGGTCATGCGAATGATACTGTGGATGATACTGCGGATGATACCCTGCATCCGAAAGTTTCAGATTGTACATAACGGCTATATTTCCAACAGACGGATTTCAACGGATATTTTCCAACAGCCACATCTGGACTTCCGAAACTGATTGTGGACATCCGAAAGTCCATTTTCTATATATAGAAGATCACTCCAAGCTCTTTACAACGATCGGAGATTCGAAGCGAAACCCTGCCAAAATCAATACTCGAATCTATACATTGTGAGCTTATTGTAAATCCAATTCTCCCCACTCTTAAACTTGCGAGTTATTTTGGGAGAATTCGGATTAGTTAAATTGCGCGTTAATTTTCGATTTCTTTATTACTATGCTAAATTGTAAAGGGTGATTCTCTAAGAATTCATCACACTTGGGTGACTCCCTATAACAGTCAAATTAAGGGTAACGCCCCGCAACAGTCATGGCTCGATTGAACGCCCGAAAGTTCAATCAACAGGTGACGTCTCACAATAGTCAAAGGTTGACGACCTTATAATTAGTCAAGGGTGACTCCCCATTAATAGTCAATTTGTAAACGGTTTTATTGGCACCTGTAAGCCAATTGTTTAGTGTATCTCCAAGTGGAACTTGGAGCGCGGACATAGGCAAGTTTGTCAAACCGCGTAAACAAATATTGTGCACTCTCTCTATGCCTTACTCTTTAATTTACGCATTTATTGTGATTGCTTATTTAATCGTATTCGATAAATCACTTAGGGATTTAGAGAATTTAAATATCGCACAAAATATTATAAACGCTATATTCACCCCTCCTCTCCTCTATAGGCGTATATCGATCCTTCAATTTGGAGAGAATCTGATCATCTAACTCAAAATTTGATTTACAGCGGAAGACTAAATCAAAATTAAAGTTATAAGCCACAAGAAATTGGTTAAGATTTACGTAGTAATCACAAAAAATAGTACAGTTAGTTATAAAAATATTGTGTGCAAATACACACAATGCAAGTATTAGAGTATTATACAGACCCAAAGCAAAACTCTCACCAAGGATTAAAAACACTCGAGAAATATCATAAAGAAAAAGAGGCTTTCAGCCCAACTTCGGATTAACCACTACTCTGACCACCTCGACTCTTACTTGCAAAGAACATGAGTCGTTTTGGATGAGTAACTAAGTTACTAAAAAACTTATACTATATACAATGTATGAAAAAATTTGTTTTGTCATTTGTTTCAAACCATGGTGTGTTTAATATGTCATGCATGAGTTTAAAATCCTTTGAAAACTCTTTTATCATTTTAACAAATAGACTCTGATGAGGTAATATTTAAAACCTTATTATTTACATAGACAACTATAGTAAAATAGGTCTCTATAATTTTTACATTTTAAAATAGCCCTAGTGGAAAAGGAAGGTCATTCAAGGACTCCCAACACACCAATTACTCACAAAGTGCATAGAGACTAAGGCAATTCAAAACCCAGACAACGTCAATGTATAATGGTCATGTAAAAAAAACATACCTCAACCAGATTTAGGGATTTAAAAACCCAATGATATATCATCACTGTCTTATTACCCATTTTGCATCGTCCCAACAATACACCTTCATGCAATAAGGTGTCTGGGATAACCTTATGTTGTTTTGACATGAAGACCATCCAAAACAATAGGAGGATTCATCCACCAGTTAATAAATACAACAAAAGTATTAAAATATAATGTACGCATAAAGTAAATGTAGAAAACATTTATACGTGTAGTATAAAAAAGATATGCTATCCAACGGGCCATGTTAAGATTTTTCTTTGTGGTAGCTCACAAAATATGGGTTTTTGAAACCATGATGCAACGCAAAATAGTATAAAATCCTTACCTCGACGATGACTGCACTTCTTACCAACAAGAGCAGCTACCTCAACTATCAGCTCAAAATTGGTGAAATCGTCTGAACTAATAACAGAACCAACATCAAAAATCTTTATTCAAACTCAAGGGAAAAAATAGAGTATGAATCCTACCGAGATTAAGAACCCAAAATGGAAAGAAAAGATATATGGTCTCAAACTTTACTAAGGTGAAAAAGTTTCACCTCAAAGACTATCGTGATCATCCAAACCTTGCCACGGATGACTGACAAAATTGTCTAGTCTCGAAGTGCTTTTTTAGCCCGGATGCCCGAACCCTTCCTCGGACGTCTAGAGTCTCGCAGACAACTTGCACAAACACCCAAATGTCAACATTAGACGACCAGCCAGGATACTTGCTGCTGATATCCAGCGTGGACAGACAAACCAAACCCGGACGTCTGGGTCCAGCTGTAGACGACCAGCGCAGACGCCCGGACATTTGCCGTGGATGCCCGATCTTGAACCACTTTACTCTTGTAGTCTATGGGACACAAACAACAGTCGACCAAGGACAACGTTTTTGGTGAAAATCTACGAGGAAACTTGTACTACTTCGCCATTCTTTCCCACCAATCAGTTAGACATTACATATAATTATAGATCAACTCAAATAACACAAAAAAAAATTTGGGTTTCCTAACTCTAAATCTGAATGCGACAATAAAGAAACTTCAAACAAGAAAATGAACTTAAATTCGAACTTATTCATGAAGAACCTTCACAAAGGTCAAAGATGAGAACCCCGCAAACACGAATCTAGCATCAGAATTCACTCTAGCGTGACTCTAATATCTCTCTCCCTCTCCCTCTCCCTCTCCCTCTCCCCCCAACAAAGATATCAACACTAGACGACTAGCCAAGATACTTCCTACTGATGTCTAGTGTGGACACCTAAACCAAACTTGGACATTTGGGTCTAGGTACAAAAGACCAACGCAGACGCCAGGACATTTGTCCCGGAATGCCTAGTCTTGCTGCTTTTACTCTTGTGGTCGATCGGACACAAACAACAGTCAATTTACATGAAAAAATTATTAATAAAAATAACAAGTTTTAGGGATATCTTAGCATTATTCTCATATAGCTAGGGTTGTTTATTATTAGACTGTGACAGTCTTCCCCAAAGAAGTATTAGTGTTAGCTTTGCTTGGTTCTTTTTAACGAATGCTAACTGTCTCCCTCCCCCCAGTTCAAAACCTTCTCTCAGAAGTCCTAGTCGATCGTGTTGGTAAAGCTTGTTGATTTCCAATCCATCTTCTTAAAAAACTGATTTAACCTCCACTAAGGGCGACTCAACGAAGCGATAAATATGGATTTGAAGAAGATTTACATTCACAACTTAAATGGTCTAACATCTTCATTATATAGCTTATTTTTAAAAATCTCGAAAATAAAAAAAAAATCATATCTTATTATAAAATAATAAAAATGTAATACTCCACACACTTCTACTAATGGTTGCTATTGTCATAAATTGATAAGAACATTGAAAAATATCTATGAAAAGTGTTTGAAAATGTTAGTTTATTGTTGCTCAATGATTTTAAAATAAAAGGAGAGGAAACAAATAGTGTAGAAAGTCTCGTCTGACCCAAACTTCACGAAATTTTGATTTTATTAATAAAATATACTTTTCTGCCTTAAATTAAACCGTTGATTATATTCATTATATTCGTTTTCTATATTATTTTATTATTAATAATAAAATACTTAACACAAAATGATAGAACATGTCATGTATATGTACACTACCCCTTTTATATCAATCTAATAAAACCTAAATAAAATATATCAATAAAAAACCTTAAAACTCCTTGTCAAGTCTCTCTAAATCCATGATATGACTTTACCAATGTCAAACAAATTTATAAAATTCCTCTTAAAACAATATCCAGTACATTACACAAATCGTACAAGACACTTCCTCGCCAATAAAACTTGAAAAAATTTTCAACTTAGCCAAAAAAATACAAAGTGTTTTACATAAGCGGCTCTGCTACGGTGTCATGCTCTAATTAGAATGTTGATTTACAGTTATTTTATGTCCGAGCAATGTATGTTTAGAAAATCATCAAGATCGTAGGTTTACATACATTGACCAAAAGTCTTCATTATACTTTGATACCCTGAACATTTTGGTCACTACAAGGATTAGTTTTCATGCAGTTCTGTTAATAGTTGAAGCCATCCCTAGATGTCATTTATGAACTTAGACCAATTCTAATTTCTTTTTCTTTTTTAAATTTAACCCTCTTTCTCTCTCCATCTATATGTGTGTAAATATTGTACAGTTTACATACGTTGACCAAATGTCTTCATCAAACTCTAACCGCACGAACTGTTTGGTCACTACAAGAGTTAGCTTTCATGCCGTCTATTCATAGTTGAAGCCATCCCTAGCTGTCATTTATGAACTTAGACCAATTCTAATCTCTATTTTTTTTTTCAAATTTAACCCTCTTTCTCTCTTTATCTATATATATATATATATATATATATATATATATATATATATATATATATATTGCCTCTTTCTCTCTCAATCTATATGTGTGTGTATAGATGGCTTCTAATTATATTCAAAATTAGATATACTTTAAAATCATCAGCTATTTCACACACATAAAATAATTTAAATATATTACTTTTATATATATGTGTATGTTATAATGCTGGTTTATTGGAGTCTTTAATTGTAAATTAACTTAAACGTGAAGTGATTTTGACGAGGAAATTCTTTTGGTAAGAACAAATCTAGAACATAGTTATTATCTTAATTACATAATATTTTGTCGAATGATAGACAACACATATTTTGCGATAATTACTATTATAATTGACATGGGTTTCAACAAAACTGTAAAAAATTATAAATTCTCTATTTATTTAAGCAAATTTTAGAAATTATAGTGAATCAGTAATTGTAGGAGACTAGTTCTTGGGTCGATGTTATTTAATAGTAGATGTCATTGTCTTCGGGTTAGTACTACTGTGACCTCCGGCTAGTTCAGGACTTCATTTATTGACACATGTAATGTATATAAGAACTAGATCCACCACTATATCAAAAGTTCATCCAATCAAACTTCAGATTAAGGAAAAAGAGCTTTAAAATATTTGCTATGTTTTTTGTTATTATCTTTTCTTGTGGTTCTCCCGAAGGGAGCCATCGCTACCAACTAGATAACGATATTGTCCTTGCTTGCTCTTATTCAACGTAATTATCTGGCATTGCTTTATTTAAATGGTTTGCAATGGAATATTTTAAATTATTTTATAATTTAATTAATGTGGACTTTTTCCATAGTCAAGATGAGCCAATCCCCCTTAGAGTGATTACAGATTACCGATGAAAATAGCATGAAGCATTTCCATAGTATGTTTGGGCTGGGCAGTTGTGCCACACAAATTTAGTTAGCTAATATTTTCAAATTTAGTTATTAATCTATTTAATAACCAAATTTATGTTCATGATCAAAAATCATTCAACCACTCACTCAAAGACTTGCATTTGGCCATTTTCCTTCTCCGTTTAGAATTTTTGGAGAGGTCAATTGCAATATGGTGACAATCATGGAGAAATCTTGCTAAAAGCCATATTTGCGCGTAGTCATTATTTTGGTAAGTGAAACTTCTCCTCTGTGATGAATTGTTGGAGAAAAACCAAAGTTTTGATAACCTATTTAATTTAAGTTTTGTATTCTGTAAAACCAGTTGGTTGCTACGATATTGGAACTTGATAAAATTAGAGAATTAGACATTTTCTAGAGATAAACTTTAATTTTCATCATGTTTCTGTCTGGAATTAAATGTTGGTTTTATTGGAGAATTTAGAGCTTCGTTAAGTAAGATTGAAAATCATTTTCAAGTATAAAGGTTGGAATGTTTGTGGAAAATTGGAGTTTTTAAGGTTACTAGAAGCAGTTCTGTGTTATGAGGGATTCCATGGAAATGTGTTCAACCATGGAAGCAAGGGTTTTTACGAAAGCATGTGGAAGGTAAGCGTCAGCGGAAGGGAGAGATTTTGTAGAAGCGAGGGGACATTGCTTGGAGAGCGGGTGTCTGAACCCCAATCTACAGTCGACCAGTTATGGCAGAATGGAAGAACTTTTATGAGCAGAAGTACGGACTAGATTTTTAAAGTTGGATTTTTTAGGGGATTCTTTTGTAAGTTTCCCGAGTTAGTTACTATGTTTTGGTTGACCGCTTCCCAGTACCGGTTGGCTGCAAGTCATACAGATTCAACCATGTTTACATTTCTCTCACTCGCGAACGTCCAACCCCAATTGTTGGTCATCCACGCTATGTACTTTTCTCAATTTCTCACCTTTCTAACATTCAATTTCCTACTAAATCCATACCAACCAATTCTAGAATCACATTAATATTTTGCAATCTACCAAATAGATAACTAAATCTATTTAAACATACTTTTCATGCTAAATATCCTTTATAACCATGATAATGGTCTAAGTCATCAACATAAGTATTTCTACCCAATCTTAACACAAAATCAAATATTATAATCCATTAATGTTCACCATTTTTTCACATTTCAAGCATTTATTCACCTTTTCCATAGGTTACCATCTTCGTTTAGCTAACCCATTAAATCCTCAATAAATCCATATCATCCATAAACATCAATATGCAATCTATGAATTTCAATTATAATTCATGAACCCACCATTTTCTTCACCTAAACTACGTAATATTTAACATAGTTTATAAAACACTTGGGTTAGGGTTTTTACATCTTGAAGACTACTTTATTCTTCATTTTCTTCTCTTGATTTTAGGATCAAAAGATTTCTCTTAAAGAGAGGAACATTTTTCCTTGAAGAATTGAGGGTCAATTCTTCCTCCTTCTGTTTCTTCTTCTTCTCTCATTTTCTACATTTTCTCTTTTCTCCCCTTTCTCCTTTGTTTCAGCACAAAAATAGATGATTTCTCAGCCATCCCACACATTTCTAGAATATCCTTATGGAAAAATTGCTCTTTTATCCAATTTTTCTTTCAAATTTTACCATTTTACCCTTAAGTCCATGGAAATTTACTAAAATACGATGGTTAATTATCCTTAACCACTCTTAGCTTCAACTAATCACTTTAGCTTAGTTCTAAATTAATCCCTATCATTATCATAATTAATCATGATTAATTAACCTTAATCATCTACTAACTATACCTTAATCATACACTTAGTCACTAATCCACAAGTGACACATGTCAATACCTCATTGATTGTCCAATTTAATAACATGGCCATATACTTCAATGTATTAGGATCATTTCTCCTTTTATATACATTTCCAAATTCCCACTATAAAATCTCATTTAAAGACATTTTTCAAAACAATGTAGTTTTGGGTTTATCCAACTTCAAACTTGTATAACTTTTATTGCATATATTCAAATCTCTTCAATCCAAAACCACATACTTCATTTATGTGTCTACTTTATTATAAAAAAATGATTTGAATTGATAATCACAATAGCTTGTCCAATTAGCCACAACAGTGACTATGCTCATTTATAGCACATTTATCATTTTCGTGCATAAATTCATATTTTAATGAGCATACATTCAATTGATCCAATCTCATCACCATTTCATAATCCAAGGTAGCTACTATTATAACTATTTTTATTTTAGAAAAGTACCCTCAATTGGTGAGTTAACTATTTCTTCAAAGTCATCTCATAACTTTTTATCACTTAATCATACAAAACATGATTATTATGGTTAATCCTTAATCCAGATCATCACAGTAATTGAGTTAAACCTATTGAAAATGAGCATCAAGCCATAAGATAACATGTTATAGATAATACAAATATCATTAATCATGCTAACACTAAATTGTTGATCCTTTAGTTAAAGGCGTGCCATTGTTGAAATGAAAAAATGCTCAAGATATGATGAAACTCGATTACTATTTATAATTTTCATTGTGAGAAGGTATATTGTGAAAATTATTCTTATTTCACATGCTTGGTTTTCAATATATACACAATTATTTTGAGAAATATATTAAAGTTTGAACATAGAACAAACATACGGTTCATTTGTAACGACCCGGATTTTCATAATTCTTTAAAATGCGTGAAAATTTGAAATTTTCTTTTTGAAAGTAAATCAGAGTGCATCTAACCGGATCGCTACTGACTCTTTCGTAAAACTCTATTTAAAATCATATTTAGTAAAACTTGTGCGGAAGCATTAAATCAAAACCATTAATGTGAAACGTTGCGGAAGCATGAATACAATTTAACTAAAGAAAACAAAACATTTAAATACGATTTATTACAACTTAACTTAATTAAAACAGCTTCTCTTTTACCCCCTTTATGTCTGGCCAGCCGTGAGCATCCATTGACATGCAAACCCATTATCCCTGCTTGCTATTGATTGTTCTTTATTTTTCACTACTCCTAGTCCATGTGTTCCTCATAGCGTACTAGTACCTACATCTACACCACAAGCAACCGTAAGTCTAAAAAGACTTAGTAAGGAAAAAGGGAAATGCAATTATGAAATGTCTCTCTTTAGTTCATTTGGAATGGAGGCCACCCAAACCAATTCTTTCATTTACGTTTCATTTCTTTCTTTCTTTCCTTTCTTTCTTTCTTTACTCGTACTTCGAGCTGGATATTAGAAGAACCCGTATGGGATGGTATAGTGGGTTGGATCTAACCTCCTGTGGATAACTAGGTCCCATTCCCGATATGGTAGGGGCATTTCCTAATTATCAGGCTAGGACCGCTACCCATTTGCCTCCTAACTCTCTTTTCTTTTCATTCATTTCCTTTGTCTTTTCATTATCATTTTACTTTCCTCACCATGCATGTGAGTACTACCCCTTCGGAGTACTCCCTACTTGGTTTCTATTAATATGATGCATGAACATACCTTCTCAACCTAGCATGATACATGATGCATATAACATAACTTTAATAATTAAAGGGCGCACATAAGTAATTGAAAACAAACTATATTGAACGCACATATAAAGAGTAACAGTAAATGAACGTGCACATTAAAATAGAAGTAACTGGAATTTAAAGCACATTTAACATGAAAGTAACCAACCAAGTGAAATAGCACGTCCAACACATATAATGAATTTAAACAAGGAAGACATGCTTGAACTATTAGAACACAATACTATAAATCGATATATTAATTATTCTAGTTAATTTCCTAGTCCATTTTCATGCTTTCTACATTTATCATTCTAGGTGATTGTTCTAATTAGCTATCGAAGTAAATTAACATGTTCTTGAGTTTATTACATGTTTTTATCCTAATTAACAAATCAAACTTTGGTTTAGAGAAACTAACATGTTAAGTGACATAAAATCTAAATCTAGATCGTAAGCAATAC
This sequence comes from Begonia loranthoides, assembly GCA_022433065.1. Lineage (NCBI taxonomy): Eukaryota > Viridiplantae > Streptophyta > Magnoliopsida > Cucurbitales > Begoniaceae > Begonia > Begonia loranthoides. The sequence goes on from CM039468.1 coordinate 15,313,649, forward strand.
CAAGAAGACAATGATAAAAGTAGTTGTAAAACATTCGTTCACTTAGTCATTGAACCCTTAACTCATTCACATTTCATTCATTCCATTTTTATCTTCTTTATCATTCTACTCTTTAGTAAAACAAGGCATCAATTATGTAATTGAAGTGTGTCTTAAGCAGTAATGAAATAAACAACCAAAATGACATTAACATATAGTTCATTCTTACTCATCCCATTCTTACACGTTTTTTCTCCTTAACATTCATTCTAAACTTCACAACAAAACTTAACTAAGACAAACAAGGTAAGGCATATAAGCACAGAGGGAATTTATCACCTAAACTATCCAACAACAATAATCAGAATCAATTCAAGTAGCAATAAGCATTTCTAAGGCTAATGTAGTTAACAAATAACATTAGGCAAGCATTTTAAGGGAAATCACATACTTAACAACTAACAATAAACATATCATCACTAAACTCACACACCCATACTTGTGGTGTAAGGCCTCAATGGCCAAAGCACCCAATTTTCCTTACCTCGATTATTTATCGTCCAATGGCTTAGTAATTTGCATCCAACATCCAAATCCAGGACCCAATTCTCGGAACATAAATATGATTCTTCAATGTTGACAATAACAAAACCGTCTGAGGAACATATGCATATTTTTATCAACTCAACCGATAGTAACTATCATTAGGTCGCATAGATATATTGCCTATCGCTTTAGATTTTATAATCTTTTAAAACACTAAAAACCATTCAACCATGTTACAGAACATTTATCCTACATTGACAGATTATTCCATTCTACAAGACCATCCATTCAGTAGTTTTGTATCCAACTAATTGAACATTTCAACTAACTAAAACAGTCTAGAACATAATTCAAGATCACTGTCAGCCTCCATCCAAAAACAGAGGCCGAACCCAGCTCCAACAAGGAGTCAATCACGAATCCAACATTCAAAATTCATCCAAAACACTAATCCATCAAGATTTCAGTTCAGAAGGTAAGGTTACCTGAAGGGATCCAAGACCATCCAACCCGAGATGAGACAAACTAGGTCAGAACATGGGTACCATATCTAATTCGCACTGCCCTTGCGAGTCGCCAACCATCCCGACGTCTCACCTCACCATTCGTTGCTCCTTTGTTGTCGCCACCCTGCCGTCGTCGAGTAACACCGGAAGGTCGAAGAAACACCGCAGCACCGAATGCCAAATCAACACCTGAGCCCCTCGTTCCTTCGTACGCCACTGGACAACATCAACACCGCGCACCCAAGCTCGCCAGATGTCGACTCGTCGCCGCACTTCGCCGTTCGCCTGACTGGGACGAGCCCGAGCTCGAGCACCGTCTCTCGATCGTAGGTCGCCTCTCCCTCAAGCCCTCTGCCCTCTCTTCATTTCCTCTCTTTAAAACTAAATAACACTTAACCCTAATTTTCACATTCCCCCCTTTTTAATTCAAATTAATACAATTTAATTAAATCCCACTATAATCCAAATTTACATCTTAATATCACACATTTTCTCATTCGTCAAATAGCCAAACAAAATGAGGAATGTTAAACCGGTTCTCCAATTGAATCGGTTCAGTTATTTAACAACAAACCTCACTTACAAATATTACTCCAATTAATCACATACATATTATAATTGAATTTAATTACTATATATTTTATTTTAATTACGTTAATTCTCATAAATTATAATATCATCCAACGAACATGTCTTTGGTAATACCCCGATAATTATCTCACTTAAAAAAGTGGGGGTGTTACATCATTCATTAAGTTATATAGGCTAGTATCTGATAAAATAATGCATTGCAATACATAGAAGATAATAATCGTTTTTATAGGACTCATCGGCATGATTCATGTATTTTTTTTCTCTTACTATGAATTTTATCATTTTGAGCCAAGTGGGAGATTATATGTATTGAAAATGTCATGCCCCAAAGAAGGTCCGAGACAGAACGAGGAATGATACGACCCAAAAAGGAGCAATCATCCGACCCATTTCTTAATCCAACATTTATAAGCAACAAAAATAGTAAAAATTAAACTTACAAGCCAACCCAAAATAGAGGTTCAAATGTGATTTACAAATAATATTCAACTACTAAATCTAAATTAAGAGGTTATAAAAGAAAAATAAATTAAAAATAGGAACTAAATACAAACCTCACTAAAATATCTAAGTCTCTCTAAAAAGAATTAAAAATAACTTAAACAGGAAAACTTCAATTTTTTTCTCAAGTGATGGTAATTGGAGACTAATTTTATTATTTCTTAAAAAATAAAAATGGATAAGGAGTGAGTCAAACAACTCAGTAGAGATTAAATTTTATACTTAACTTATATGTCATATAAAATTAACGTGCTTTCACAGTTAATTAATTCAATAAGTCAATATATAAATGAAAAGATGATGACCATCAAAGTAAATAATGAAATTTAACTAAAGGCGATATTCAAGCAATCGCAACAGCTAAATAAACCCTTATTAGGTTTAAGGATTCGAAACCCAAAGACAATGTAATACCATGACTTTTTATATCAGAATTTAATAAGGATAATTGAAAAATAATTTGGGGTATTTTGATTAATTGGATAATTATCGGGGTATTATCAAGGACGTGTTCATTACATTAATATTTTTCCTGTGTATGCAATGTAATTTAATTGTTGGATTAATTTATATGATACGTTGCGGGAAGGTACGTGTTAAATTAGGACATGTTTATATGGAGTGAGTATTATGAATAATTAATTAGGGTGAAAAATATGTGTTTGGGAAGTTTCAGACGTCAAGGAAAATCATATGTAATGGGATTCGGACGCATGCGGACGAGGACCCGTGTCCGGATGCATATTGAACGTCGTCCCCGAGTTTGAGACAATGCAAGATGAGATTTTGCATCCTAATTCTCCCTTCAACGTGAGAATCCGGACGATTGTGGACGCCCGCGGATGGTAGCGATCGAAGGAAATTCAACTCTGTTATGATTTTGGGACATTTCAGATGCATGCAGTCGAGCGCAGATGCCTGCAGACAGGAAGGATTCAAATCTGTCCAATTTCTGGACAGCTTCGGACGCACGTGGACGCTTGAATGCGGACGCCTTTCTTCATCCGAATGACAAATTCAGACGAGTGCGAACGAAGGTGAGGATGCCATCCTTCGTCCGAATTTGCTGGTCTTCCTGAAGAATACTAACTTTCAGATGCACGCAATTGAGGCCCGCACGCGAAACCTCGTCCGAAAGTACCCAGATTTACGAAAATTAAGGTTTTAAATAAGGCATTCCCTTGTCGTTTTGTCCATTAAATCCCACTTCCTCGACACGAAGGACGAACCCACAATTGGACCATGTCTTCCCCCATTCTCAGACCCTACTCCTCCACACCATGGCATGGCTTTCCATCCCCTCCAGGTAAGGCTCCACAACTTATGCCCCTCTCTCCTACTATTCTCTACATTTTCCCTCTCCTTCTCTGTGTAACGACCCAGATTTTCATACATTTAAAAAATGTGTTAAATTTTGAGAAAAACATATCAGAGTGCAAGTCGGGCCATTAGAAACACTTAAAACATTTCGAAAGTAAATCATTGCGTCAATAAAAACATTTGCAGAAGCGTTAATAACGAACTAAGAAATTGAAATACAATTAAATACACTTTAGAAAACTTAATTAAATTACAATCAACTGTCTCTCACTTTACATAGTCTGACCAACCACAAGCTTGCGCGTGCAAATCCATTATCAATTGCTTCTTCATATGCTTGAGGACTCCGTGCGTACGTGTACCTACACTGCAAGTAAGACGTGAGCCTAAAGGCTCAGTAAGAAAATGAGTTTATGCATATGAGATGCCTCTCTTTAATTATTTAGAATGGGTCCACCCCAAGTCAATCTTTTAGTTAGGTATTTTAGGAATCGTTACGTGTTTTAGGAATAGCTCATACATGGAGCGTGAAGTTTGGAGAATCCTACAGTTTTTAATTAATTACGTTAATTGATTTTGGGATCCCGACATGGGAAAGGTTAATTATTTTTCTCACTCAAGGCATGTGGCAACCCCGTGGTGGTGTTTCTAATCATTTCTATTGTCATGATGCCTAAGACTAAAAGTACATACAAGGGATTAGCCAAAACTATACAATAAATTAAGCAAAACAATACTTCAAAGAACGATAGCATGCTTTTGACGTTTATAACCTAAGTTTGTTAACATGCTCATATTAATTAGCTTATTTACATGCTGAGGTTAGCTAAAATTGGATTACCGTGTTCAATCGATTAACATACTTGGAATTCTAGTTAATTACTCTAGTAATAATTATTTTAATTAATTAGTATACTCACCGGGTTGATTAACAAATGTTGATTATATAACAAAATAAAATTAATAGCTTTGATTATCAATAACAATTCCAGAACTAGCACAGCCATAAGCACCAGGACTAACATTATTAAACACACAGTAACTAGAGAGTTCATGTAATAACCTAAAGGACATAAGCATGCATGACAATAACAAATCAATAATTTAATCAAACAATGCATTAATGAACGACAATATGTTTGAAAGGTTTAAACCTAATTTATTAACATGCCTATATTAATTTAATTGTTTACATGCTTGCTTGGTTGATTTATATGCTCGGGATTCCAGTCTATAGTCAATTATCACATTAAACATGCATCAAGATGTATCATAGAGAAATTACAGCAACATATCCACAGGAAGCTTATAAAATCTAAGGCACGAAGCATCCAAAATGTACAGCAAACAAGCATAGACAACATACCGACTAACAATGAGAATTAACATACAGAGCAACCAACAATCTACTGAATATTAATATTCTACACTATAATTCACAAAGAAAAAAGCAACTAGCAAGAGAGCCAATCAAAGATTTATAACAAAATTCATCCAAGGAACTGTCAATAACTAAACCTACGCATACATCAAAGAAACATACAGAACAATCATATAGAAACCAACCACAAAAGAATACAGAGAATTACCATACAAAGCATCAAAACATACAACAAGCAAAAGAACTCTACTTGTGGTGTAGGGCCTCCACCTGGCCAAGACACACTCAAGTCTTACCATTGACAAAGACACACCAACAGGGACAGCAACTCCACTGCACCCAGCTCACATGGCAGCTCCATCACACCCCTTCGCAGTATCCCACAGCAACCCAAAGGAAGCTCTCGGCTCCAGCTCACCCTCTCAATTTCCTTCAGATTTTCTCCCACTATGAAGCCCTCCCTCACACAAAAATCTCAATCACTCGGTGAATTTAAACAAAAAAAAAAATCGAAATGCACAACAACCTATCCCACGAAATCAGCGATGGAAGCTGATTCTTCGGATCAGTCTCTCCACGCCTCTGCCATTCAGCTCACTTCCAAACCGTCAGACAAGAAAACAAAGGAATGGACCGGATTGGACCGAACCACTAGCTGGACCGCAAGACTTCAGCTGGACTTCCATCCCCTGCTCGAGCCCTTCATTGCAAATCGCCACTGCTAACGTCTAAACAATAGAAAACGGAAGAGGATGAAATTGACCAACATACCAAAATCGTCGCAAAAAAAAAACCACGCCGCGAGAGCTCCAATTCGTCTCGAAAAACCCAATGAATCTGTGACCTAGTTGCGACCCGCGTCGCCTTCTGTCGTGAAGAAATGTCTCGATCACCGAGCCCTAACCTCGCGCGTCGTCGCCGGTAGCTTGCTCGTCACCGTCACCTCGCTCGTCGCTCACCGGCGCTCGTCTGGTCCTCTCTCTCTCGGGCTCTCTTCTCCCTCCCTCTCATTTATATCCTCACCATAACGGCCCAAAGGCCATTCTTTTAATGCACTAGACCGGTTCTTGATGAACCGGTTTAGCCTTAAACTAACATTTTCATTTAATTTATTAAATTAAATCCAATTTATCCAATCTATTAAATCATTCCCTATTATTTTCCCCCATATTAATTTTCAATAAATTCTAATTAATTCCTTAATGTAAAACAATTAACTTAATCCTGTAAAACAATTATAAGTAATCTCAAATATTATAATTTTAATTTGTTAAATTAATATTTATTTTAATTACAGTAAATTCCATTTAATCTCAATAAATGAAATTCTTACGAATGCGTCCTTTGTAATACCCCGATAATAATAATTATCCAACTTAAAAAGTCAAGGTGTTATACTCTGAGTGTGTGTGAGAATTCTCTAGAGAAAAATTCTTCAAGTGATACGTGAGAAGTGAGTATAGATTTCATGAGGTGCTCTGTGAGAACTCCCTGTCTTTGGCTTCCTCTCGGTCCAGCTTGAGCTTCCTAGCTCCTTTAGGTAATCAATTCCTTCTCTGATTAATTAATGGCTTGAAGAATGTTAAGGATAGTTACCTGTTACTATGGATGTATTGTTGGACGTAGGAATCGTTAAACATATTGTTGGTGAAGAAGGAAGAAGGACTCTGGTTCCTTGCTAGGATTTCTTGTGGTTGTGTGTTACTGCTGGTAACGATTTCTTTCCTTGTATTAATTGTGTTAATACTTTGTTGGTTGTGAAAAATATAGTAGTGATGAATATGTTTGATTTGGGTTTTGTTGTTGGACGTGATAAGTGTGGAGTTACAGCTTTGATAAATATTATGTTGAATTCTACATGAATATATTGGATGAGATAATCTGCCAACTATAAGTGTATGTTAAGTTAGAATTTTCCTCGGTTGTAGTTATCAGAAATGTTAAAAAAGAAATGGTTAATCTGTTGTTGAATGTTGAAAGTGTCCTGTTGTTAAAAATGGATGTTGGAAGTTGATAAGTATAGAAGTGTTATTTTGCTTGGATATAACCTGTTTAGTTTCAACAGCTTTGGTAAAATGTCTGTCTAGATTTGAGTTATTAATTGGACAAATGTATGACGATAATTGGAAATGAATGTGAGGATTAATTCTAAAGCTAAGTAGTAATTAAGAAAACGGTTCCCTTTAGGAGATTTTAGTAAGTAACGAGGAATTAGAATAGGAAAGACGTTAAGATTTAATGAGTAGATGATTTCATTGATGAATAAATGTTTCTAACTTGTGAAGGTACTAAAAAAAAAGAAAGATATCAAATAAGTGTGAGCGACTTAAGCAGTCGAAGCAAGTGATATGTGTGTGTCTTGGTCTTTGGGCCCTATATCGCAAGAATAGGAAATGCATGTTTTGTTGCTTACCGCTTTCCAAGCATGTCTACAGTTTTTAATAATATGTTTCGTTGTTTACTGTTTTAGAGCATTTCTACAGTCCTTCATCGCACGTTTCGTTGTTTACTACATTTATAGCATGTCTACTGTTCTATAGTACGTTCTGTGAATCATACGTTGAATGTTTATTTATGTTTTCAGAACTTGTTTGCATACATGAACATCATGCAGCACGATTTTCAAAAGCATACAAAAATGAGTTTTATGCACGCTTTTAGAAATAGATAATGAATGAATAACAAGCAATAAAAAGTAAAGAAAAAGAATTAATAAATAACGAAAAGTAAAGTAAAGAAAAGAAAAAGACAACGATATGATGTGAGGTCGTTTAAGCCCTTGGTGGGCACGATTGCTAGCGAGCTTTCGGACTATGCCATCGTCGCTAGCAAGCTTTTGGATTATGTCATTACTGCTCTTAGATTATGCTTGAATATAATGGCCAATAACTAGCTAGCTTTTGAACTATGCCATTGCTGCTATATCGGAGGTATACAAATGAAAAGAACGGCTAATAAGAGATAATAATTAAGACGTAAAAAACAAAAGATAAGAAGAAAAAGATGAGAATAGAAAATGTATAACGATTTTTAAAGAGCACAGCATAAGCATGTAGAATGTTAGGAATTATCACTTACTGAGTCTTAGGCTCATAGTTTACGACTTGTGATGTAAGTACAAATACGAGAGAAAAATGAAGAACAGATGTAGGAGCAGTTGATGAAGGATTTGCAAGGGCGAGACTTGCGGCTGGTTAGGCTAACTAATGTAAAAAGGAACAAGTTGGTAAGATATAAAGTAACATTTTATTAATTCTCTTTAAATGAATTAATTATACTTCCGCTACGTTTTCAAAGAAAAAGGATTTTATCAAAACAGTCTTACGCTGTTTAGTATTTCTAAGCTGAGTTATTTACGCTTCCGCTATATTTTGATAAAAGATTTTATACCTATAGTTTTCTACTATTTATAACGATTTTGATAACAAGTCAAAGTAAAGGGTTTTAACGGTCCAGTTATAAGAAGAGCAATCTGATCATATTTTTAAAAGGTTTTAATAAAGATATAGTCATTTTACCAATGTTTTAAATTTCACGCATTTTTAAAAGGTAACAAATAACCGGGTCGTTACAGACACGACACATACAACTGTCCTATTACCTATTTTAACATTAAGAGTAAATAAATGTTATGATAAATATAACTAAACTGAATATTTAAATTAACATACTCAATTAAAATTAATACTTACATTTTAAAATTTTAAATGCATTAAATATATAATAACTCCTACCTCGAAATTAGGTCCAACAACACCAAAGTCCAATGAAGCCCAAACAGTAGACAATTCAATAATTTTTTAAATCTTGAAACCTAACCATTATTAATTTCCTGAAAATTAAGATCTAAGATTTATGATAAAAATTTAAATTTGACTACATTAATCAGCTCAAACAGGACAACAAGGAATAGGTCAGCCCAAACAAAACATGGCCAAGCCCAACAACATGGGTCATGACCCATGAATCATGAGCCCTTCTGGCCCGTGGACATACATTTTGTTCCTAGACAGAACTCGTTAGCCCGTGGACGGACGTTGTGTCCGTAGATAGAACTCGGCGGTTGGGGCCACTCTCGGCAATTCTGCAGAATCGCCAGGAGATAGGGAGCCATGAGTTTTAGTCGAAACTCTCCTCGTTGACATCCGAGCCACAACCATAGTTTCTAGTGGTTCAACAGTATCTTTGTTGGCAAGAACTCTTCGGGCAATTATGCCGAATCAAAATTGGCCAAAAGGTTCAGACTTCCGGTCGAAAAATCTCTCCTGACCTCTAGTAATTTCCAACAACTCGGAATTTAACGGAACACGTTCTACTCCTAATTTACAGTACCAAAACCAATTCAATCTAGTACCTTGTAGAAAATTCATGGAAAGATGAAAATTCCAAACTTTACTTGAATAAGCTCACTAATTCAACACTTTGCCCTGCCGATGCCGAAACAGCTTACAATGCCAACATCCAAGCTTTATTCCTTAAGAGAAACGAAATCATCCATTAGCTCCAATTATCCAAACACGGACGGAATTCAAAAGTTGAAACTTACCTAGGACAAAAGCTAGATGCCAACAATTGCTAAAGAAATTCGTCCCCTTCACATCGTCGGTTCACCGGGAGAAAGTATTTTTGAGCAGGAGAGAGTGGAAGACGGAAGTGGGGAGGGGGTTCATTCTAATTTTTAAAATAATTTAAAAGTTTTTTTTTTTTAAATGGGCCAGAAAGGGGCTGGATGTAACAGAAAATATTTGCATCTCCATATCGATGGTTCATGAATCAAACATTTAATAACTACCATTTGATATTCGTAATTGTTGTTTTTAACATATTTGGGAATACATTGGTTCCTAAACCTCAGAGTCTCGTTTCAAAAAATATACAATCAATTATGAGGTAGATTGAGGTTTAGAAGAGCCTAAAACAATTGAAATAACACCACCTGTCAAGGCCAGGGTACTTATAGATTCCTAAAATAGGAAGAAATTTTACCATATTTGTGAAATAGATCCTTATGCAGCATAGCTATTGAACCATACAAAAGAAGTGCAACCCTGAATCTGTAGACATATGTGTATTTGTATACATATGCGTGTGTATATATATAACTCATCTATTATAACGTATGTTTAGAGTGCGTAAACCACTTTATAGTCTGTCAAAAAGGTTCAGTTTTAAACGCTTCTATTTTTCAAAAATAACAGTTAGCCCCTCAACACTGTAGCATTCTTCCACAAGCGTTATTGCGTTGAATCCTAGAGCGCACTGCCGCTCAAACCAGAGAGCCATAGCGCCTAAGCAAAATAACGATCGGGATCTCCATATTCCAGCTTTGATGAACAAAAACAATATCAAAAGATGCAAAAATCATGTTCTAAGTATATATCCAGCATCAATTTTATCAAATAACCCGAAATCAAACACTTTTACTTATATTTCTGAAATCTAATGTGTAAAGGAGAAATTAGGGATTCGTGAGTTTCTCTAAGAGTTGTTTAATACTAGGTACAATATTACACTTGCAACTAATTTTACAATTTAACAAATACTAAATTCATTTCCAACACTTCTTCTGTTTATAGACAAATCAATTTCTTTACAATTGATTATCTTTCGTTATTTCCTCCAATGGACTAAAACTAAATTCAAACTTGTTAACTTTTTCACATGACAAGTGCTGCATAGAGAAGTTGGTTCCAAGTATCAGGCAAACCAGGGAGACACCAATGGCTACAGTCCTTACCATGATCACCGCCATAAGCAGAGGGATGGGCGTCCTTTCTCAACTGCGATAGGGTCGTAATGTCGAGCAGATACACGGGTTTTTTAATCGTACTCAGCACTCTATTTACAACTTCTACAGCTGGGGGGTCGCCTCCCGGGTAAGTTGATCCTGACAATGGAGAAATTTCTCCATAGCAATTCTTATTTGGTTGGTTCCATTCCCTTCCCCTGATTCACCGCCATCAGAAAACCAAAAGTCATTTTGTCATCCGCTCAAAAAGACGCATAAATAAGTTTGAAGTCTAAGAATCGTCCCAATCAGGGTTATCGTCGGCCTCATGGGCCGAACTAGTTCTCCCAACGTTAACTCACAACAAAATGAGATAGTATCTCATGAGACGCATCCAACCACATTCATGCGTCCTCCGAGAATCGAAGCCCCAAAAAGATTGAATTTTTTAGTTTTCAAAAGTTGAAGAAAGATACTAAACTGATAATGGGTTGGTGAAATCCCCTGGAAGAAGACTTTGGTCTTTGTAGGGTCAACATAGAGGTCAACCCATCGTGCCCATGTAGTCATACCCTTGTAAAATGCAGTCAAACGATCCATATCCTTGTACAGTTTGGTTCCTTCCTCCATATAATCCCACCTGCAAGGCAACAACTCTTAGCTAAGTATGGAACTAATAACCGAGAAACGAATTTTAGGAAAGAAAAAGGGATTAGCATTAGGTTCATCGTACGGCTGCGATCGCCCGGTGTGAGTCCACCAGTGCCAAGAGTTGAAGATGAGGACGTCCATATCCTTCCATGTTCTTCCTCCTTCAATCGAGTCCAGCTTCAGCACTCTACCGACCTTCTCCCTTGTGATGTCAACAAGAAAGGTGGTGTGGTATAATAGCAAAGTTACTCCATAATCCTGCATCCAAAGAACCTCTTTATTAATTATTCTCCTTTCATTGCTTATCCATGATTACAACCTCTCCATATTAAATGAATATTCTTTCGGCACAACCATCTTAACTATCATTTATTATATCATATTATTTATTCTACATTTTTACTTTGTAACATATTATATTATATGGTTGCATTTACTTTATTTCTATTTTTTAATTTTTACTTCTCGATAAATAATTTATTAATTACACAAATTAATATTAAATAATTAAAAAATAAAAATAGAGAATAAATATATGTTAATTCATTCCATACTCACATTTAGTTTTGGAGCGATGTTTAGAAACACAGTATGTAGAATTAATTTCGCTACATAATTATAATTAATTAAATATAAAAAAAAGATATTATTTCAAAAATAAATGCTGAAAGACATTAATCAAAAAAGTGATGATCGCCAACAATATATGACCACCGCACAGCTAATCCCACCCTGTCGGCGGTGGTGACAATGGCTCGCGATGTTCAAAAGTCCACGTGGCAACAGATTAGTGCGCTATTCTATTGGGCCCCACAACTGTGTTAAATTTGGATACCAACTACAACAATTAGAAATGCGTGGAATAAATAGTCCGGATGTGGTGCGGTGCACTCGCCACTCAACTTCTTCCCTCTCTAAAAATTAGAAAAAATAATTAATTTCTTTAATTTTAAAATTAAAATATTAATAACTTTTTTTTGGCGCTTTTAAACTTGTTTAGATGATTTATTAATTAATAATGGTGAAACGAAAAGTATGCTCTCTGGGCCTGGGGCAGTGAATTAAAATGCGTGTGATGTATTTAAAACAATTAAATATTCTTGCATGTAATAAAAAACATTAATTTATTAAAAATCATAAAATTATATGGAGAAACTTATAACATAAAAAAATATTAAAAAAGAGAAAAGAGACAAAATCATTCAAAAAAAAAAAGAAAAAGAGGAACTAATTATTAATAACAGTTTACTGGATAATTTAATAGAAAATAATTTCCTTTAATTTCATAATAATTAAATTAATAAGTAATTAAGTATTAGAAACGTCGAACGAACCTGGAAAACCACAGAAGAGAGTGATTCAGTCCTCACAAGACTGGTGTTAGCCTTCCCCACCGACGCATAAACCATACAGGACAACGATTCCCACATATTCAAACTCAGTGAGTCACCCACAAACATTATCCGCTTCCCTCTCCACCTCTTCAGAAACTCCGCCCCATCGAATCTGCAATTTAAGAGTTGCTCAATTAATTTTAAATAACTTTTCAACAAGAAGCTTCTATTCGCTTAGATATTTAAGTGTCATTAACTTAATTAGTTAAATTATCTAAAAATAAACTAAAATACAAAGAAGAAATGAGCAGAAATGAACAGCCTTTGCCTGGGTAATTGGCAAGAGTCAGGAGACCAGGTGTACTTGAGGTACTGCGTATCAGGTCTTCCATATTTTTGGCAGTCAAACTCTGAATCTATGTAGGGACAGCTCGAATAATCGTAGAGAGGAAGGGAAGAATCGAAAACCCATTTTCCTTTGAACAAGTTGCACCCATTTTCTTGCTTTGTCCCTCTTATGGTGTTGCCGCCGCTTCTGACGCCATTGTTATGATGCTCCCCAGCTTTTGCTTGTTGCAGGAAAATGGCGGAAAGTTGAAGAAACAGACTTAGGAGAGTTTGGAAATGAAAACCCATCTTTGAATCTGGGCCCCGTCTCTGTGTTCAAGAGTTGGAGGAAGTGAGAAGTAAAACTGTCTTTGAAAGGTCCAATTTTTATACGGGAAAGCGGAGAGAGAGAGAGAGATGACAGAGGCAGTGAAGAGAGAGAAAATAGAGAGAGAACAGATTAATAATGACGAGTAAACTTTGTGTTTTTGGGCATACATGGGAAATTTTCGAAGTTGTTATATTGAAAAACTAAATTCCATGCCACCAAGATGTTATTTTTTTATGGAAATATTAGATTTTCTTGATAATGAATTTATTTGTGCATGAGCTTGGATTGCTAAGTCAAGTATTCCTATCTTTACGTACATATTCTTATGAAAACTCACTGGAATAATTAAATGGTACTCCAACAAGTCAAGATTGCCAATTAATATAATCATTCAAAACCTTAAAATATTCTCATTTATTACATAATTATGACGACAAATATATTTTTAAGAATAAGAGAAAAATTATGATCCAAAAACTGAAAACTTGAATAAATAAAGATGATGATTTGATGACGACGTGGTCCAAATTAACTCTATAAAAGCGATGGGATTGGGGAGAGAGAGCTTACTATCCCAACTTCAATCATGCAAACCAAAGTTAATGGGAAATGATAAAATCCAAGAGGGGGTCATCTTCACTAAATTAACTTATCACATAACTTATTTTTGTTTTTTGTTTTGGAAGACTTCACTAATTCAGTCACACTCATTTTGTTTTGAGCAAACAAGTGGGAATTTGGAATCTCGATTGTATCAATCAACACTCCCTAAGAAGAATGATACACCCTTTTCCCAATTTACTCTCCCTCCATGCACGCATTTTCAAATGATAATCCATTTCCATATTCACATCTCTAAGTAATGTATTATTTTATGTATACGTGACTTTGTTTTTCCACTTAGTTTCTAACTTTAGCTTATTTATTTAAGCCATTTTTTTATTCATTTGGTCTAACTTTATACCTTACTACTTATGTTGTGTGATGATTAGCCATCCCCTTCAATAATACAAATCATGTAATTGTTTCTTTTGGCCCTATCCCTCTCCAATTAATTGTCGCCCAACATTATTGTTGTTTGAACAAGAGTATTTCTAAGAGCAACATCCCTGGACCACCTCTACTTTTCTTCAATTTTGCTCTTCAAATAAGGCAATTTTCACCAGTGCAAGAGAACAAAACCATAACGCATACCCATGAACTACTTAATTGTTGTGGTTTCAATATTTAAAATAAAAATGCACAATAATTTTTAGTTGATAAGCCAACAGTGTACGCTAGATGGCTAAAGAAGAGACCCACTTTATAAATAAAATATATTTAAAGCCAAAATTAAAAATAATAGTCTTGGAGAAACGACTTTAGAAATCTGGGCAACAGGACATTTCAAACAGTCCAAGGAAAGAGACCTGTGTGATATTATTGTACACTGCAACTTGTCTGAGCCACTTTGATTGCCACTACACTTGTATTTTCTGGACATTTATTTGATTTTATAATTTATTTCCTTTATTTATTATTCTTGCTTTCTCAGCAACTAAAGTCAAACTATACACACAAAATCCTGCCCAAAAAACAGGACGAATAAATAGATTAAAATAATTCAACCCGTGCATTGTTTATTTTTATGTTGGAGTTTCTTTAAATTCTCAGTGTTTCAGTTTGAGAAGTTGGGATTGAACGTAATAATATTTTCTGTTTTATGTACATTTTGTTTGTCCTGGTTTTCTACTTTTCCTTTTATATCTCATCCCATATACAGCAAGAAACAAAGCTAAGTTTTTCGCTTCTGAAAACAGTTTTCTCCATTGATTTTTGAAAACACAAAGAAAATATTGTCTAAACATTAGAATTTTATAGGGTTATTTTCATCTAATACCTCTAATTTTGACCACCTTTTTAACCAATACTTTATGGTTTTTTTTTCTTATTCAACACCTTAATCTATCGGCCGTTTTCAAGGAGCACCCTCCGTTTCACTTCCATTGAACCAAGCCTTTTTCGCCATGAAAGAATACCTGCATTTCGAATCGAGATTTCTTCTCGTCGCATTTGTCCTCTTCATCGCCCCACCGATTTTATTCAGATACGATGGAATCGAAGTTTGGCAACAGTTTATGTCGTTGCATCTCGTGACATCCGTTCTGGTCTTCGTTGAAGCAACCCTACGGAATCAGAACTAGAGAAAGATGTTGAATAAAAATGAATGGGTAGCCATTACCCTTCTCTCTATCGCAGAACCATCTCTCCCCCTGTGTAGAGATTTTTGGCTGTTGTGAGAGTGAAAATCTGGGATTTTTTGCGACTGAAAATTTCGTTGCGGGTGACGGGTCTCGTACGGTAGTGAGGTAAGCAAAAACTGAAAGAAACTTGATTGTCGAAATTGTACATAGAAACTTAAAGGAAAGATAAACCAAGCGATTTTGATTTACTTTTATGAAAGATTGATGGGAATTTTTGGAAAATAATGAAGGAAGTGTTGATTGAATTGAACTCTGAAACTCAGGGTAGCAACTCTATGAAGGTGGATTGAAATTTCTCTTTTCCTCACAAAGGAATTCCCAAAAATTTTTGATATTTGGTATTTTGTTCAAAAATCTGAATGGAGGCTAAACTTTCGACTACGATTTGGTGATTTATGCTTAACAATACGTTGGAGTTATTCCGTTTATGTTTTGATCGAAAATCATGGCAAGATCGGCAAAAAACCGATGAAGGTTCACGCTGGGCATTGGAAGGTAACGGAAATCCGACGTTAAGCAGCAGCTTGGGCATGGTTGAAGCCAGCTTCTGTTTGAAATCGGACGGAAATCCGACATAAGCAACCCTCCTGTCTTCTGTTTGACTTTCTCTCCTAAAATATAGTTGTCTTCGTTTTCGTCTACGCGTCTACTGGAGAAATATGTACAAAAAATGGCCCAAAATGAAGAAAAAACCCAAAAATGAACAACCTGCTACAGTCTGTAAAGCGAAGAAATGGCCACTGATCGTAAAATCGTGGGAGAAGGTTTTACAAATTACAGGGAAGGGGACCAACCACCTCTTGACCGAAAGACATGGTCCAACGGAAGTGAATCAGAGGGTGCTCCTTGAAAAAAGGTTTTGAATAGAAAAAAAAACCATAAGATACTGGTTAAAAAGGTGGTTAAAGGTGGAGGTATTAGATGAAAATAACCCAATCTTACATTATTAGCAGACTAATTATTTATATATTATAAGTAGAAGTAGGTGTATTAACAAATAAATGATAAGAAGAAGTCACTTTGTGATATGGGCACGGAAACGCACCGCACGTGATAGATGAACACAATACTTCTCACCTTCTTGGATAAGGACGCAGCTGCAAATTTTCTTTCGTGATATAACTCACACGAAAGAGACTTTGGATATTTTGCAACAAAGTGTCTTTGGATATCACTCACCAAAGGAAGAAAATGATCTCTCCAATTCCCGAAAAGGAAAAACTTTCTTTTATCAAAATTCAACAACCGTTTAAAATATAAAATTAGGTGGCTTTATATAGCCTTTTACAATGATAAATTAAACAAAAAAACTAAATAAAAAAAACCTAAATAAGTGGATCTAGATCTCCTAGATAAGTAGATCTAAATTTCCTAGATAAGTGGATCTAAATCAGTTAGATAAGTGAATCTTTTTTTTAAATACTATCTTAAGAGATAAAATCTTTCTCTTTCTTCAATATTTTTTTGTTGCGATTTTCAGTCGATTTAAAAAGATTCCTTGATTTTTGGCTTGATAGCTTTTGATTGAATTCAAATTTGCATCATCCTCTCCGGGTTTTTGAGGATTTAACCCCAAATCTTCTTTATTTGATCTTTGATTTGATATCTTTTGATGGATTCAAATCGGCATCATCAATTATTCTCTTGATCTTCCATTTATGCTTGATCTTTATAATATTCTTTGAGTTTTGATAAATAATTGAATAGTCCCGTTTCACATCACTTTGATACATTAATTTAGAGTATAATTATTATTATTATTATGGTATATTATATTTTTTAATAAAACGTTAGTTGTAACGTATCAATGGAAATTTCACCAAATTTACAGCATATTTCCAAATTAAAAAAAAAAAAAAACTTAATTTCTTTGTTTCCATTTGTGATACGGGGGATTAGCAATTTTTAGGAAACTTTTCAAAGAGCAAATTCAAATTTCCCCATAATCCAGCTAAACTGACAACCTAATGGAGCTAGTTTCCTAATCTGCTACGCGGATTGGAACACTCCAAGGAAACAATCAATATTTCTCTTCTTCGTCTATGAATCTGGACCTCTGGAAGGCCAGATTCGTGAAGAGCCCTAGAAGGAAGGTTTTTCAAGACTCTCCTATAAATAGAGGGTCTCACTAAGCTCAGAAAGCACACCAAAATCGAAGAAGCTTCAAATCTCTGGAAAGCTTACCTTTGGCCACGAAGAAATCCCTCCCGAAGCAACCCCCCTTCAACCGAGACACCCATCGTAGCGACGATCTTTCTCCCGCAGCAACCGGCGACTGACGAACAAGCTCCCGATGCGGCGACGAGAGAGGAGCTCTCGGCACACAACAGAGAAGGAACTCTGTTTCTGGTCTTTGGCAGAATGAAAGCTGAAGGGAAGGAAGAAGAAGGAGGCTCAGTTTGAAGATCAGAATCGGTTCAACTTAAGTGAACCGATCCGACCCGACCCGAACCGATCCGAACCGATCCAACCTACCTGAACCGGTCCAAACTGATCCACCCAACCCGACTCAAATTTCTCTTCG
This sequence comes from Begonia loranthoides, assembly GCA_022433065.1. NCBI lineage: Eukaryota > Viridiplantae > Streptophyta > Magnoliopsida > Cucurbitales > Begoniaceae > Begonia > Begonia loranthoides. The sequence continues at coordinate 15,331,614 of CM039468.1, forward strand.
ACCTGTTTAAAGTTTTCGACGGTAACGATATTCTGTCCAAATTTCTTTCAAAGATTAATATCATTATTTACGAAAAATTTATAGATTTTTATTTTGGAAGGTTTTCGACATTCGTTCAAGATTCTAATTTTCCTAAGGTCCTTACTCTCACGGAATTCAGGTAAGTCACTTACGACGTTTTGGCCATAGGCCCTACATCATAAGACATATAATATTTTCTTTGTATTTATTTTATTATTAAAGTTGTATATTTTTATTCTGTCATGCACGATTAGATATTGACACATGATACAATCAAGATAAAAATTATAGGTCATCTTGCATGCGTATGAATATAATGGAATTGACGGAAACTTTGAGATGGCTAATTAAAGCCTGAACGCATGAAACCTTGCGATGACCAATGAGAGCATGAAGCTTGGTAGATATTTTTGAGATGGCTAATGAAAGCCTGAACGCATATAATCTTGTGATAGCTAATGAAAGCTTGAAACTTGGTAGGGCTGGAAAATGAATTCCAACCAGTATGTAACTTTCAAACTTAAAAAACTCGGTAATGCATGAGATTAAACATTTATGCACGTGTTTCCACTTACTGAGTTTATCTCACGTTTTAGTCTGATGATGTAGGTGAATTTTTAACAGATGATGAATTTGGACTGATCGAGGATTTTCCCGAAGTAGAATAGCATACAAAGGGGAATATTGAATATGTCAACGATGAGTCAGCAGATTAAATTTTATTACAGTTTTAATATTTCGGGAAGAACTTTAATTAATGTTTCAATTTTTAAAAGTATTTGAATAAGTTTCTTTCGTATTGTAGTTTTCAATAAACTATGTTTGATTAATAAAGTCTTGATTAAATGTTTTATTTAATAGGATTAATAGAGTTAATCCTAATAAATAATTTTAAACTATTCTGCTAATAAATTTAATTGTTTTATTGAATGCTTCTGCCATAAATAATGATTTTACTAACTAAGTATTGTAATTTAGGGTTTATAACGACCAAATTAAACCTAATTTTGTAAATCAATTTACGGAATAAAAAATTTTAGGGTTTTCAAAATTGGGAAAAATATAATTTGGGGCGTTACAAATTGGTATCAGAGCTCTAGGTTTATAAGGTTCTGTAGACTATCTGTATGCTCATCTACATCAGGAAAGATCGTCGATCAGCAAGTAAGTATTTATTTTCAGAAATTATTTATGCTGATTTATATATCTCTATTTTATAAAATTTTGTTATAAAATTTTAGTTTAAAAATTTAAGTAATTTCAAAATATTTCCAAATTAGATTTTAAGAATAAAACTTTGTGATGTAGACTTATGGCAAACCGTAGAGGAAACAATGTCGAGCGCGACGCAATCCTCGATCGAATGATGGATATGATCGAGAGACAGTCTAGGCAAATCGATCAATTAGTACAAACAGTTAATACCACGGCTCAAGCTCAAGCTCAAACTCAAGCCCAAGTCCAAGCCCAAGCTCAAGCCCAAGCCCAAGCCCAAGCCGAAGCCCAAGCTCAAACTCAAGCTCAAATTCCTAATAGGCCTCAACTAATGGATCTTGACTATCAGAGATTTCGGAAAATGGAACCTCCAACCTTTGAGGGAAATTTGGCGGACGTGGCAGCTACTGAAGATTGGATTAGAACCATGGAGGAAATATTTGGGCACGCGAAGATTACGAAGGCAGAGAAGGTGTCATGTGCATCTTCTATGTTCAAAAAGGAAGCACGCTATTGGTGGGATTCTATCAAAGCGATGCATACAATTGCCACTATGACATGGGAGAAGTTTAATGAGTTATTCTACGAGAGGTATTATGCGGACACCATGAAAGATTTGAAATTCGAGGAATTCATGGTTTTGAAACAAACTGAGAGTGTGATTGAATATGTGCATAAGTTCGACCAACTATCCTGATTCGCCTCTAGCATAGTCTCCAATGAAGCAATGAAAGTAAAGCGGTTTGTTCAAGGACTGCGAGCAGAGATCTTTAAGGATGTCAAATTGGTTACTTCAAAGGATACCTCGTTTGCAGTCGTGGTTGATAAAGCACTGAATGCTGAAGTGGGACAACAAAGGGTCAACAAGGCTCAAGAGTACAGACGAAGTTTAATCAAGCAACACAAAGGAATAAACCCGTACAACAGCAATGGGCCGGATCCAAACGACCTCTGACTCATGGATCTAGTGAAGGAACCTTCAAGATTATCAGAAGAGAACCAGGGAATCAAACAGGGATACCCTCCACTATTCCTATATGTCCTACATGTAAGAAAACTCACACTGGAGAATGTCGTGCGAAGGTTATGACCTGCTTCAAATGTGGTCAAAATGGGCACTTCATTAGCAACTGCCCTATGAATAACAAAGATCAGAACAGGACAACTGCAAGGGTCTTCGCCATGACCAAGGAAGAGGCAGAAGAGAACCCATCTGTTGTGACAGGTTCGCTTCTAATTTCTAGTATATCTTCATATGTATTGATTGATTCTGGAGCAACACATTCTTTTATATCCCTCATACATTATAAAAAATTAGGGAAGATAGCAACACCTCTAGGATATGAGTTAGGAATAGCTACGCCTTTTGGCACTGTAATGTCTGCTAATTTTATATTGCGAGGGTGTAATATTCTTATTGGAAATAAAGAACTTGAAGCCGACCTGATCGTGCTAGCAATGCAAGATTACGATGTTATCCTCGGCATGGATTGGCTATCCAAGCATTATGCAACCATCGATTGTCGTAAGAAGATGGTGAAATTCCTGCTACCAGGAGAAGAACCATTCATATTCCAAGGCGCCGCTCAACACTCGAGAATTCCAGTGATATCAGGATTACGAGCTCAAAAATTATTAAGCTCTGGATACCTAGGATTCTTAGCAAGTGTTTTATGCACTCAAGCCAAGGAAGCAACAACTTTGGATAAGGTGCCGATAGTTCGCAATTTTCCAGATGTCTTTCCAGATGATTTAACGAGTTTGCCACCGACAAGAGATGTGGAATTTAGCATTGAGATTCTACCTGGAACAGCCCCAATCTCTAAGGCCCCATACAGAATGGCACCAGCTGAATTGAAGGAGTTAAAAGCTCAACTCGATGATTTATTGGAAAAAGGATTCACACAACCAAGCTTTTCACCATGGGGAGCACCAGTATTATTTGTGAAGAAGGACGGATCTATGAGATTGTGCATCTACTATCGAGAGCTTAACAAAGTCACTATAAAGAATAAGTATCCACTTCCGAGAATAGATGACTTATTCGACCAACTGAAAGGAGCATCGGTTTTCTCTAAGATAAATCTCAGATCTGGCTATCATCAACTAAGGATCAAAGAAGAGGACGTATCAAAGATAGCGTTTCGGACGAGATATGGTCACTACGAGTTTCAAGTAATGCCTTTTGGATTGAGTAATGCACCTGCGGCATTTATAACTTAATGAATTGGGTATTTAAAGCATTCCTTGACGATTTTGTAATCATCTTTATCGACGACATCCTCATTTATTCGAAAAGTAAGGAAGCACACGAAGGGCATCTAGAAGCTGTTTTATCAACTTTGAGACACGAAAAGTTGTATGCGAAATTCTCTAAATGTGAATTCTGGATGGAATAAGTGGCTTTTCTGGGTCACGTTATTTCAAAGGAAGGTGTTTCTGTTGATCCGGAAAAGATTGATGCAGTTAGTAAGTGGCCACAACCCAAGAATGTAGCTGAAGTACGAAGTTTCCTATGCCTTGCTGGCTATTACCGAAGATTTGTAGAAGGATTTTCGAAGTTAGCCTCCCCACTCACCAAGCTAACTAAGAAAGGTGTCAAATATGTATGAGATGATGAATGTGAGCAGAGCTTTCAAGAGTTGAAGAATAAGTTGATTACAACACCGATTCTTACTCTACCGTCTGAAACGGAAAAATTTGTTGTTTATAGTGATGCCTCAAAACATGGACTTGGTTGTGTTCTTATGCAAGAATGGAAAGTTGTAGCATATGCCTCCAGACAGTTGAAGGAACACGAGAAGAACTACCCGACTCACAATTTGAGCTTGCAGCATTAATTCATGCCCTGAAAATTTGGAGACACTATTTATATGGAGAGCGATGTGAAATTTACACCGATCACAAGAGTTTGAAGTACTTTTTGACTCAAAAGGATTTGAATATGAGGCAGCGAAGATGGCTTGAATTAGTAAAAGATTATGACTGCGAGATCATCTACCACCTCGGAAAAGCCAACGTGGTAGCCGACGCACTTAGCAGGAGAGCTTTGCCACATGTTTCTTCTCTGCAGATTGTTTCAACAAGATTAACTGAAGAAATGCAGAAGTTCAACCTGGAAATTGTATCACCTGGTTTTCTTGCACGACTATCAGCAATGACGCTACAACCAACATTGCTCGAGCAAATTAAGTAGAAGTAGCGTGATGATGCTTTTATCAGTAAAATAAAAGATCGTTTGGAAGTTGGAGGGAAGTCTTCTTTCTCTATGTCAAATGATGGAATTGTCAAATATAAAAAGAGATGGTGCATACCTAATGACCCCGATTTGAAGAAAGTTATTTTAGACGAAGCACATTTGACCCCATATTCTGTACATCCCGATGCAACTAAGATGTATAAAGATTTGAAGCAACACTATTGATGGCGTAGATTGAAATTGGATGTAGCTCAATACGTTGAAAGATGTTTCACTTGTCAACAAGTCAGAGCGGAGCATCAGCGACCTGCTGGTAAGTTACAGCCATTAACGATACCTCAATGGAAATGGGAGCATATAACAATGGATTTTGTAGTTGGCCTTCCAAAAACTGTTAAAGGATATAACTCCATTTGGGTGATCGTGGAGCGACTAACCAAGTCAGCACATTTTCTCGCTGTTAAGACAACATATAATATGGATCAATACGCACAGCTCTATATGGATGAAATCATGAGATTACATGGTACGCCAATTTCTATAGTTTCGGATCGTGATACTCGTTTTACGTCCAAGTTTTGGAGAAGTATGCAAAGAGCAATGGGCACTAAGTTAAACTTTACTACAACTTTTCACCCTCAGACAGATGGACAGTCAGAAATGATGATTCAAACACTTGAGGATATGTTGAGAGCTTGTGCTATCGACTTCCAAAGGAATTAGAGTAAGAATTTACCGCTCATAGAATTCGCATATAACAATAGTTATCATGGTTCGATTGGAATGACTCCTTATGAAGCACTTTATGGCAGGAAGTGTAGATCTCCTGTGCATTGGGACGAAATTGAAGATGGAATACTTATTGGACCTGACATTTTAAGACAGACTGCAGAAAAAGTCGCTTTAATTCGCAAAATGATTCTTACAGCTTAGAGTAGACAAAAGAGTTATGCCGATTGAAGAAGAAGAAAATTAGAGTTTGCAGTCAGAGATCAGGTATTTTTGAAGATTTCACCGATGCGAGGTGTGATGTGATTTGGAAAGAAAGGAAAGTTAAGCCCAAGATTCGTTGGCCCATTTAAAATTTTGGAAAGGATTGGAGATGTTGCATATCAGTTAGAGCTACCTCAATCATTCAAGCATGTACACAATGTATTTCACATCTCAATGTTGAAGAAGTATGTCCCAGATCCCACGCATATTCTACCCATAGTATCTTCCGACGTAGTTATCAATCCTAACTTGACTTATGAAGAAAGGCTAATTCAGATCCTGGATGTTGAAGAAAGACAATTGAGAAATAAGAAAGTTTCACTTGTAAGAGTGCTATGGAAGAATCGAAACGTTGAAGATGCAACTTGGGAAAAAGAGAAAGAAATGAGAAAGCTCTACCCTTAACTTTTCATGTAATATTTAAATTTCTAGGACGAAATTTCTTGTAAGGAGGGAGGATTGTAACGTATCAATGGAAATTTCCCCAATTTACAGCGTATTTCCAAATTAAAAAAAAAACCTAATTTCTTTGTTTCCATTTGTGATACGGGGGATTAGCAATTTTTAGGAAACTTTTCAAAAAGCAAATTCAAATGTCCCCATAATCCAGCTAAACTGACAACCTAATGGAGCTAGTTTCCTAATCTGCTACACGGATTGGAACACTCCAAGGAAACAATCAATATTTCCCTTCTTCGTCTATGAATCTGGACCTCTAGAAGGCCAGATTCGTGAAGAGCCCTAGAAGGAAGGTTTTTCGAGACTCCCCTATAAATAGAGGGTCTCATTAAGCTCAGAAAGCACACCAAAATCGAAGAAGCTTCAAATCTCTGGAAAGCTTACCTTTGGCCACGAAGAAATCCCTCCCTAAGCAACCCCCCTTCAACCGAGACACCCATCGTAGCGACGATCTTTCTCCCGCAGCAACTGGAGACTGACGAACAAGCTCCCGATGCGGCGACGAGAGACGAGATCTCGGCACACAACAAAGAAGGAACTCTGTTTCTGGTCTTTAGCAGAACGAAAGCCGAAGGGAAGGAAGAAGAAGGAGGCTCAGTTTGAAGATTAGAATCGGTTCGACTTAAGAGAACCGATCCGACTCGACCCGAACCGGTCCGAACCGATCCAGCCGACCTGAACCGGTCCAAACTGATCCACCCAACCCGACTCAAATTTCTCTTCGACCCGTTTAAAGTTTTCGACGGTAACGATATTCTGTCCAAATTTCTTTCAAGGATTAATATCGTTATTTACGAAAAATTTATAGATTTTTATTTTGGAAGGTTTTCGACGTTCGTTCAAGATTCTAATTTTCCTAAGGTCCTTACTCTCATGGAATTTAGGTAAGTGGTACACTTACGACGTTTTGGCCATAGGCCTTACATCGTAAGACATATAATATTTTCTTTGTATTTATTTTATTATTAAAGTTGTATATTTTTATTCTGTCATGCACGATTAGATATTGACACATGATATAATCAAGATAAAAATTATAGGTCATCTTGCATGCGTATGAATATGATGGAATTGACGGAAACTTTGAGATGGCTAATTAAAGCCTGAACGCATGAAACCTTGCGATGGCCAATGAGAGCATGAAGCTTGGTAGATATTTTTGAGATGGCTAATGAAAGCCTAAACGCATAAAACCTTGTGATAGCTAATGAAAGCTTGAAACTTGGTAGGGCTGGAAAATGAATTCCAACCAGTATGTAACTTTCAAACTTAAAAACTCCGTAATGCGTGAGATTAAATATTTATGCACGTGTTTCCACTTACTGAGTTTATCTCACGTTTTAGTCTTGTGATGTAGGTGAATTTTTAACAGATGATGAATTTGGACTGATCGAGGATTTTCCCGAAGTAGAATAGCATACAGAGGGGAATATTGAATATGTCAACGATGAGTCAGCAGATTAAATTTTATTACAGTTTTAATATTTCGGGAGAACTTTAATTAATGTTTCAATTTTTAAAAGTATTTGAATACATTTCTTTTGTATTGTAGTTTTCAATAAACTATGTTTGATTTAATAAAGTTTTGATAAAATGTTTTATTTAATAGGATTAATAGAATTAATCCTAATAAATAACTTTAAACTATTCTGCTAATAAATCTAGTTCTTTTATTAAATGCTTCCACCATAAATAACGATTTTATTAACTAAGTATTGTAATTTAGGGTTTATAACGACCAAATTAAACCTAATTTTGTAAATCAATTTAGGGAAATTTTTTTTTATTGTTTTCAAAATTGGGGAAAATATAATTTGAGGCGTTACATTAGTAGTCGAGGAAGCAATTTGTTTTCCTTTATCAAAAAACCAAATGAGAACCACTTATCAAAATTGACAAGTCATTAATTTTCATGCCTGCACTTCTATCAATAGAACATTTAATTAATGTTTTAAATAAATGATTGCTTTAAATAATTATTAGAGTTTAGCGTGATCTGAATTTTAATTGAGACATATCGGTTTTGGCCTAGATTAAAAATTTTAATATGACTAGAATTTCATATTTATGTTATAAATATAAGTTTGAGTCGTAAAACTTATTGTACCGATTTCATTAGTGATTTTTCTCCTCTGCTCGTGATTTTTTATCCGTCTTAGGTTTTCTACATAAATCACATTGTCTATTATTTTTCTGTTTCTCTTTTCCGCTTCTCGTTCATATTTCAACAATTAGTATAAGTGCGTAGTTGAAGGTTTTTGAAAATCGAGGTTTTCGATTTATCGGAGGTAGAACGATTTTGTGTTGTGATTTGGAAAAAGAAATTGAAAAAGAAAGAAAAAGTATTTTCTTTTTTGGTTTTTCATCTGCCCTTGTTCTTTAAACTGAGTCATGCCTGTGTTCTTCTTCTTGAACTTCAAACAAGAAGAGTCCTACCCGTGGCTATCTCCTTCGTGAAGCGAAGTACAAGGGAGTTTTTTTTTTCTTCAATATCGCGAAGTGAAGAATAACATAGTCACACTACTGTCGGCCGAAGGCCGGGAGGAAAGAAACCGTGATGGGCCCGTCATTTGAGCCATCCAGTAGAGAAGAAGAAGCTGTCTCGGTCGTCGGTCGGCGAAAACAGAGAGAGGAGGAGAGTAGAGTTCCGCCATGCCACTGTCCATCGATGTCCGTCTATTGCCACTATTTCGTTTAGAGAATCGTTTGGTTGAGCTAAGTTTGCTCAGCTCGTCTCCCGCGCCGCAGTTTGTCAGTTCGCCGTCCTTCACCGAGGATGCTAATGCCTGCCAAATTATTGATTTTGGCATTCTGAAAATTGCTAAATTTTTTATATTTTAGGGCTGTGTGAATTTTGAGTTTTGTAGGTTGATAAAAATTTTGGCTTTAGGGATTTTATAAATTTTAGTTGGATTATTTTAGAATAATTTTTGGCTAGGATATTCTGGAATATTTGGGATTTGAATTTGTGGTCAAATATTTTGTTAGATTTTTGGGGTAAATTCTAAATTTTGAGAGATGGTTTCGATGAGGTATGATATTCCGATATTGGATCGTTATACCAGGTTTCTAATATTGCAGGCAAAGATGAGAGATGTACTCGCTCAGATGAAATTGGACAACACATTATTAGAGTTTGATAAAATGTCAGCGTCTTGGACCGAGGAGGAGAAACACCTGAGAGACAGAAAAGTGTTATCTTTAATTCGTTTTCATTTATCAAATGCCATTTTGGAGAATGTGTTGAAGGCAAAATCTGCTGCTGAAATATGATCAAAATTAGAAGAATTGTGCATGTATAAAACCCTGACGAGTAAGCTTCATTTGAAGCAGTGGCTATATTTTCATCATATGGAAGAAGGAACTTCGATTGAAAAACACTTTGCTGCATTTAAAGAAATTGTTTCACATTTGGAAACTATGGAATGCAAATATGATGAAGAGGATCTGTGTTTGATTTTGTTATGTTCACTGCCTACGTCGTATAATATTTTCTAGGATACTATTCTATACAGTCGTTAACTCTGAAAGAAGTCTATGATGCTTTTCTTTCAAAGGAAAGGATGAAGCACCTTGTAGTTGGATCTGGAACTCAAAGAGAGGAACTAATTACTCGAGGTAGAATATCGAAGAGGTCCGACAAGGGGAACAGTAACAGAAAGGGTTTAAAAGGCAGATCAAAGTCAAGGAATAGAAACAAAGTTTGTTTTTTTTGTTAGAAAAAGGGCCATATAAAATCATAGTGTTATAAATTGCAGAACAAAAGAAAAGAAGAAACTGATCAGAAAGGAAAACAACCAGTGAAGTCTTGTAAAGCTGTTGTTGCTGAAGATAACAATTATGAATTAGAAGGAGATCTTCTTGTAGTGTCTAACGGAAACTCAAAGTCATCCAAGGAGTGGATTCTAGATTCAGCCTGAATATTTCATATGTGTCTCGATCGAAATTGGTTTTCAACATATGAGTTAGTGTCAAAAAGTGTCTTATTGGTGGGAAATAATACATCATGTAAGATAGCAAAGATTGGTTTGATCAAAATTAAAATATATGATAGAGTTGTCAAAACACTTAGTGAAGTGCGATATATTCCCAATCTGAAGAGAAATTTGATCTCATTGAGTACTTTTGATTTGAAATGGTACAAGTACACCATTGAAGGTGGAGTTTTGAAGATCAGTTGTGGTTCTCTTATTATGATGAAAGGGCAAAGAAAGTTTAAAAATTTATATATTCTGCAAGGATCTATAGTTGTTTGAGATGCTATAGTTAGTACTTCATTGTCAGATGAAGATCTTACCAGATTACGGCATATGCGTTTGGGGGCATATGAGTGAAAACGAGATGAATGAGCTGAGTAAAAGAGGACTTTTGAATGACTAGAGTACAAGTAAATTGCAGTTTTGTGAGCATTGTGTTTTTCAAAAACAGAAGAGAGTGAGATTCACTTCAGCCACTCACAGCACGAAAGAAACACTTGATTATATCCACTTAGAACTTTAGGGTCCAACACCGGTGCCTTCCAAGAGAGGGGCACATCATATGCTGACTATGATTGATGATTTTTCTAAAAACGTTTGGGTGTTCTTTTTAAAGAAGAAAAGTGATGTGTTCTCTACTTTCAAGGAGTGGAAAACTTTAATTGAAAAACAGACTGAAAAGCAGGTAAAACATCTACGCACCGATAATGGGTTAGAGTTTTGTTCGGAAGAGTTTGACTCTTTCTGCAGGTTAAAAGGAATTATGAAGCATCTGACAGTCTTGGGTACTCCACAACAAAATGGAGTAGTAGAGCGAATGAATAAAACTTTAACAGAGAAGGTTTGATGTATGCTTTCCGATTCTGATTTACCTAAGTCATTTTGGGTTGAAGCAGTTGTTGCTGCTACTGCTTGGTATATTGTGACTTGTTCTCTAGCAAGTGCTCTTGATAAGAAAGTTGCTGAAGAAGTTTGGTCTGGTACTCTTGTTGATTATTCAGTTTTAAGAGTGTTTTGTTGCTCTGCGTATACTCATGTTGATAAGGGTAAATTAGAACCCAGATCACTGAAGTATATATTCCTTGGATACAAGTCTAGTGGCAAGGGATATAAATTATGGTATCCTGAATCCAAGAAAGTCAGATTTAGCAGAGATGTGGTATTTGATGAAGTTGCTATGCTTGCTAAGAATAAACCAAGAAGAGACATTAAACCTCCACAGAAATATGGTGAAACAGATTTAGTTGCTTATGCTTTAAGTGTAGCTAAAAACATAGATTTTAGTGAAAAACCATCTGCTTATTCAGAGGTAGTGAGTTCAGAAAATTCAGGAAAATAGATGATCGCTATGCATGTAATACCCCAATTTTCCGTAACAGAATTAAGTGAAAATAATTAGAAAATTATTTGGGTGTAATTGGATTAGTTGGATAATTATTGAAGATTTAATTGATGGAAATTAATTTAGGAAATGCAATTGAAAAATTTAAGTTGGACCCGTAATTATGGTCAAGCGATGTTCGGAGTAAGTCGAGAATTGAAATTGGGTCGATTAATATACGATACGTATATTTGACACACATATATATAATTAATATTTATTAAGGGAGAGTGAGGATTTATAAATTAAAAGAAAAAATGAATTAGAAGGAAATAATTGATTTAAAATAAAGGAAGAAATTAATTGATGGAAGGAGAAGTTTGGCGTTGAATCGGTTCTCCTTGAACCGGTTTGGTTCACTTGAAAAGAGAAAAGGGTGAGAGAAGGAAGAATGGCCCGACAATTTTCTAAAGAAGAGAGGGAGAAAGCTTAAGGAGACAGGGGAGCTCGGGAGAAAGCTTAAGGAGACAGGGGAGCTCGGGCAAGGCTAGGTGTCACGGTCCTACTTTCAAAAGACTTAAGAGAGACCATGCGGCACTCGTTGTTAGGGGGAACAACGAGTCAGCCTACGAGGTGTGCCAACGGCACCAATTGCCCACGACGTTAGAACGAGCTTTGTGTCTAACGAGCGAGATTAATCGAAAAGAGCGTCATTGAGCATAGTGAGCATAGTTTGTATGTAAAAAGCTTTATCATTGATTGTCAGCAGATTACATTGGGGTAGGGGGGTCTACGTGCAGTCATGCCCCTCCCCCTAAAGAGCATTCTGGACCGTCTCCACTATGGTAGGAGTGAACATGTCATAGTGGTGAGGAGTCACTTTCCTAAAATGGAAATAAAAGAAATACAAAGAAATTGCCAAAAATAGAAATAAACTAACTTAATGGAAGGGCGGCCATGGACGACATGTCCTGGACAAGCCCGTATTTTTACATTCTCCCCCAGCTGAGCTGTTGACGTCCTCGTCAACTTGTCTTCATCTTGAACTCTTCAATCTTCTGCGCAGCATCTTCCAAGTCTTCAGCTTTTTCCCAAGTAGTTTCATCGTCTCCAAGCCCTGCCCATCTAACAAGATATTCTTTGCGTCGCCGCCTCCTTGTTGTGACACTCCTCTCTGCTAAGATTTCTTCTACCTTGTTTGGACTCCTATATCTGCTGAGTACGATCTCCGGCCTTTTGATGTTGTTACGCTGCTCATCTTCTTCGTCGGTGTGATACGGCTTGAGGTTGCTGACGTGGATGACTGGGTGGATTTTGAGCCATGCTGGTAGATCAACTCTGTAAGATGTTCGCCCAATCTTTTCGATGACTTGGACTGGGCCTTTGTACTTCTGAACAAGTCTTTTGTCTCTCTGATTTCTGAAACGCAGTTCTTCTGGGAGTAGTTTTACTAGCACGAGGTCTCCAGCGTTGAACTCCATCGGACGCCTCTTCAAGTCTGCCCATTTCTTCATATGTTTGGAGGCTCGTTCCAGGTAGGCACGAGCTATCTCTGTATTTTGTCTCCACTCCTTTGTGAAGTTGTAAGCTTTTGGACACTTCCCTGAATAAGGATGATCGAGGATGTGTGGCATCGTTGGTTGTCTTCCACAAACTACTTCAAATGGGCTCCTTCCTGTAGAGGAGATTTTCTGGCAGTTGAAGCAGAATTGTGCAACATCCAGCAAACTTGGCCAGTTCTTCTGATTTGTGTTGATGAAATGCCGTAAATACTCTTCGAGCAAACTATTAAAACGCTTTGTTTGGCCATCCGTTTGTGGGTGATAACTTGAAGAAATATTTAGGCTAGATCCCAACAGCTTGACTAGCTCTGTCCAAAAGGCTCCCGTGAACCTAGTGTCCTGATCGCTGATGATGCTTTGAGGTATCCCCCATAACTTTACCACATGCTTGAAGAAGAGTTGCGTTGTTGTCTCTACGGAACAATATTTTGGGGCGGCAATGAAGGTAGTATACTTGGAAAATCGATCAATTATCACCAAAATAGCTTGGAAATCGCTTGAGGGTGGCAAATTTGTTATGAAGTCTAGAGATATACTTTCCCAAGGCTTCGTAGGCACTGGTAATGGCTCTAACAAGCCAGCGATTTTATCTCTCTCAGTGTTATCTTGTTGACACACCAAGCAGGTCTTGGTGTATTGCATCACATCCTCCTTCATCTTTGGCCAATAGTATCCCCTTTTCAGAAGGGCATAAGTCCTTTGCCATCCTGCGTGACCCGCCCATAGGGTGTCATGGCATTCCCGCAATAGTGAGCATAGCAGATCATTACTTCGAGGTACATAGAGTCTGTTCCCCTTTTTTAGCAATAAGTTTTCTTCGATCCAAAACTGTCAGGTCTTCTTCTCCTTCACTAATTGCATTACAGCCCGGGCAGCAGGGTCGTCTTGTAGGCAGTCTCGAATTCGATCTTTCATGGATCCACTAACCCTACTTGCTTGGAGTTGGGACAAATAGCAAAGACTGGCACATTCTGCTTTTCGACTAAGAGTGTCAGCTACCCGATTTGATTGGCTCGACTTGTGTTCGAACTGAAAATCAAATTCTGATATAAGTTCGTGCCACCGCGCCTGTTTGGAGGTTAACTTTGGCTGTTCAAAGAAATGACAGATTGCGCTATTGTCAGTCTTCACTACAAAGTTTGCCCCAAGCAAGTATTGTCTCCATACACGAAGGCACTGTACTACAGCCAACATTTCCTTCTTTGAAGCTATGTGTCTTTTTTCCCCCTCCTTCAACTTGCGGCTTTCATAAGCAACAGGATGGCCGTTTTGTAGTAATACTCCTCCAAGTGCAAATCAGATGCGTCCGTTTCAACTTCAAACGGCGAAGTCACATCAGCTAGGTCCAAAACTGGACTTTGAATCATTGCTTCTTTTATATCAGCGAAAGCTGCTTGACATTTCGGACTCCATTTCCATAAGACTCCCTTCTTTAGGAGTTCAGTGAGGGGTGCCGCTCTCTTAGAGAATCCTTCCACAAAACGCCTGTAATAATTTGCCAAACCAAGGAACGAGCGCAGTTCAGTGACTGAGGTAGGGTCTCTCCAATCTTGGATTGCTTTTACTTTATCCGTATCCATACGAAGACGACCTTGTTCAAGGATATGCCCCAAGAACCCGATACTTTTCTGGGTGAAAAAGCATTTTTCTCTCTTTACGTACAACTGATTTTGCCTTAGTTTTTCCAGGACAAGACGAAGGTGCACTTTATGTTCTTCCAGGCTCTCACTATAAACAACAATGTCATCAAGATATATCACCACAAATTTGTCGAGGAATTCGTGGAATACTTGATTCATGAGAGTGCAGAATGTCGCTGGAGCATTTGTCAGTCTAAATGGCATAACTAGAAATTCAAAAGCTCCGTACCTAGTCATGCAAGTAGTCTTCTGCTCATCCCCTTCAGCAATCCTGACTTGATAGTAGCCCGACCGTAAGTCGAGCTTTGTGAAGTACTTTGCCTTATACAACTGATCAAATAGATCAGTGATGAGGGGGATTGGGTACTTGTTCCGAACCGTGACTTTGTTAAGAGCTCGATAGTCGATGCATAGACGTAAGCTATCATCCTTCTTCTTCTGGAACAACACAGGTGCTCCGAATGGTGCTTTAGTCGGCCGAATGAATCCTGCCTCTAGCAATTCATCTAGTTGTTTTCTCAACTCCGTAAGTTCCAATGGAGCCATTTTGTAAGGTGCTTTGGCAGGGGGCTTAGTGCCTGGGACCAGTTCAATTTGGTGATCAATATCTCTACGCGGGGTAAAGCTTTTGGCAAGCATTTTGGCATTGTGTCCTTGTATTCTTCCAAAACTTCCACCATTTCAGAGGGTACTATTTATTCTTTTCACTCGTCTATAATGGAAGGGACAAGGATATATGTCGGCTCTTGATTCTTCAACCCCTTCTTGAATTGCATTCCAGAGATTATCTTTGTATTGCAGGCACTCCGCTGTTTGAGAATAGCGGGAACTACTGTTGGTTTGCTCCCAGGTATTACCATGCACTTAGCCGAAGGAATGGGGATGACCTTGTGTTCCATTAAGAACTCCATCCCCAATCTAGTGTCGAAATCATCCATCTGCGCCACAATGAAGTCGACTGGTCCCATCCACGTATTCAATTTCAGTTGAGCTCTTTTTACCACCCCAACTAACGGCATTGCTTTTGCGTTCACCGTTTTCATCTTGCCAGCATTCTCCTCAAGCCTTAGGCCTAAGCAGCGAGTTTCTTTTTCTGTGATAAAGTTGTGTGTGGCTCCCGAGTCAATCATAGTGCTCTTGGTAGCCCTATTATTGACAAGACTTTCCACGTACATAAGACCTTTATCCGGCGTTCTTTTCAACTCCGCCATTTGTTGTTGTATTGCTGATAAGAACGTCATTGTCCCAACTTCTGCAACTTCTGTGGGTTTTACTTCGACAACTTCTTCTGCTGGGTTCTCGTTAGTAATCGACGTTTGTAGAGCTGTTAATGCAGATCTATGGGGGCACTCAGCCACTCGATGTGGTCCTTTGCATAAGAAATAGGACATGGGCTTATTCGAAGGTCATTGGTAGTTAGCTCCCCTCGATGTCTCTTGGCCCTCTCTCGGGACATATGGCTTTCTTTCAGCGGCGTTCGGGTTTGGTCTAAGGGACTTCGTGTTGCTTGAATTGTTGGGAGGATTCTTTTTCTGACTAGGATTCTCGTTGGAGTAGTCAAATAATCGCTCGGCAGCAGCAAGAGCGCTCGAGAGGGTCTGCACTCTCGATTCATATAGCTTTGTCCTGGCCCGCGGTTTCAGTCCCTCGATGAAGGTGAAGATTTTGTCTTTCTCTGACATGTCTCGAATATTTAACATGAGCCCTGAGAACGTTTTAACGTACTCGCGAATGCTGCTAGTCTGTTTTAGTTCTCGCAGCAGTCGAGGTGCATTGAACTCAACGTTTTCAAGAAAGAACTGATCCTTCAGCTGCTTTTTGAGCTCTTCCCAAGTATTGATGGTATAATCACCATTGCAGATATCGTTGTATTTGGACCTCCACCAAAGTTTGGCATCTCCAGCAAGATGCATAGGGGCGAAGGTCACCTTCGACTCATCATTAGTTTTAGTCACTTTGAAATATTGTTCCATGTCAAAGATGAAATTCTCTATTTCTTTGGCATCGCGGGCTCCCCAAAAGGATTTCGGCTCTGGGATTTTCACCCGACTGGGTTCAACCGAACGTGACGCTTGAGTTTGGTTTCCCATGGCTCTCATTGTGACGTTCAATTTGATGTTTATTTTAGCGATCTCAGCTTTGAGGGATTCAAACATCGTCTTGAAGTCTTTCGTTAGGTCAGTCACGATGCTTGATAGTTGAGTATGAGCTTGGTCGATCTCTTCAACACGCTCCCGTACTCCGACTATAGCACTTGTGGAGCTCTCTCCACTTTCTACCCCTTTTCCCTTCTCTGGTCGGGATTCGAGGTTCTCCACCCGATCAATAAGCTCTTGGATCGGGATGGTGTCTATCCGATTATGAACAGCAGCAATTTCAGCAAGAAATTCAGACATTTCCTTCATTCGTTCCTCCAGAAAATGAATGTTATCAAGGATTTCTTGGAGATATTTCATCTCCTCTTCCAGCTCGATTAGGCGTTCGAGCTGGTCCATCGACGAGCTTGTTTTCTACTACGAATTCTTTCTCGGCATGTTTTCTTGCGATTTGAGCCAACCTGGCTCTGATACCAACTGTCATGGTCCTACTTTCAAAAGACTTAAGAGAGACCGTGCAGCACTCGTTGTTAGGGGGAACAACGAGTCAGCCTACGAGGTGT
Source organism: Begonia loranthoides (assembly GCA_022433065.1). NCBI lineage: Eukaryota > Viridiplantae > Streptophyta > Magnoliopsida > Cucurbitales > Begoniaceae > Begonia > Begonia loranthoides. The sequence goes on from CM039468.1 coordinate 15,348,660, forward strand.
GCCAACGGCACCAATTTCCCACGATGTTAGAACAAGCTTTGTGTCTAACGAGCGAGCAGTAAGCGAGTGAGATTAATCGAAAAGAGCGTCATTGAGCATAGTGAGCATAGTTTGTATGTAAAAAGTTTTATCATTGATTGTCAGCAGATTACATTGGGGTAGGGGGCTCTACGTGCAGTCATGCCTCTCCCCCTAAAGAGCATTCTGGACCATCTCCACTATGGCAGGAGTGAACATGCCATAGTGGTGAGGAGTCACTTTCCTAAAATGGAAATAAAAGAAATACAAAGAAATTGCCAAAAATAGAAATAAGCTAACTTAATGGAAGGGCGGCCATGGACGACATGTCCTGGACAAGCCCGTATTGTTACACTAGGCTTCGCGAAGGAGTGCGATGAATAGAGAGCTGTCCATTGGGCTAGGGGTGTCGACGCAAGGAGGATGAGCTGCGGGTCGCAGTGTTGTGGGAGCTAGAGCTCGGTGTAACAGACCCGTGGGGGAAGAATGGGTGATGCTCCTGTGTGTTGGAAGGTCGCATCGCCTCGGTTGGAAGGGATAGTAAAGTAGACGTTTGGAGCAATGCTTCTTCGGCGATAAGTGAGGTAAGTCCCCTGTGCTGATTCTCAGTTTCCATTGCCGAGCATTGTTGGTTTCCTCCGGATGGTTTTGGGATGTTGTGTTTTGTTGGGTGATATGAATTCTCCTTTGTCTATTTTCTGTTGTTAGGAAAGTGTTGTGAGCTTGGTTGGCATATAGAATTGGAATGGATGAAATGGCAGAGGTTGAAAAGTTGCTAGAAACAGGGCAACGGGCGGGCGGGCGTGTGACCAGGTGGTTCATCGGTTGGATGGTGTTGGTGTCGGCTCCACTATGACAGGTGTGAACCTAGTTCTATTGTCTCCTGCCTGTGTGCAATTGTTGATCCCCAAGCGGTTAAGTTTATAAGTTCTCCACGTTAACTCTCTTTATAGGTTGCAATTCCTAACGGGTGTTAGGTGAGATCATGCAGAGACTATGGAGAACTTATATGGGAAGCCTTTTGAAGAAAATGGACAGAGAGGAGAAGAGGAACTGCGATTGGTGCTCTGTGTGTGGACAAAAGAGAGACAGAAGAGAAGAAAAGAAGAAGTGAGGTAGAGGTGAAGGAGAAAAAGAAGAAGTTGCTCTTGAGCTCCTATAACTTCAGGTATTCAACTTCTTCCTTGATGATTTGTGGACTATGTACTGGGCATGAAGGTTTATGGGGATTGTTTTTGTCACTTGGTGCTTTGATATGTATATATACTCTACTGTCAGATAATATTCTCTATTGTTTACTACTGCTTGGTTCTGTAAAGGATATTAATGAGTTGTCTATTTTGGGTTTTGGCTCTATGTTCCTTGAGATTTATGTTCTGTATTGGATGTTGGTTAGGTTCTCTGTTTTGATTATTACTTCTAAGCTATGGAAAAATGAGATGAAAGGTGGGAAATTATACTTTGTTACTAAAAATGCATTGTGGATATGTGCTCTTTGTGTTTACTTCTTCTTGGTTTTGTGAACTGGAAATATCATGTATGTCTTTGGGTTAAGTTATCATGCACTGATGAAGTTAAAGAAAGTGTTCTATAATTTCTAGAAGTGCATTACTGTGTTGGATTAAGACTTGGAATCATGTTCTGTCTTTAGGGGCTTTATATTGCCTGTTGTTTACAGAATTGATAAACTGTGAAGTGAAAAGGAAAGACAATGAATGAGGATTTATGGTATTGAAATTGTTAAGGATATGAGCTATAAAAGTCAGGTTAGTAATTTGTGACTTTAATGATGGTTTATTTAATGATTCTGGAAGGGATTAAAAGGAAGAGTTTAAGCGCGTTGAAGATCGTGAAGTAAGTGATAAACATGTGTTTTGGTCTTTGGGGCCCTACATCGCAAGAGTTATGAATTGTATGCTGATTATTTATCGCTTTATAGTAAGTTATTGAGCATGTCTACTACTTTATTAGAATAGCCAGATATTGAGCATGTTTTGCAAATTGTATTGCTGCTTGCTGGGAGTTTATTAGAATTAGGTTCTTTTAATGAAGTGTTTAATAGATGAGCATGCTTAGATTTTATAGTACTAATAAGATAGACACTGTATGCATTCACAAGCATGACCGCATCATGGTTTTCAAAAGATTACGAAAATGATTTTCATGCATGGATTTAAAAAGAAATGTGGAAACGAAACGAAATACAAATAAATGTAAAGTAAATTACCAAGTAAAGTGAAGTAAAGGGGTAGGACCGGTAAGTGATACTCGGCAACCCAAGCATGTAAAGATAATGGTTTTGTGCACCCGTAGGTAAAGCCTGACACAAAAACAAAAGAAATGTATTTAATGATTTTTGTGGACTGGTAGGTAAAGTCCGACATAGAAACAAAAGAAATGTAAAGATAATGGTTTTTGTGGACCGGTAAGTAATGCCAGACATAGAAACAAAATAAAAGAATAGTAAAGTAAAGATAAAGAAAACGGTAATGGTAACAGTATCGGAAATGGAAATAGATATAGATACGGATACTGATACTGATACAGATATGAAAATGGAAACAGATTTCCAGAAATGCAAACGAATACGGATACCGATACAGATATAGATACGGATACCGGAACGAGAACGGGAATGAGAATAGGAACAGAAACTGAAACAAGAACGGAAACGGAAATGGAAACAGAAACAAAAACGAAAATAGTAACAGAAACAGAAAAAAGAAAAGAGACTAAAATGTATAAGATAAAAGAAAACGAAGATGGATAATGACACATGTTTTAAAAGATGCATAACATGTTTACAGTTTTCCTTTATACCACTTACTGAGCCTTAGGCTCATTAGTTAAATCATGCGATGAAGGTACATACACATGAGAATAGGTAAAGGAGCAGTTGATGAAGGATTTGTACGCGCATATCTTGTGGCTGGCTAGGCTAATGGATGTAAAAGAAATGGTTTGTAAATGCTCTGTAAATATATTTAAATTATAAGAGAAAAGAAGTTTATTTAAATGATTTAATAAATGTTTTAATTTATAAAGTGTTTTATTCAGTTATTCTTCCATTGTGTTTTACAAAGGGATTTACGAAAAGAATTTTTGGTATAATCTTTTAAGTTGTTTAATAAAGAAAAGTCTTCCGCTGTTTACAAAGATTTAAGTAATGTGTTTTAAGCAATGGATTTTAACAATAAGATTTTAAGGAAATAATTCTAATTATTTATTAAAATGTTTTAATAAAGACTTCCGCTATTTTTACAAAAGAAAAATTTTAAATGTCATGCGATTTTCCAAGCTAAGAAAATCTTGGTCGTTACAATGCAGGAGGAGGGAATCTCTTCAAAAGAATGACACATGGGATGTAGTTAAATTTTCCAAAAGAAAAGAAAGTTGTTCGTTGCAAATGAGTGTTCAAGAAAAAGGAAGGTACTCTAGGTGTTGAAGAAGACAGGTACAAAGTATGTATGGTTACTAAGGGGTACAGTTAGATTCCAGGTGTTGACTTTACTGATGTGTTTTCTCTAGTGGTTATGAATAATTTGATTCGAGCTTTGTTGGGTGTTGTGGCTATGCACGACTTTGAGCTGGAACAGTTGAATGGGAAAACTACATTTTTACATGGAGAACTTGAGGAGGACATCTATATGCAGCAATCTGAAGGTTTTATTATCTCGGGAAAAGAAAACTATGTTTGTTCTTTGAAGAAATCTCTTTATGGTCTAAAGCAGTTGCCTAGATAGTGGTATAAGAGGTTCAATTCATTCATGCTTGCTCAAGATTTCAAAAGGAGCAATTATGACAGTTGTGTCTACGTAAAGAATAGTAAGAATGTGTCAGTGGTTTATCTGCTCTTATACGTTGATAGCAGCTAAATATATACAAGAAATCAAAATGGTCAAAGCATAACTGAGTAAAAAATTTGAGATTAAAGATTTGGGAGCAGCAAAAAAGATACTTGGTATGGAGATATAGAGAGAAAGAAAAACTGAGAAATTGTACCTAAGTTAAAGGAGGTACATTCAGAAAGTTCTCTGCAGGTTTAACATGAACAAGTCTAAACCAGTTAGTACTTCTTTAACAGCACATTTCAAGCTTTCATCTAACTTATGTCCACAATCAGATGATGAAATTAATTATATGTCACAAGTTCCGCATTCTAGAGCAGTGAGATCTCTCATGTATGTTATGATTTGCACGTATCCAAATTTATCTTACGCAGTTAGTGCGTTTAGTAGACACATGGAAAATCTGGGAAAGGAACATTGGAAAACTATTGAGTGGATTCTTAGGTATCTACATGGAACTAGTGATGTTTGTTTTCAATTTGGAAGAACTAAAGATCCTATCATTAGTTATGTTGATTTTGATTATGCGGGGGACTTTGATAAGAGAAGATCTTTTACATGATATGTTTTTACAGTTAGGGGTTGCGCTATCAATTGGAGAGCTACCTTGCAGGATACCATTGCGTTGTTTACTATAGAGACAGAATATATGGTTATTACAAAGGCTTGTAAAGAAGCTATATGGTTAAAAGGTTTGTTTGGTGAGCTCAACAAAGGCTTGCAGATTGCCACAGTGTTTTGCGATAGTCAGAGTGTCATCTTTCTCACTAAAGATCAGATGTTTCATGAGAAGAAGAAGTACATCGATATTCATTATCATTTTGTTCGTAAAGTGGTTGTTCGTTGTGATTTTGATGTAAGTAAAATCAGTACTCATAATAATCCTACTGATATGATGACCAAGACTTTTCTCACACCCAAGTTTAAACATTGTTTGAGTTTGGTTGATATTATCTGCTGATTTCACCCCTAAGAGCTTTTGTGGAAGAGGAGGTTTTTTTAGAGTTTTGAAGATATATTTTATAGGGTGGAATTCGTGTAAAGGTGGAGATTGTTAGAGTTCAGTGTGACCCGAATTCTAATTAGGCTAGGCTGGTTTCCGCCCATGTTAGGAATCTCACTATGACTAGGATTTCATGTTTATGCTATAAATATAAGCTTGAGTCGCAAAATTCATTTTACAATAAATATTAATAATTTTTATTAATAATTCGGTCAAAAACCGAACCAAACCGAACCAAACTGATCCCAACCCTAGGTAAAATAAGTTTTGAGACTCAAGATAAAAAAAAAAGAAATCAGTTTTAGTAAATATTACAATTTTTACTGATTTCATTAGTGATTTCTCTCATCTGCCCGTAATTTTTTACGTGTCTTGGATTTTTCACATAAATCTCGGTGTCCGATATTTTTTTGTTTCTCTTTTTTTATTCCCATTTGTATTTCAACAATAAACGTCTAACGTATGCTATTTTTCAGAATTAATGCAATTTTTTATATTATAAAATAACCCTTTATTCTACCTTTAATTAAATATTATAACTTAATGATTGACAATTTGGTTTGTCGTGATGAAAGTAGTCTCCCACCATATCCTCCGGAGATGATTAATCTCTTAAAGCCATGTGTATAGTAATTGTGAAAAAGATCAAATTAAAATTAGATATTAAAATAAACAAAGTTATCTTATCTTAATAAAAATGTTCATTATGTTATTCTTTGTCATATTAGAACTTTGATTCATTGTTTCACTAAAGGATAATACAATATTGTTGAGATTCTTTTTGTCATGACTTTATATTAGCTAACTTTTCTATGTTTGTTTAGGACAATTTAATATAGAAATGGTGTAATATTATATAAGTATGGTAAGAAAGAATGAATAAAAAGATATTTTACCAAAAAAATAATAAAAAATTGTAATCGAGTCTTTGAGTTTATGATGTAGAATAAAAAACAAGTGTTTTGAATTATTTGTGGATGTTAAAAGATCAAGAAAAAGACTTTGAAATTATTTTAATATGAGACCTTGGACGTATCGAATAGACAATTTAACCAAAAATGACTAGATTTCTTAGAATTCAATCCACTCCACGAATTGCTCCATGATTGGCTTATAAACCCATAATGCTTTCTAACTAATGCTTTGAGTGCTTAGGCACATGTTTCACTTATCATAATCTACTCCACTTGAAGACTTCCCCCAATCATTTTTATACGCAAAGATAAGAACTAATCAATAACATGAATGAATGATTATGTATTCTCTCAATTATATTCATTCTCACCTCTTCTTCTTTGCATTTAGCCTTTCTTTAAATTTTCCATTATTTTTTTAATAAATATTGTCCATATTCTAAATCTTTAATTAAATTTATTTTTTCTATATATATATATATATACAAACAAATACAATACACATATATGATAGTAGGTGGAATTGAAAGAGGGCTCCACCCCCCACAAAGGAACTGAATGGAACATGGTCAGCCTGGAAGGTGGTATACAGTTGGAAAATGGGCCTCTATTGCCCACTTCACCAACTTTTATTTTAATTAACACTATTTTTAAAAATTAAAAAAAAAAAATAATTAAAATAAGTCTCCTCTTCAATCATGACAAAGTGGGTGAAATTTGATACATTTTGTGGTCGAATTGAGGAGAATTGAGAGCTGTTACGTGTATCCATTGGATAAGAAGTGGACTGTGCAAATTGTCAACAACCATACCCACTTGTTTACTTTGTAACACTCCAAAATGTATTTATATAAATAAGAATAAAATAAAATGTACTTTTCATGACATTACAATAATCAAAACACTTCATTTAAATGTAAATATTCTTATCATAACATTACAATAATAATTCAAATTATTTTTAATTATAATAATTCCCTTCAATTTCAAGTTCAATAATTCAAATCCCGCCAATAATTTAAAACATCTTTTTTAGTCTCAATCTTCTATTTTTTCAAATCTAATAGTCAATAATTTCCAACTCTCCTAAATCCTAAAAAGCTTCACTCATTAATCTTATAATCAAAACTCTTCATTTTTTTTTCTCAATCCAATGGTCAATTAAGGGTAATTTTAGCTTTACTTTCTAATTCTACTCTATTATCTTTTCTTATCTTATAACACATAATTTATTAATTAGTATAATAATTAAGATAAACTATAAATAATTAAAATAAGACATTAACTACATTAATTACTAAGTTTGATGTGTAAGATTATAATGTATAATTGAAGAGTAATCCTATTATAATTGTCAATTAATGTGCAGTTCATTAAAAAAAAATCATCTTTTAATCACAACCATCTATTTTTTAATCCCATCGTTAATTAATGGCCACCACAATTATGAAAAAAAAAAAACTTATTAGATCTTTCTTCAAAAATCATCTTTTTCATTAAAATATCTCCAACCATAGTTTTTCGACTTCTTATGATTCAGTCACTTGCAACTAAGAATCGGTAAAATACTTTTAAATCATTCATTATTTATAATTAGTTCTAAAAAAAGAAATGAATAAAAAAAAATGTTTGTTGCATCATCATATTTCTTCCATGATTTATTACATATCTTTTCTTTTATTTAGATTAAACATCTGTTATGTTTAATTATGAATCAAAATTTGAATGTCCAAAATTGGCATCTTGTTTCAATGTTAAAGTGCACCTTATGATTTTCACAATGGGTATGACAAAAATTAATTTTAGCATTAGGAATGAGACATTTATAAGAATAAATGCACAAGAATAATTACTTCAAGATTATTGTTTCTTCAAAAGATGGTTTTATAGTAATGTAAGGCTGAAATAGGTATTAGAATAAATAAAATAGGGAAAATGACAAACTAACCATCATCCTTTACAATAAATGACAAGTTAACCATCATTCTATTTTTACTAACAAATTAATCATTTAACTACAAAAAAATGACGCCGTTAACATCGTTGTTATGTTTGCCGTTCAACATCATAATGTCGAGTTGCGGCAGCTCATTTACAAACCACCGCGGCTCCATATTTAAGTAAAAGAATACTACAATTTGATGGCTCACCGATTAAACTGCAGCGGTGTGACAATAAATCGCGGTGGTTTCATATGAAGCCGCTACGGTTTATTGTCACACCACTGCAATTTCATATGAAACCATAGCGATTCGACTATAAACCATAGCAGATTAATACGTGATTTGTTCAACCATTTAAGAAACATGTGCATAAACAGGCTTCACAAATTCAAGCAAATTGAAACGCGGTAAATCAAAAAGTGAAATGTTGGCTCAGGGAAATGTTGCTAATTTTACAGTTTCATAATAATCAATTTTTATTTCATCATCAACAACGAAAATATCAATTCCATTACAAACATATAATGTACATGTGTATTACAACTGCAAACCAATTTACCAATTCCATTACAAACATATCAAAGCATTTGTATTGTTTTTTGAGGAACATCCAACTGTCTAACTCGAAGAAACTATTGTAGATGATCCTTCCATGTTTGCTCACTCAATCTCATTATCTAATATTCCACATTCAATGGACTTGCCATGATGCAAAATCGATATTCCGCTAGCTACCCATTTGGCAGAGGCATGACGACTTTCTATTTTTCTCAAGCAAGTGTGAATGTCGTTGTGGCACTTTATTTGAAATGTCATTTTACCTTGCATTTCACCTAGCAGACATCCCTCAACCAATGCTTCGTCGAGTTGACCGTGAACCACGAAGTCCTCGGGGACGCTGGAAGTGGAAGCAATGTTGGAGTAGAGTTTAACGGCAATGTTCTGAGGGTTAAGCACTACGGTTTTCCTGGCGCGCAAAGACGAAAATTTTCGTCTTCCATTTTTTGGGAGGCTAGGTTTCGGCCATTGTCGGTACAGTTATAGGACTTCAAGTGCTCTGAGGCACTCCGTTGTATACGACCGGCTCAAAGCACTCGTAGTCCTGTAACTATTTGACAATGGCCGAAACCTAGCCTCCCAAAAAATTGAAGGTGAAAACTTTCATCTTGCTCGCTAGGAAAACCGTAGTACTTAACCCTTAGAACATCGCCGTTGAGCTCTACTCCAACATTGCTTCCACTTCCAACATCACCGAGGATTCTGTGGTTTGCGGTGAACTTGCCAAACCTTACATGCGATTCTTATATACTAGGGCTTTGGGAACGCAGAATGAGGCACGTTGAATCGCTGCGGTGTCATTTGAAGCCACCGTGGTTTGATTATAAACCATAGCGGTTTCATAAGACATCGCAACAGTTTCTCATCACACCACTGTGATTTACTATATGAACTGCCACGGTTCAAGAAAATTGTCGTGCTTTTTTTTTTTTAAAACTATGAAGCCGCGGAGGTTTGCATAAGAAATGCCACGGCACGACACTATCATGTTTAACGAAAAAAGTGACAACGATGTTAGCAGCGTAATTTTTCATAGTTCAGTAGTTAATTTGTGAGCAAAAAAAGGAGGATGGTTGGTTTGTTACAAATAGTAAAGAATGATGGTTGATTTGTCATTTTCCCAATAAAATAAATGATATGCATAATGTGCACATTTGTGTGAAGTCACACAATTATACACCTATTCTAAAAGAGTTTGTTCATAAGATTTCATGGCAAAAACTTATTTTTAGTTATCATTCTAAGAAATAAGAGTGGATCAAAGAATTAATAATTTCTATTAAGTCTTCCTTTGAGATTATGAGTATATATGTTAGTGCTAGAAACACTCTTGATTATATAAAGCAAGATATTAAAAATTATCTTGGATCCAAAGGCAATAAATAACATGTGAAGAAGCTAGAAATTTATTGAAATATTTTCCAGAATGAATTGTGAAAAATCCTTCTTTTTGTTTATAAAGAATGGCAAGAATTCAAAATCATGAAGAAAACTATTCAAACAACACAAAAGCAAAAGAGGATAAAAAAATAACGTTGGATTGGAAGAAGAAGAATTCAAAGCACTTTAGAAAAAACTTTAGTTAAAGGTTTTGCATACTCGTAAAAATTATAAGCTACACTTCACAATGTTATTGCATGTCAATTTTAGACACCTAGATTTCTGATTTATCATTAATGACATATATGTATATGTGTGTGTTGAACTATGTAATAAACAGGATAAACTGCAATTTAACTCTTAACTTTGTGTCATTTATAGTTCATACCTCAAATTGTTTTAGCAAATTAAACCCTAATCTTTTCACTGTCACAAAATTATTCTTTGTTAACTTAATAATAATTAAATTTAGTTGTTTTGATGATATGTAATTTGATTACTTCCAACTTTATACATTAGAAATATGATTCATAATGAATATATTATTGTTTGGAGTGCATTATTTTATCTCATTAGAAATACCTTTGAAAGTGGGCATTTAAGTGTTCTAATGTGTAACAACCTGATCCTAAGTTTTTCCGGATAAACGATGTAATAAAAACTTTGGAAGTAAAATGGGTTTAATATTTATATAATATATCGTTCTATGGACGTTAAGTTGTGACGTATAACCTCGTAGGCGTTTAATTCAGGTAAGACTTAGACGAAAATACAAAAAAAAGATGGATTTAAGGACTTTAGGACTCTTGTGGACGGTGATGCGGACGCGACATGTCGTCCGCACACGTCTGTAGTGTCTCCCAGAAGTGGGGACGACTCAGGACGCTAAACGGCGTCCTAAACTCACTGTACAGTGAGGATGCGGACGCTGGCTGTGGAAGGTGCGGACGCCTCGAGGCAACGTCCGAATGAATCTGTTTAAAAACTAGAGCTTTGCGGATGACTGCGGACGACAGCGGACGACTAGATTGAGCGTTCTAATGAATCTGTCCAATTTTTGGGACAATTCGAACGACACATGCGGACGACGGCACGGCATCCAAAACTGGGTTGCGGACGGTACGGACACAGTGGGGACGCCATTTTCCATCCGAAGCCATATATTCGCTGGGTGATTTTTAGTCTTGCGGACGACAGTACGGCGTCCGCAATAGTTCGAATCGTAGCAGATCTGCAAAAAATAAGGAAATAAAAATCAGAAAAATCGACGTAAGTCGACGTTTAGCGAGTTAAGAGAAAGTTGTCTCCTCTTGGCAGTAGCACACAAAGTTTGCATGCCTTGTCTCCCGCTTGTCTCCTTAGAAAAGTCTTCCTCTATTTAGTCTGCAGCAAAACTCCTCCTGCATCTCTTGATTTTTCTTCTTCGTTGCTGCGTCAAGGGTTGGGGTGAAAGTGGGAGTTGGCTGTTGGAGCAACAAATCGTCAATTGAAGGTAAAGATTTGGTAGTCTTGGCTGTCAAAGCCCTACCCACAAGTTAAAGTTTACTGATTGGTGATTTGTTCTCTGTAAATTCCGTTTCTACATATAATTGCTAGTTGCTAGTTAGCTTTGGAAGTTAGAATGAGTTATGGTTTGCTGGAATAATGATCTTCTAAGTTGAATGGAATGATGAATTAAAGCGTTACCAAAGCAAGAACAAATGGAAAAATGATATAGGTGGTTGATTTCCTAAATTTATGTCGTCTGTTCTTTAAACGTGTGACTACTGTTATGAACATCTCTTCCTATTCTGCTTTAAAAACAGAATCTTTATGTTGGTTTGAAGTTATTGAAATTCGTCAAAGCAGAGTTAGTATATAGATTTAAATTTTGGTATGATGAAGGTTTGAAGTTAAGCTGCTCTGGTGAAATCTATTTGTTCATAACGCTGGTTATGCTAGCTCTATTTTAAGCTGTTCAAATCGTAATTTCATTTTGTTACAAGTTGCTGTAATTTCCTTTTTGAAAAGCATGCAAAATGTTAGTTCTATTCTGCATAATAATTGAAAAGCATGTTGGTTACTTAGTTGTTACTTTAGCTGTTAAAAAGGCGTGATCAGTCTCTTTACGTAATCGAGATTCGCTGTATGTTTCACTGTATATTCATCACTAATTTTTCTGTCATACGATAACTGAATTGTTTAGTAGCTCAACTTAATGATTTGGTTCTAAACTTAATGATTTAGTTCTCTATGCTGCATAATGTATTGTGTGAGGTTTACTTTGCTGTGAACTTAGATCAATTGTTATTATATTCATAAGCTTAGAGTTGCTTCCTTCCAGTTATTGAGATACATATCAAAAGCATGTTTAATCGTTTGTACATAAAAATGATGCTGTAGTGATAGATCCATGCACGTATAAATGTTCGTTTCACTGCTGCCTTTTTCCTTACTGTTGAAAACATGATTAGTGGTTGGTTCTTCCTATTGTTATGCTCGATCTAAAGCAAGAATCGTTGAACGTATTTTCTGCCGAATAGTTGACTAGAAACACGATTTTAATGATCATATTCCTGCTGCATAGTAAATTAGAAGCATGTTACGATACCTTATATTATGTGATTCACTGTTGTTCATCTTATGTTACGAAGCATGTTCTAGTTTGTGATAATAATTGGTAATAGCACGGTTAGTTGAACGCTGTCATTACTTTCGTTATGTGAAGCATGTGATGATAGCCGTTTCATTTGTTGTTGCTGCGGATTTCCTAAAGTGTTGATATTGTTTCTTATATGTGCTTTGTTTATTAGGAAAAAGTTAGATTGAGTTCATGTTAATAGAAACCAAGTAGGGGGTGACCTTCGGAGGGTGGTACCCACATGCATGAGTGAGGAAAATGATAAGAACAAGTATGTTCAGGACGAGCGGAAAATGTTCATCACAAAGGAAACCCTAACGGTGGGATACGCCGGAAGGGAAGAAACTCTAAAGGTGGGATACGCCAGAAAGAGGAAGAACTTCAAAGGCGGGATACGCTGGAAGGAGAAAAGAACTCCAAAGGCAGGATATGCCGGAAAGAGAAAGAACCTAGAAGGCGGGATACGCCTGAAAAAGGGAACGAATAGGGAGTTGAGGTAGATGGGTAGTCCTGATCTAACCTATCTGCTAGGATACACCCTCACCAAGACGGGAAAGGGACTAGTATGCACACAGAAGGTTAGAATCTGAACAGCTAGGTCATCTCAAAGGACAACCCCCAATCTCTAGCTCGATGTACGAGTTAAGAATGAACAAAGAAAAATGAACGTAATGAAAGAGTTTGGTTTGGGTGGCCCCCATTCCAAGAAAAACTAAAAGAGAGAAATGCATAAATTGTTTTCCTCTATCTCCTTATTGGGCTTAATCTTATGTCCTTACTTGTGGTGTAGGTAACGAGGGGATTATGCCAGAGGTTAAGGAAGAGGTCATTCCGGTGGAGCCTGCGGTAGGTCTGATGAAGACGCCAACGGAGTAGTAGTACGACACGAAGAAAAAAAAGAAAAGGAAAATCAATAAGAGCTAATAATGAATGGTTAATTTTCACGAACGTTACATTTTCCTTTATTTGCCTTTACTTGGATAATTCAGAATATCATGTAAGTCTTATTTAGAAACTTAAAACCTTGGATTTTGAATTATGTTTTAAATGTCATTTTCTGATTACTAGTATTCTCATTGCTTTATTATTTGGTGAAGGTAGATTTTCTCGTTTAATTATGCTTCCGCAACTTTTATGAATAACTTTTTAAATAAATAGTTTTCTAATAAAGAATGAACGAGTTTTTATTAACGATCGGATTTGAATGCACTATGATAATCCCTTTTTCCTTAGAAACGATTTTAATTTGTCATGATAGTAAGGTTAATGAGCTTTTAAAACGGTTAAGAAATTTGAGTCGTTACATAATGTGTTTTTTGAAATTCTTACAGTCAATGCTTGTTGAAGTGTGCAAACATGAAAAAGAGGTCGACTTGTGAAGAGTAGTGGTCGATCGGAACAATTCTAAAAAATATTGATTTTTTAATAACAGAAAGTGATCAACCTAGGGGAAAAGCGATCGACCAGAAAAAGTCCTGAGATCATGCTTGGTTATTAAACACAAAACGATTGACTAATAATATTAACAGAGTCCTAAGAGCATGTTTGTGTAGCCTCATTTGATGTAGCTCCTTCATCTGTTCAAGTCGATCATCCATCCTTTAGATTCAATTCAACACCATTTCATGCCGTTTCTGTGCTTGGTCCTCCATTCTTTGCATCCAGTCGACAATCTCCTCAAATATTGACGTAAAGTGAGATGATTAAGGAGGATGCAGAGTCATCGGCTGTAGAGCATCATCCTCCATGTCCTGCAGAGTCGATGATAGAGGTTGTTCCTCTAGGGGGGAGGCGAGGAGGGGAGGACCAAGCACAGAAACGGCATGAAATGGTGTTGAATTGGATCTTAAGGATGGATGATCGACTTGAACAGATGAAGGAGCTACATCAAATGAGGCTACACAAACATGCTCTTAGGACTCTGTTAATATTATTAGTCAATCGTTTTGTGTTTAATAACCAAGCATGATCTCAGGACTTTTTCTGGTCGATCGCTTTTCCCCTAGGTTGATCACTTTCTGTTATTAAAAAATCAATATTTTTTAGAATTGTTCCGATCGACCACTACTCTTCACAAGTCGACCTCTTTTTCATGTTTGCACACTTCAACAAGCATTGACTGTAAGAATTTCAAAAAACACAT
>CM039468.1:15363191-15489462 GCA_022433065.1 Begonia loranthoides
GAACTGTAGCTCGTTTCTTCGGGGTGAGCTTAGATAGAGTCTTATATACCCATATCCCTTCAACTCTAGAGATCCCCATGTAGTCCACATTTAATTTGTTGTAGACTTCGGTGACCTTCTCTTCGATTTTCCGCTTTACATCCGAGACCGGTACCTTGTAATGCTCAACAATCCTCTGCATGAGCCAATTAAATGACAGACTCTTGGCCGGGTTGTTGAGGACCTCGTACATGTGACTCACAATCACATAGTCGATGTTCACTTTCTTTCTGGTGAACACCTTCTCCAGCATATAGAAATCCATGCAGCTGACATGGTCTCGATGTCCATCTTGAGGCAAAATGGTATGCGTTATGATGGTATGGATCACTCAGGCTTTGGCACTCAAGTCATTAGACTTTGGCTTCTTGAACGTTGCGATCTCATGATCATGGTGTAACAATCTAAGCACTAACAGACTTTCTTCTCATCTGATGAAAGGTGGCTCCCAAAATACGTTGTAATAGTGCTCACTTGGTTCCTCCGTCGAACATCCAAGCAGCAAGTTAATATCCTTGGGAGTAATTCTCAACTCCCATCCAAATATGTAAGTCCGGACCTCTAATGGTTGGGTGGACAATTTCAAATTGGCATAAAAGAGTTTGACAATCCGTTCACAGAAACTTCCACCCAATCTGCACAACCCAGCTAAGCTAGCCCCCCTCAAACAATTCTTTAAGTTCCAATTCAGCCAATGACTCAAAGTCCACTCTTCTAGATACAATAATTGAACGATGTTTAACATAGGCTTCATATCGTTTGTTCGCTTCGGTTGTCTTGATGAGCGGGGAGTGGAACTTGTCCGTAACAGGTTGGAAACGAACCAATGCACATGCTGCTAGTCGTTATCGAGGCTAAGGTTGAGGTTGAGGTTGTGCTTTAACCTCAGCTTGTGTAATAAGGGCAACCGTGGGTCCTTTAATTTCAACCACTGCTGCTCCAACTTGAACTGCGGCTGCTGCACCTTCAACTACAGGTGCTCCACCTTGAATCGCAGTGGGTACATTGCGGTGCAACTGACCGATGAACTCAGTTGCAAGCCGACTGCGTTCACGAGCCAAGTTTGTCGTTTTTGCTTGTGGTTGCGTCTGAAACTGCGCTAGAACACCCTTTTGCTTGAGTCAATTTCTTTGTTCTAGAATCCATTAGAATTGATGAAATAGTGAGGAAATTTGCTCTGAGAGTATGAATGTTCACCGAGGATTTCGTGGTTCGCTGAGGAATTGGTGAACTTACCAGAGCGCATAGTCCATTTTTATATAGTAGGGCACTGGAACACAGAACGACGCATGACGTTCTGTGGCGGAACGTCATCATTATGCCACAGAAAGTTGACATTCTGCTACAGAAAGTTGTCATTTTGCCGCAAAATGTTGTAATTTTTAAATAAATAAATATTCACGTTCCGCGGTGGAATGTGACACTATCCGCCGCAGAACTCAGTGTTAAAACTTCAGCTACAAAATGAAAATTTAAATGTTTAACGACAAACGTGACAGTGATGTTTGCTGCATCTATTTCTTATAGTTCAGTGATTAAGTTATTAGCGAAAATATTTTAGTGATTGATTTGTTATTAATCACAAAATATAATGGTTGATTTGTTAATTTCTCTCATAATAATCAATCTAGGAGCAGAGACTCCAAAAAAAAAAAAAAAAGTTAGTAATTTTTAATAACTTTTATTAAACTTGGTGGAATATCATTATCAAAAAAGACAATATCCTTTGGCTGAGGTAAATCTACTACTCTATCGGCAGCTCTATTCTCTTCCTTGAAAGCATAGTTGAGAGAGAGATTAACAGTTTTGATAATAAGTTTTTTTTTATGTCTAGTCTCCTGAGATGCCCTTTGTTACCATTAAATTTTTTTAACTATTTAGAGACAAATAGAAAAATTTGTCTCAACCTCCATTTTTGAAAAACTCATCCTTCTTGCAAACTTCTGCCCATTGCCCAAGTTTCTACTTCAATTGCAGTACCAATTCCAAGAAGGCACAAAAAAAAAAACTTCCCACACAAGGACCTCTATTATCTTTTATGATGCCACCATGTGCTATCCATCTTGAACACATTTTGCAAATACCCTGTCATATATTAAATTTAAGAATTTTATTTCTTAGAAGATGCCACATGATATAAGATTTGACCTTACTAGGGTGAGCACAATTGTTATACGCGCAATGCCCAAGATAATTTGAGTGATGTAACATATCTTACTACCACATCCAATATATTATGGGGACCAAAAACATTAATCTAACAATGTTGTCTATTTTTCCAATTCCATAGCAAGAACAATATGCAAACAAAGAAAGAATTCCATTACCAAGAAGAATGAATTCTACTTGCACTTTCAAATTTGTGTTGATTCAATTTGGGTAAATGACAAATCAACCATCGTGGTTTGCGGTTAATGACAAGTCAAGCACTATAGTATTTTTTCTAATAAGTTAACCACTGAAGTTTGAAAAAAATAACAAAAGAAACATCGAGCGGCGTTCTCTACTCCAGAGACTGTCATCGATTATGAATTCTCCTCCAAATAACTCCCTCCCATCTTCGTCAAGATGAAGATATTCATTTCAATTTGAACGTGAATTCCATTGCCCATTTACAGTTTCTCTCTTTAAAATTCAGATTGGAGGAATGGATCTTGGGAAATCGCCGGAAATTGAAGGAATGGTCTGTTTGAATGTTATGGAGCTCAATAAGCTGACCTGAAAAAAACGTGGAAACGCCACCATTTTCGAACCTCAGAACACCATGCAGACGCCAAGTAGCAGAATTACGAATTCTGAATCACCGACAGCTCAGGCGATTCGCGCGCCGGAGAAGAAACTGACCCCTTTCGCTCTTCTGCTAGCAGTCCTCGAAAAAGCAGCCACTGGTTTGGGAACTCTAGGATTCATCTGGGCTACCATCGTTCTTCTCGGTGGGTTCACCGTCACCCTTGAGAGAACTGATTTCTGGTTCATCACCATAATTTTGGTAATCGAAGGAACTCGACTTTTGAGCAGAAGCCATGAGCTCGATTGCCAGCACCAAGCTACATGGTCGATCACCAGTGGCGGAATTAGCAGCTAACCAAAAGCCATGAGCAAGAGACCGCATTTCTTGCGGTCTCTGGAGCTCTAGATATAGCATTTTTCGGGGTCTCTCGAGCAGAGACCGCATTTTTTGATGTCTCTGGAGCTCCAGAGACCGCATTTATGCGGTCTCTGGAGCTCCAAAGACCACATTTTTCGCGGTCTCTGGAGCAGAGAACGCCCCAATGTTTCCTTTGTTATTTTTTCAAAAATCAGTAGTTAACTTGTTAGAAAAAATACCATAGTTGTTGATTTGTCATTGATTGCAAATCACGATGGTTGATTTGTCATTTATCCATTCAATTTTCTCGGCCCTGGGTGAAAAGCCAAGCCCACTGGCAAAGAATAACTACTTAATTCTTTTGTTTTGTTTTTTATTTTTTATTTTTTGCAATCTTGCAACACCTACATTCTTTATTCTGCAACCCCTGGATAATAAGGGCAATAAGTTGAATCCACAACACATATTTTTGGCTTACAGAAGTCTTCCACGAGAAAATAGCGGAAAGGAATAGTTGAGTTGAGTTGAGTTGAGGTGATACTAAACACAATAATGCCAAATGAACTTTCAAATTGTCTTAAAATCTTCATTATTAAAATGCAAAATGACCGAATATGGATATTTAACATTGAAAGCTCTTTTCTAATAAGCTAAATCAATGCCACCTAGAGCCAAAGGGTAGGATGGGGGGATGGCAGAAAGTTTAGCACATAAGACGGATGCAACTAATTTTCAAACAAATTACAGTCCCAGCTACCATTAGGAGATATGAAATCATTTATCTTCTTATTGATTAGATGATTTGGAGTATTTTTGCGCCAGGGTCAACGCCATTTATCGATGAGTCTTCCCGAAAAATCAGGCTTGGACCCATCTCCAATAGACCAAGCAGAAAAATCTTTTAGCTGAGCATTTTCTTATGTCAGCCTTTATAGCCATGAATGTCTCTCTTATTTCTTTTTAGTCTTTTCGATGAAGCCTTCTAATCATCTTATGGGTCTGAATGGGTTATTTCGCTGCTTTTAATAGAAAATGGCTTGGTAGTCAGCAGGATTGGGGTGGGTCTTTAAGAGAACCAATGTTATGAACTGCCCTCCAAACTTCTTCTCTTGAAATATAGTCATCCAACATAAAGGACGATTGACATAAACTTCTTCTTCCCATGACCGTTTTAAAATATTAGGAAAATCCTTACGCAACAACAACATCGCTTCAAGGCATAAAGGACGATTTCTTTAGTCCGTCAGAAGTCATCTTTCAATGTCAAGTAAGAGAGGATGGTGGCAGACGTCACTCGAGGAAGAATGGCTAGATGAGCTTCTGGAATTTGGAAAAAGATTCCTCCATGAACAAGATCAATTAAATTGCGCTAGTCCGACCACTTTTTGAAACACTCACATCTACTTGTTCAACACATGCGCTGCCAATTTGCACATTTTTGTGAAATGATTTCACAGAAATCACCCATATGAAACTAAAAGCTGTCTACATCAGAAATTTTTTCACATATCTCTTCCCAAAAAATCTTCCTTCTCATAGGGTTTGGACTAGCATACACTTGGACAAACAAGCCAATTAAAATCATTTCCATCATTGATTTTTGTGTACATGTATTGGAAAAAAATTGAAACCTATTCATGCTTAATGTTTGGGTTAGAACTCACAGCCAGAATACCACCTGAGTGTTCTATGGCATCAATTTTTAAAAAAATATGGCACTTCAACTTTTTTATGACATTGACATAACAATAGTCCGTCCTAGGTGTAACACTAACAAAAAAAGAGTGCTGAATTATGAAATCAACAACAAGTTAAATGTTAAATTAATTTTGCTAATAAATAAAATTTTGAAATATGAAAAATAAACATGACAAATTTTGTAGTTACATTTTTCATTTAAAAAACATATTTTGGACGTCTGTATCAATCTGCGGACGCCTGATTATACCACTTTATATGAAGGCGGATGATTGCACTTATAAGAAGGACATCTACGTCTTTGCATTTACATAGAAGCGAACGTCTGCACTCTTATATATTACACTAGGAAGAACGTCTGCACACTTATATGTTACACTAGGAAGAACGTCTACACGCTTTCGCATTTTTATTTAAGTACGGACATTTGCACACGTTAATAGCGGGCATCCTTTCAACACCATTTTCACTATTATCGGAAGCTTTTGTAGTGGGTGTAAGGAAGGACTTAGCTTGGAGAAGGGAGAAAATGGTGACTTTTCAAGGAGACTATGCTCATGGAATAAGGAAGCACAATTGAACCAGACATGGTATTCCAACCTAAAAATATAGAAAAGGCCCCCACAATCTCACTCGTTTCAACCTTGTAGGCGTATACTGTCGAAGAGACTCTCATCATCAGAATCCTGTATTTTATAATGTAATTGTTACATCTGATTATGTAATTGTACATTTGATATTATGGTTGTCTCTTTACTTTATTTTTTATATTTTTGTATTTTGATTTGGTTATTCTAGTTGTGGAATGACACAATTGATGTACATGTTATGCTAGTTTAGTTGGATATTCTGGAAGTGAAATTGTACATCATGTTATGATTGTCTGGTTGTTATGGCACTTGGACGTCCGAGGATGGCACTTGGACATCCAAGGGACGTCCAAGGATCACGTTCAAGGCTGATCCTTGGACGTCTGAGCTCCAATGCCAAAGGATGTCGGTTAATCTATAAAGTCAATACTCGAATGTTCAATACTTAAGTATGATCATTCAAAAGTAAATATAAAAGGAGTGGACGTCGGCGCATAATGTTCGAACGTCTGCTTTTATGTAAAGGCAAAGACGCGAACGTCCTCCAACACCAAGGGATGTCCAAGGATTACACATAGACATCTAAGGAACACACAGATGTCTTTGTATTCGTGGAAGAGTTGGTGTTTGCGGATACTTGATTTCATAAGGACACATAGCCACTCATGAATTGTGTCTACGGAATGTCAAATGTCCGCATGAGCGTTCAACGTGTCAAAGAAAGTAGAAGTCTGGATGTCCGCACCTAACAAGAACTTAAACCCTAGGTGCTCGCACATCCATTGTGGAAACCTGTGTGTCCGCCGCGGATATCCAATCTAAACTTAACATTCCACAGACACAACTCATGCACAACCATTTGTCCTTCCGAAACTAAGTATCCATGGATACCAACACTTCCATGGACATAAGCACATACGCAGCCACCTACACTTCTATGGATATACCTCATTCGCGGTCACCCATCCTTCCAAAACTAAGACTCCATGGACCCATCGCATGTGCGTCCATGTATCCTTCCAAAACCAAATATCTACAGATACCAACACTTCTACTGACACAAACACATCAGTGGTCACCAATACTTTTGTAGATACACTTCATGTGCAGTCAACCCTTCCTTCCAAAACTAAGTATAAATGGACCCATCACGAGCGCAACTACACATCCTTCCTAAATCAAGTATCCGCAGACACAAGCACATCCGCTATCACAAACATTTATGCAAATACATCTCATGCGCAATCACCCATCCTTCTGAAACTAAGAATCCACAGACCCATCACGTGCATGACCATGTGTCATTCATAAATCAAGTATCCGCAAACACCAACACTCTACAGACAGAAACATATCTGTGATCACCAACACTTCTACGGATAGACCTCATACATGGTCACTCATTCTTCCGAAACTAAGTATCCACGGGCCCATCACATGCGCAGTCATATGTCCTTCTGAAATCAAGTATCCACATACACCAACACTTCCGGAGACACAAACACATCCACGGTCACCAACACTTATGTGGATATTATAGAATCGATATACGCCTATAGAGGAGGGATGAATATAGTGTTCTAGTATTTTTATGCGATAATTGATTTACTATCCTCAAGTGATTTATCATGTATAATTAAACATGCAATGAATAAATAAGAGAAAGGGATAGAGAGTGCTCAAGGTTTGTTTACGCGGTTCGACAAACCCGCCTACGTCTGCACTCCAAGTTCCACTTAGAGATACACTAAACAATTGGCTTACGAGTGCCAATAAAACTGTTTACGAAAACTAATTCTAAGGACGTCACCCTTTGACTATTAGGGGTCGTCAACCTAAATGTGACTATTGCGGGGAGTCACTCGTTGATTGAGTTTTCGGGCGTTCAATCGAGCCTATGACTGTTGCGGGGCGTCACCCTTGATTTGATTGTTTGCGAGGAGTCACCCAAAGTGTAATGAATTCATAGGGAATCACCCTTTACAATTTAGCACAAAGTATGGATCGAAAATTAAAGCACAATCTATCTAATCCGAATTCTCCTAAATATAACTCGCAAATTTATGTGTTGGGGAGAATTGAATTTACAATACTAACTCACAGTGATTAGAATCACGTATTAAATTTGGCGAGGCTTCGCTATGATTCTCCGTTCATTGTAGAGAGCTTGGAGTGATCTTCTATGTATAGGTAGTGGACTTTCGAACGCGGAGGAGGGAGTTTCAGACCACATGTAGCCGTTGGAAAATATCCGTTGAAATCCATCCGTTGAAAATATATCCATTATGCACAAACTGGAACTTTCGGACGCCTGTCTTCGACCGCATTCATCCGCTAGTCGTCCGTAAGAATAGAATATATTGTCCACATTGTTTTCTCCCTCATCCGCCGTCGTCCATGCCTTCTCCGTGCATCGTCCAAACCTCACCTTCGGACGCAGATTCTCGTCCGCATGTCGTTAGATTTGCATCTGAATTGTAGCGCAAAATGGACAGATTCAAACTCGTTGTGTCCGCACTCGTCCACAAGAACAACCTTCAGATTGGGATGCTGGATCTTGTCCTCACCGCGCAGCACTGGAGTATTTCAGATGACTCTCTTTTGTCGGCGTGCATCCGAATGTACACAGAAGAGATTGGCACAAGATTCTTCATCTGCATCTCATCCCCACTTCACTCCATTGTAACCCCTGAACTATATTGAATCCCTAAGAGATATGCTACACTACATGAACTCAAGTAAACTTGTTAGAACATAAATAAAACTCATTTTGAGGGTATTTCCAATAAACACAGATATAAATATAATTATAAAACGATAAGAATAATATCTGGAGAATACAAAATTTAACATAAAATACAACTTATTGATTTATTAAATTAATTACCATTTTAGTCATCATCAAAATACAACTTAGTCTAACAAAAAGGCTAACAATCTCTCCTTTTTGATGGTGACAAAATCCAATAAATTGTTTACCTTAAAACTAACCATTTGCATATAAATATTGCATATTAGATTTCTCCAATTAAGTTATGCAATTTATCAAGCAATTAACTCATGGAACATGCTATCTTCTCCCCCTATGTCAATAACTAAATGTAATTCAATGGAGACTTCTAAAATTTCAAAACAAAACGATTGTCAAGCAAATCAATTATCTCCTATCAATGCAATTTTCTCCTATTTAATCCATGTACAAATTTAATCCAAAGGAGAATTATCAAAGTTTAAGCCTAGGCAGAAGCTAATCATCAAAATTTAAAAAGCTTAACCAATTTTAAAACAAGTCAATAATTTAAACCAATTCTCAATAATTCTATTTTCTCCCCCTATTTCATTAATCAATTTAAAACAAGGGATCCTCATCAAAGCCTAGCCTAGCAGAAGCAAAATCTATCAAAGACTACAATTAAAATTAATATTTCAAAACAAAGTCAATGATCTAAAAACAATTTTATTTTCTCCTCCTTAACCATATACGAATTTAATCCAAAGGAGATATTAAAATAATGAAAGAACAAAATAATTTTCTATGCATTTTATGTCTTCCCTTTCTATCCATAGCAAAATCAATCCAAGGGGAAAGTCTAAAATAATCTAAAAAATGGCTAAACAATGTAATTCAACTAAACATCCCAATTAGCATCCAACAATTCAAGTAATTCAATATATTCAACTTAGAAGTTCAATTGTTGGAATACAAATCATCAAAATATGGATAGAAAGAATAAAGCAAACTTCAACCTATGTATACAAAGTTAAGCCAAATCAAGAGTCAAAGACAAATTAATACAATTCAATTCCAAAAACAAAATCCATAATAAATATTCCAGAAAGGAATTTCAACCAATCAAAGTCTAAATATTAATCCCTCAAAATCATATATATATATCTAATCATACCAAAGAAATTGTGTACCTCTAAGATGTTTAATTCCATTTTTCAATCCTTAGAGGCATTCTTTGAAACTTCTCTTCTTTTCATTTTGGTTATTCAAGTATCCATGCTCTTTACGTTTATTGGGAGAATCTCCAACCTACAAAAAAATCAATTTGATTTCTTTGGTATCCAAACCATTTTGGGTCAATTGGTTAAGGGTTTGGTTCCTTTAAGGACCCATACAAATTTAGAGTTTAAACTAGGTTTAGAATTTAAATTATATTTAGAATTAGCATTTAATTGCAAAGGACAACAAAATGATTTATGTCCTAAACAATTATAAAAATTACACATAGATGGACTAACAAACAAATTATAATAATTCTTCTTTTTAGCAAAGGGTTCATAGCTAATTCCGGCTTTATCGAATGTGACCCTTTGCTTCCCTAACAGCATATTAAAATTTTTACTACCATTTATGAATTTTAGTACAATACCATTCAAATCATCATTTTTCAATTTCAAATCACTATTGCTAAATTCATATGTTTTAATAGTAGCATTCAACATATTATTCATGCTCTTTAATTCTAAAATTTGTTCCTCTAAAGATCTAGTCAAATTTGCATGCTTTTTTTTTTTTTTATCAAATTCCTATTTTCATTTTTCAATAATTTATATCTATCTTTTAGTTTCTCAAAACTCTCTAGCAATTCATTATACGCATCAAGTAAGTCATCATCATCATTATTGGAATTTAAATTGCTAGAAGAATTGTTTACTTCAAACTCATTGGCCATGAGGCATTTATGGGAGACCTTTTCAATTTCGGAAGAGGATTTCTCACTATCGTCCCATGTGACCTTCAATGCTTTCTTCTTTGAGGCTTTGTGTTTTCTCTATGATTTGGGGCACTCGGTAGATAGATGTCCGGGTTCACCGCACCCATAGCATACAATGCCCTTTTCTTTCTTTTCTTTCCTCCTTCGACAAAGTTTATCCAATTTTTGGGTGATGGACTCTAATTCTCCATCAACATCTTCGAAGTCGTCCTCATTCCTAGAAACATCATCTTTGCTTGTGAAGGCTTTAAACGCAATTAGCTTAGAAGCCATTTTCTTCTCCAATTCCTCCTCTTTCTCATGGCTCATGAGAGTGATCTCATGTATCATTAGGAAGCCAATGAGTTCCTCCATCTTTATGGTCGTGAGATCACGAGCCTCTTGAATTGCCGTCACCTTTAGAAGCCACTAGCTCGATAGGCACCTAAGAATCTTAAGGACCAACTCTTCATTGGTATATTCTTTACCAAGCAATTTCAAACTATTAGTAATGTTAGTAAAGCGCGTAAACATAGAACTAATAGTCTCATCATTATCCATATGAAATAATTCATAATCATGAAAACTCATACTTAATTTATTCTTCTTTACTTGATTTGTGCTTTCGTAAGTGACCTCAAGTAGTTTCCAAATGTCATGCACATTTTCACAACTTTGAATTCTATTAAATTCGTTAGCATTTAAAGCACAATATAATTGATGCATAGCCCTAGCATTTAAACTCAATTTACAAAAATTTGCATAATTAAACTCTTCTTCTTGCTTATGCACTTTTAATCCATTTTCTAGTTTAAAAGGGGCTTACAATCCATTCTAGCATTCTAGTATTTTCGTGCAATAATTGATTTACTATCCCTAAGTGATTTATCGTATATAATTAAACATGCAATGCATAAATAAGAGTAAGGGATAGAGAGTGCACAAGGTTTGTTTACACGGTTCAGCAAGCCTGCTTACGTCTGCGCTCCTAGTTCCACTTGGAGATACACTAAACAATTGGCTTACGGGTGCTAATAAAACTGTTTACAAAGACTAATTCTAAAGGCGTCATCCTTTGACTATTACAGATAGTCAACCTAAATGTGACTATTAGGAAAGTCACCCGTTGATCAAATTTTTGGGCGTTCAATCGAGCCTATAAATGTTGCGGAGCATCACCCTTGATTTGACTATTGCGAGGAGTTACCCAAAGTGTGATGAATTCGTAGGGAATCACCCTTTACAATTTAGCGCAAAGTATGGATCAGAAATTAAAGCACAATCTATCTAATCCGAATTTTCTCAAATATAACTTGCAAGTTTATGTGTTGGGGAGAATTGGATTTACAATACTAGCTCACAATGATTAGAATTGCGTATTAAATTCGGCAGGGCTTCGCCACGATTCTCCATTCGTTGTAGAGAGCTTGGAGTGATCTTCTATACATAGGCAGTGGACTTTCGAACGTGGAGGAGGGAGTTTCGAATGTCCGCATGTAGCCGTTTGAAAATATCCGTTGACAATATAGTTGTTATCCATAATTTGGAACTTTCGAACGTGGGTCTTCGATCGCATTCGTCCGCTAGTCGTCCACAAGAACAGAATATATTCTCCACATTGTTTTCTCCCTCGTCCGTAGTTGTCCATGCCTTGTCCGTGCATCGTCCAAATCTCACCTTTGGACGTGGATTCTCTTCCGCATGTCTTCATATTTGCGTCCGAATTGTAGGGAAAAATGGACAGATTCAAACTCGTTGTGTCCACACTCATTCGCACCTTGTCCGCAAGAACATCCTTCAGATTGGGACGCTGGATCTCGTCCTCACCTCGTAACACTGGAGTATTTCGGAGGACTCTCTTTCGTTCGCGTGTCGTCCCCTTGCGTCCGAATGCACATAGAGGAGATTGAGACGAGATTCTTCATCCGCATCTCATCCCCACTTCACTCCATTGTAACCCCTGAACTATACTGAGTCCTTAAGAGATATGCTACACTACATGGACTCAAGTAAACATGTTAGAACATAAATGCTACCCATTTTGAGAGTATTTTTAATTAACACAGATATAAATATAATTATAAAATGATAAGAATAATATCCGGATAATACACAATTTAATACAAAATACAACTTATTGATTTATTAAATTAATTACCACTTTAGTCATCATCAAAATACAACTTAGCCTAACAAAAAGGCTAACAGATACACCTTATGTGCGGTCACTCATCCTTCTGAAACTAAGTATCCATGGATCCATCACATGTACGACCACGTGTCCATCTGAAATTAAAATTAAGTATATGCAGACACCAACACTTCTGCGAGCACAAACACATCCACTGTCACCAACACTTTCGCGAATACACCTCATGTGTGGTCACCCATCCATTTGAAACTAAGTATCCATAGACCCATCACGTGTCCTTTAGAAATCAAGTATCCGCTGATACCAACACTTCCGTAGATACTTGATTCCATAGATACCATCACTTTTGTAACCACACACACTTTTCCAAAAATCAAGTATCTGCAGACACCAACACATCCGTTGATATACCTCACTCCCCGAACACACCTCACTTCGCAGATACCAAACTTTTCTAATTCAAAAAACATAATTGATAACAATCTAATACTGTGTATGTTTTTTAAATTTTATATACCAATATAATACAAATTGAAAGATGATTTTTCTCCTCCTTTTAATGGTTATCATTTCGAATTGTGATCAAATTCAACTCCCTATTTCCATAGTGGAAATAAAAAAATATTAATTCTAAACAAACATTTTTACTTCATTTGATATACATATCTCTAACTAAACATTTACCATAATAAAATATAAAATCAAACCAAAATATTAAGTTAGGCAATAAACTTATAATGCCATTATTAAAATTCAAAAGTAATGAAAATATAATTACATAATAAAATATTAATTATATATATTTTTGTGGATGTAAATGATTTTGATCTTTGTGTTGCTAAATTAGTGATGCATTTCATGTGATTTGGTGTTGAAGGAATTGATTGTTATCAAGTATGTTTTTGGATTAGAAAAGTTTGGTATCCGCAGAGTGAGGTATATCTGTAGATATGTTAGTCTTCATAGTACTTGATTTTTGAAAGGGTGTGTGGATGAGAACGTGATGTGTCTGCAAAAGTGTTAGTAAATGCATAATGATGTGTTTCCGTGGAAGTATTGGTGTCTGCGGATACTTAATTTTGGATGGACATGTGGCCATGCACATGATGGGTCTATGGAAGTGTTGGTGACTGTGGAAGTGTTAGTTTTCGTGAATGTGTGTGTTTATGGAAGTGTTAGTGTCTATGGATACTTTATTTTAGAAGAACACATGGTTACGCATGATGGGTGCATAGATACTTAGTTTTGGAAGATGGGTAATCACGCATGAGGTGTATCTGCAGAAATGTTGGTGCCCATATATATGTTTTTGTCCGCAGAAGTGTTGATGTTTGCGAATACTTGATTTCAGATGGATACGTGGTTATGCACGTGATACGTTTGTGGATACTTAGTGTCGAAAGGATGGGTAACTGAGCATAAGGTGTATCTGCGGATGTGTTGGTGATTGCCGATGTGTTTGTGTATGTAGAAGTGTTGGTGTCTGCATGTCACAACCCCAAACTCAAATCCCCTCAAATTACAAGATTGTGATAAGGATTCTCCGCCCGAATAACAACACATGCACACTAATAATCGTAAATATGTGATTCCATTAGGTAACAATCATATTTTTGCTTAACACATAACAACATAAGTTATTATTTATAAAAAAAGTAATCTTAACTTTATTACAAATACTAGGGCCACTTTATGTAACTCTCACCAAAAACTATATAGAAATTAAAACCCAAACACACCAGATCCTAGAGTTAGAGTTCTATTTCTACCATGAGTATCTAGCCTCTTGCCTTCGATCTGCTTTGGTCATGTCCTTTTGGTTGCTCTCTGTATCTAAAAAGAATAAAACCACAATGGAATGACCTATAAAGCTCAGCAAGTAAATCTAATACTCAAGAATTACAATCTCATGCAATTCACAATATATATAGAATCAACACTAACCACCTAGGTCTATATCTAAACCTCTTTATATTAATAATATGATATGTAGCATGAATATCACACTAACCCTTATCTACTCACTATAATGCAATGATAATATGAGTCAATGTAATGTCCATTTATTTTAAATAATGAAGTTGTTTAACAAGTATTGTATTAACATATTCCTGAATGTCAACGTATGTGAATAACATCGTATGTAAAATCACACACAATCATGAAACTTCACCATATTGGGCACCAAGTCCAATAGATGTTTCCATAAACAAATAAACCTTAAAAGAACTAAGGTTTTTTAACCCAATGGAGACCCACAGTCACTCCCTTACTATTTTCTATTTTACATACGCTCTATAACATCTCAGTTTTTTCTTTACTTTAAAAATGTGTGAAATTTAAAATTTTTCATTTATAATATCAGAATAAGCCTTTTCTTTTAAAACCAAGTGTTAAATCCATTACTTCAAATCATTTTCCAATTTATCGTGCTAAGAAATAATAATCATTTAAAAAATTTTAGTAGCGGAATAACCTACATTTATAAAAAAAAAAATCATTTTTCTTGAAATATAGTGGAAATATTAAATAAAACAATTATTAAACTTAAACTGTTTTCTTTATTATTTACAAAACTATTTACTCTTTAGCTCAGTCAGCCACAAGATCCACTGCGTGTAAATCTTTCATCAACTATCCCTTGTAGTGATCGTTTTTAAGCACATACCTACATCGCAAGACAGTAAGTTATGAGCTTAATGCCCAGTAAGTGATAGAAAATAAAACTGTACGATGCTCATGCTATTCTCTTTTCAAAACCATATGCGTTTCTATTTCTGTCTTTCATTTATCTTTTACCATTTCATTTCATTTATAGTTTCCGACACTTTTGGTATAGCAACTCCGGCTTTGACCAAAAACTTAGCTAGAGGCTCGGCCTTCAACCTCCGCCTACTAGCAGCCGTGCCACAAAAACTTAGTGGATGGAAGTTAGGTATTTAGACAGAAATTTGGAATGGGTTATGCATTTCACAGAAGTTAGGCCGATTTTAGACGATTTATGCAAATCTCCATTGGTGCGATCGCATACCATGCGACCGGTCCGTTAATTTCGATCGGACCAAGGTGGAAACATGCGACCAGTCATGAAGGATTTGCAGTAGCTTTTTCCAATCTCAAATGCTGCCGAAGAATAAAACAAAACCAAGTGGAAGATGAGTGAAAGACACTGACAAGACAAGACAAGAAGGACTCCACTGCCACTTTTTAATAAATTCTAGTATTTTATTATATATATTTTAATCCAATTTTTTAATAAATTCTAGTATTTTATTATATATTTTAATCCAACTTGGTTGTTCCATCGACCAAACACTACCACTCTGCACTTTTTCTTTGTCATGTCACCATGATTCATCCATCGTCCAACCACTCCTACTTTTAATTACATTTTTATTTAATTTAATTTATTTGATTCTATTTAATTCTTCATTAAATAAATCCTTAACAAATTATTAATCAAATATTCTACTTAATTAATTCTAATAAAATTTCTTTCATTATATTATCAATAATTATCTCAATAATTAATGACCCAATAATCTAATTTATCCAAATAGCCTAATATCCAAATTTTCCTCTAATCAATTTCTCTTATTCTTATTTAATTTCCGTTATGGAAAATCGAGATATTACATATACGTCACACAATACATAGCCTAATGAAGTATATTGGGTTCCTATGTGACCAATAATACTATCTGGTTAATATTTTTATACGTATAAATATGTTCATGATGCATGATTTGTGCATTCTCACTATGCATACATTGAATGTATCTAATACATACTAATAATAGATGTAATATGAATTAAGCACATCTTGTTATTAAGCATACATAAATGATGCATGAAATAGTCTCATACATCTATCTAGACATATTCTATCTATGTCTCAATATTCTCCCTAAAAGATTATATAATGGTTAAACAAATGGCTAAAAATGTAAGGAAGCTATTCTAAAATTACAGGTTTCGGAAGTCCGCACTTCAGCCGCAGTGGTTTGCTCTAACACATTTTAAGGGCAAAAACACGGGTTCTAGTCGTCGAATTAGGACTCCGGTCGTTTGCTCATGATTATATTTTTAAAACCCGAGACAATGTCATTCTTTTGGAAATTCGCCCCAAAGACTAGTCGTCCCTCTCACTACATTTTTCCTCTTTATTAATTCCACGGTCGACCACCCACGCATCTGCGACTATCCCCACTCATTTGTGGATGTCTACTCTTCTGTGGATATCTACTCTCGTGACATTTTACTTATGTTCTAAAGGTTTCGATTGTCTACTTCTTTGACATCGGTCAGCCACATTTCACAGTTTTAACTTCAACATTTTGGTCGTCCACTCCTACTTGACTGATCCAATGTTATTTCTAAATTTTGGTCGTCCACACTTCGACCTCGGTCAACCGCACTAGATGCTAGGAATTTATGACCTTTTCCTTACCCAAAACAAATTATTACCTTCTCCCTTTTATCTTTCTTTCATTGAAGATATTTGTTGAGTGCTTGAGGAGGCTTTGAGGACAATATCCTTTCTTTTGGAGACTTCTTTCTCCTTCTTCTTCTCTTTCTCATTGGCCTCCATCGTGATTTCATGTGTCATTAGAAATCTGATGAGCTCCTCCATCTTCATGGCTTTTAAATCTCGCACTTCTTGAATAACGATCACCTTTGGTTGTCAAGCCCTTGGTAGACACCTAAGAATTTTCCTAACAAACTTTTCATTGGGATAAACTCTACCAAGCACTTTTAAACCATTAGTAAATTAGTAAAATGAGTAAACATTTTAAAGACTTAATTGAAAATCTCAAATCACTTTTATTTGATGAAGTGAAAGATGCTATTTATAATTAGCATCTTGTTACAAAGAAAAAACAACTTTCCTAAACTTTAGGGAGAAGAAAAACAAACTAGGATAAAAAGAAAACAAACTAGATAAAATAACTTTTTCAAATATTGTAATAGAATAATTTTCATTCTAACACCCCCCCCTCAAGCTGGAATATACAAATTGTATAATCCGAGCTTAGTTATGAACTTTTTGAAGGATGGTAGGACAAGTGGCTTTGTTAACACATCTGCTGTTTGATTATACGTTGGAACATGTATGATCTTAAGGCTTCCATCCTCCAATTTTTCTTTGATAAAGTGTCTATCAATTTCAGCATGTTTGACTCGATCATGATGAACTGGATTATGTGCCATAGAAATAGCTGCATTATTATCACAATGTGCTAACATTGGTTTTACAATTTCTAAGTTGAGTTCTTCAACAAGTAACTTCAACCAAACCCCTTCACAGATTCCCAAAGCTAATGATTGTAGTTCTGCCTCAGCACTGCTTCTAGCCACAACAGATTGTTTCTTACTTTTCCATGTCACTAGATTTCCCCATAGAAATGAGCAATATCCTGAGGTAGATCGACGATCATCTGGTGATCCTGCCCAATCTGCATCAGTAAAAATCTGAATATCACGGGATTCTCCTTTCTTGAAGAATAATCCTAGGCCAACTGTGCCTTTAAGATACTTTAAAATTCGATAAATTGCTTGCATATGACTTTCGGAGGGTGTGTGCATAAACTGACTCACACAACTAACCGGAAAAGCAATATCGGGTCTAGTGTATGACAGATAAATAAGCTTCCCAACTAGTCTTTGATATCTATTCTTATCTACTGGTGGATCATCTTGATTTGTTTCAAGTTTTTTTTCTGGGACCATTGGAGTATCAACTGGTTTGCAGCCCAACATACCAGTTTCATTCAACAGATCTAAAATGTATTTGCGCTGAGATACAGATATTCCAGTTGCATTTCGAGCTACTTCCATTCCCAAGAAATATCGAAGATTTCCAAGATCCTTAAGTTTGAACTCTTTTGCAAGCTGTGCTTTAATCCACTTAATTTCCTTCATATCATTGCCTGTAAGAACAATATCATCCACATAAACTAGTAATATAGTGATGCTAGTTACCTGTCATTTGAAAAAAAGAGTATGATCTGAGTGTGCTTGATTATATCCATTTTTTTAGAACTGCTTTTGTGAATCGACCAAACCATGCTCGAGGGGACTGTTTCAAACCATAAAGGGCCTTTTTTAGTCAACAAACTTTACTGCTATCATGTGTGAAACCTGGAGGCAGAGTCATGAATACTTCCTCATCGAGATCTCCATTTAAGAATGCATTTTTTACATCAAGTTGATAGAGAGGCCAATCAAGGTTTGCAGCAATTGACAATAAGACTCTGATAGTGTTTATTTTTGCCACTGGTGCAAATGTTTCTTGAAAATCAACACCATATGTTTGAGTATAGCCTTTTGCTACAAGTCTAGCCTTGAATCTATCAATTGTTCCATCAGCCTTAAATTTCACAGTGAATATCCATCTGCACCCTACTAATTTCTTTCCCACAGGTTTAGCTACTACTTCCCATGTTTTGTTTTGTTCCAGGGCTGACATTTCTTCTAAAATTGCCTTCCTCCAGTTTGGGTTATTCCATGCCTTTTCAAATGTTCTTGGATTTTCAATACTGTTCAACTCAGTAACAAATGCCTTGGTTGAGTTAGATAGATAAGAGTATCCCAGAAACTCTGTAATTGGGTGCTTGGTACAAAGGCGAGTGCCTTTTCGAATAGCAATCGGCAGGTCTAATGTGGAATCAACTTCTTCAACTAAAATTTCAGTAACAGAACATGGGTCAAGGTTGGGATGATTCTGACCTTTCTCTTTTTTAGCCATTGAACGTCGATGATAAGTCTGAGCAGAGAATTGGGAATCACCAGTACTAGGCATCGGTACTGAAGTAGAGTTTAGTGGTTGAGGAATTTGAGAGACATTTTTTGGGATAGTAGTTTTGGGACTTGAGGATAAAGTTTCTGACTTTTCGGAATTGAAGGATAGATTCTCGAATGATATGGGTTTTTTTTGAAGTTGGCAAAGTTGGAGAAGCTAGATTCGGCGAATCTGGAGAAGCTAGATTCGGCGAATCTGGAGAAGCTGGAATCGGTAGTTCAGAATTTTCAGGGAGATTTGATATGGATTCTTCAGGATTTTTAGAGAGAGAAAAGATATGAGTTTTTTGAATTTCAAGATTTCCTGGGCTAACAGAAGGAGAAGATAAGATATGAGATTTTTGAATTTCCAGATTTCTAGGGCTAACTGAAGGAGAAGATAAGATATGAGTTTTTTGAATTTTTAAATTTCTAGGGCTAACAGAAGGAGAAGATAAGATATGAGGTTTTTGAATTTCAAGATTTCTAGGGCTAACAGAAGGAGATGATAAGTTTTTTGAATTAACAGAAAGCTGATTTGATGGGTTATACCAGAAAGGATGTGAATTTTCTGGTAAATTGGATAAAAAAGGAAGATTTTGTGGAGATAGAGTTTTTGAAAAATACATTTGATGTTCAAAAAATGAAACATCATGAGAAATAAAATACCGATTTTTAGTTGGACAAAAAACACCGATATCCTTTTTGATTTGAAGAGTATCTTAAGAAAACACATTCAAAGGATCTAGGATCTAATTTGCTTTTATTTTGAGAAAGATTGTGCACGAAAGACTTGCATCCAAAAACTCGTAATTCGAGAGTTGAAAACACTGGATAATTTGGAAAAGAATTTTGGAGAGTAGAAAGAGGTGTTTTAAAACAAAGTACCTTTGAAGGTTGACGATTAATTAAAAAACACGCAGTCAAAATTGCATCTCCCTAAAATCGGTGAGGTACATTAGCAGTTAATATTAGAGACCGAGCAACTTCAAGAAGATGACGATTTTTTCTTTCTGAGATACCATTTTGCTGGGGAGATTCAACACAAGAGCTATGATGAAAAAGACCATGTGATGTAAAAAAGGTATTGAGAGCTGAATTGAAGAACTCAGTACCATTATCTGTACGAAGGATTTTTATGGAGGTCTCAAATTGAGTCTTGACCATAGAATGAAATTGTTCAAAAATTTTTGGGACCTCAGATTTATCCTTTAACAAGTAAGTCCAACAAACCCGAGTATGATCATCAGTGAAAGTAATAAACCATCTATGATTTAGTGGAGTCGTAATTCGAGCGGGACCCCATAAATCACTATGAACAAGGGCAAATGGATAAGATGATTTATATTAAATAGAATGAAAAGGTAGCCTATGATGTTTTGCAAGTTGACAAACTTCACAAAAAAAGTTGTCATTATTGACGAATAATTTTGGAAACAATCTTTTCAAATACAAAAAACTTGGATGCCCTAAACGACAATGAAGGAGAAACACTTTTTGATGATTAGTAAGAGGAAGAGTAGTGGATCCAATGAGAGCTTGAAACTTATTTGACGAACAATTGCTGAAAAATTGATAAAGTCCCGAGGATTCTCTAGCACTCCCAATCACTTGGCCCAATGTCTTGTCCTGAAAAATACACAAGTTGGAAGAGAAAACAACCATGATATTGTGAGATGACGTTAATTTACTAATAGATAGTAAATTATATGAGAAATCAGGTACATATAATACATTTTCCAGCTTTAGATATGAACTCAATACAACAGTTCCTATACCAACTATAGAGAATTTCGAACCATTTGCGATTTTTACTGATCGTGATTGAGTGCAAGGAAAAAAATTAGAAAGCAGATGGAGACTGCCCGTCATATGGTCCGAGGCGCCTGAGTCAATGATCCATGGTTCACAGGAAATATTTGGTAAAGAAGATGCTGAGACACTTGTTTTGGCCACTAGAGATGAACTTGCCGATGATACAGGGATAGCTAGAGATGAATTTGCAAATAACTTACTGAGTTGATCAAGTTGAATTTGAGAGAAAGAACCAGCTGGAACAGATTCGCCCTTATTGGATAAAGCTATATTTGCTGTATTTCCACCGCGAGTGCCTTTTGGTTTCCAATCTGGGGGCTTTCCATGTAATTTCCAGCACTTATCTTTAGTGTGATAAGGTTTCCTGCAGAATTCACAGCGAGTAATCGGCTTATCTGCAGAAACATGAGATGCCATGGCAGAATCGTTAAATAAAGAAGATGTTGAATCAGTCCCAAGCATAACTTTTCTTCGGTGTTCTTCTCTACGAACTTTTGCAAAAATTTCTTCAAGTGTAGGAATGGGTTTGGTTCCCAAAATTCGACCTCGTACTTCATCTAACGAGGGATGAAGACCAGCCAAAAAGTCATAGATGCGTTCTTTTGCAAGAAGTTTCTTGTATAAATCCGCATTTGTAGTATCAGTCCATGGTTGTTGTTGAAATAAATCAAGTTCCTGCCAAAGATGAGTTATGGAATGAAAATAAGTAGTAACAGAATTAGACTCTTGACGAAGATTTCTAATTTTCGTTCGAAGTGAAAACATCTGAGATGAATCTTCAAGATCGGAGTAAGCTCTCCTCACTGCTTCCCACATTTCATGAGCTGTGGAATAGAGTAAATATAATTCACCAATTTGTGGATCCATAGAGTGAATGAGCCAAGACATCACTAAAGAGTTTTGAATTTCCCAAGCTGCAAATTTTGGATCGGTAAGAGCTGGTGCAGGAATAGAACCATCCAGGTATCCTATCTTTCCACGTCCACGGATTATCATGAGGATAGACCTAGACCAAGGGACAAAATTATGTCCATTAAGTTTAAATACAGAGATGACAGCGGAAAAATTAGAATCGGTTATAGAAGAAGAAGCTGAAGGAACAATCGGAGCAGAAGCATCAGAGATGGTCTCTGATGATCCAGTTCTTGGAACTCCAGCCATATTAATAATCGAAAAAAGTCTTTAGTCGCTCTGATACCATAAAGACTTAATTGAAAATCTCAAATCACTTTTATTTGATGAAGTGAAAGATGCTATTTATAATTAGCATCTTGTTACAAAGAAAAAACAACTTTCCTAAACTTTAGGGAGAAGAAAAACAAACTAGGATAAAAAGAAAACAAACTAGATAAAATAACTTTTTCAAATATTGTAATAGAATAATTTTTATTCAAACACATTTTACTGATGGATTCATTATTTTCTATGGCAAACAGTTCATATTCATATATAAGCATGCTTAATTTACTTTTTTTTACTTGATTAGTGTCTTCATGCGTAATCTCAAGTAATTTCCAAATTTCAAAAGCACTATCACATGATTGTATTCAAAGCACAATATAAAGTACTCATAACGTTAGCGTTCATGTTCAATTTTTTTGTTTATCCATATCACTATATTCATTATACTCTTTTGGAACATTTATACCATTTTCAATTTTAAGCAGAATAAAAGGCACATTTTCAATAACGTTCTAAAGATCATAATCCAAAGATTAAATATATATTTTCATCCTAGACTTCCAATAAACAAAATTATTACTATCAAAAAATGAAGGTTTAAGAAAAGATTGTCCTTCAACTTGTATATTGAAGGCCATAGCAATTTATATAATCAAGGAATTCAAACAAATTTATCTAAGTAAATTTTAATAAACCAAATAATCCAATAGATGCAAAATTTTCAAAATAAGCACAATATCACACAAAAGTTTATCTAACCCCTCTCTGATATCAATTGTTGGACTGATGCACGCCTATAGTTGGGGGGGGGGGGGGGGGGGTGAATTAGAAAAAATAATAACAAATATAAGAGTAAGGGTTAGAGAAATTAGTTCAGGCAGTTCGGCAACTCTGCCTACGTCCGCACTCCAAGTTCTCGACTTAGAGATTCTTAATCCACTAACCTCCCATGTTAGTGATGATTAGCTTCACGGGTGCTAACCAAATCTTTACAAGTTAACTCTTTTTCAGAGCATCACTCTTTCCACTTGACTATTTGGAGGTCGTCACCCTTGTATTGTGTACAATGTGAATAAATGGAAAATACAACAAATAACCCAAGCTCTCCAAATATAAACTCTCAAGTTTTAGAATGGGAGAGCTAGGTTTGACACTCTATGATTGATTTGGAATCGAGTATAAAATTTGGCTGAGCTTTGCTTCAATTCTCGCTATGCTAGTTTGAGCTTCGGAGTGTCTTCTATGTATAGAAATTGTGAAGCTGGTCAACTACCTCCATTTTGGTTGACCGCCATCCGACTGTTGGAAACTATCTGTTGCGTTGCATAGTCAGACCAGTCGACAACTTTAACATATCAATCGACCGCTTCTTTACATTCCATATAGCTTGCTTGACCGGCTGATCGACTGCTTCCTCAGCCACAGAACTAGTAAGCCCACTGCCTTTAAAATCGGTCAACCGCTTTCCAATTGGTTGACTGCCATTTCAGTATTTTCAGCAGGAGAACAATCTGTCTTTTGAATCGGTCGACCACCTTCAAATTGGTCGACCGCTTCCTCTGATTTTCACACATTTTGGTCAACCTCCTCAACCTTTACTCGACCTTTTCTCCGTGTTTCACCTTTATTAAATCTTCTAAGTCCCAATGATCAACATATAAACTATGTGAACTTAGGCAAATACGTTAGTAAATATTAATACCCGTATTAAAGGTATTTCCAATGAATATAAATAATGTATTTACTAAATTAAACAATTACAAAGTAAACAACTTAATTATTCAAATAATATCATCATCATCAAAACAAATAATCTAATGTCTATTAGGTCAACAATAAGTTCCCAGGAAAGAATGGAGGGGTCACAAATGATCCCACTTAAAATCAAATCCCCTTAGACAGAACTTACTTAAATAATACAATTATACCACTAATCGGTACGAAAAACAATAGCTGATATAATAAAAAAAATATCAAGAATATTTTTCTCATGCTATTATAATATAATAGTCAAGAAGTAAGAGAAATAGTATCTAAGATAAACCCCGAGAATTTGTACGTAGAAACCCAAATTAGAAAAAAAAACCACGAAAACCAAGTTCAAAAAAATCTCTCTATGAAAAATAAAATTTACAATGTTATTCTAGAGAATATTCATTAAGAAAAAAATCATCACTCTTAGATTTCACAATTTGCACAAAAGCACCACAACTATTTTTCCAACGCACTCTTTCTTTTCTCTCCCTCAAAATTGTCCGCACTCTATTTTTTCTTCCTTCTTTTCTCTTTCTTCTCTTCTTTCTTGAATGCAAGGTACACTTGAGAAACTCCCTATTTATAGTGAAAGTTCCAGCAAATTGACAAAGGACGCATGCCTAAAATTTAGGCTTTGCAATTTGCCTTTCCGCAATAGAAGAAGATTTCTTCTTCTTCTTTAAGATGTGGTCCCTCATCATAAAGAGGGACCAACCATTTTACAATATGGCGTTAAAGGCCGTCCAATGTTGATCGTTGGACGTCTGTCGGTAATGAAGGATGTCCAAGACTAATCATTGGACATCCGTCGACAATGAAGGATGTCCAAGACTAATCTTTGGACGTCATATGATATTGGAGGACGCCCAAGGATGATCCTTGTACGTCCCTCGACGTTGGAGGATGTCCAAAGCTAATCTTTGGACGTCATATGGTATTGGAGAATGTCCAAGGCTCGGCGTTGGAGAATGCCTAACACTAATCATTGGACATCATATGACGTTAGAGAATGTCCAAAGTTGATCATTAGACGTCCCTCGGTGTTGGAGGACGTCCAAAACTGATCTTTGGATGTCATATGGTGTTGGAGTACGTCCAAAAGTGATTGTTGGCCGTCATATATCGTTGGACGTCCTTTCTATTAACGTCCATAGATTAATGGATGTCCTTCATAGGAAGTGGGCGTTCGTTATTTTAGTATGAACGTCATTCTTAGGAAGCCGATGTCTACTATTTTGGTACGGACGTTTGCGTCTATATAAATTCAAAGACACGGATATTCTTTTTATTAACATTCACATATTAATGGACGTCTTTTTTAGGGACCGGCCGTCTGTTATTTTAGTAAGAACATTTGCGTCTCTCTAAATGCGAAGATGTAGACGTCCTTCCTGTTAACATTCACAAATTAATGGACGTCCTTCCTAAGAAGTGGACGTCCTCCATTTAGGCTAGTTACATAAACTATATAAATTTTATAAATAATTATGAGGAATACACCATTCTCTTATCAAATATGAACCAAAAGTTTAATTAAAAAACGATCATTCTATTAATTGCATATTTCTTAATCAAGATTAATATCACATTGCTCATTATTTAATTTTATTTTTTCTTAAGCGAGATTATTTCAATTTATTCTTAATATTGAATTAGAGAAGAGTTTTTTGTAATCATATTCTCTCCATAGCAAAAGTTTTCCTTGGAGTTATCTTGCGATCTTTTACTTTTGCACCAGCTGGTTTTTACATTAAATTTGTTGTTTGCTTTATTTGATATGCTAACTACACGACATAATTTTTGTGTGTTTTTAATAACTAAATAATAAATTGCTTAATGTTCTAAGTGAGAAGTACATTTAACGTGGAAACTGCGAGACAATTCTGAATAAAATTTTTTCTATGACAATAATAATATTACAACAAGTTTCTTCTTGACTCAAATAGATACTCGTTTGCTTTCTCTCTCTTGGCCAAAAGTTATTATCTAAATTAAAAAAAAAACCAAAGAATAAAAATAATTGAAGGTGGAGATGCAGGGGATCGAACCCTGTACCTCTCGCATGCAAAGCGAGCGCTCTACCATTTGAGCTACATCCCCATGTTTATACCAAAATCTATATAGTATATAACTCATATATAGTTAATGCCTTCACTTCTTCCGATCCTCTTTCCCGTTCAACTATGGAAACGGAGAGATTTGATTTTTGTAAATTTAATGTGGACTTGTCTCTCATCCAGTGATTGGGTAAGCCAATCTTTTGTAGAGAGAAACTGTGAGTGGTAGAGAAGGGGAGCTTGAAGAATGACATCCATGACAATTTTATCATCGTCTCCATGGCTTTCAACCACAGCCACGGCGTCCCGCATTCCTTCCGCCTTTCTTACTTTCCTCGCTGGTAGTAAAAAAAGCGGCTTTGCTTCTGTCGTTGTTCCTAGCAATGCCTCTGCTCGCTTTGGGCTACTCAACTGCTCGTTTCTGTCGTCTTCTTCATCTCTCTCTTTTCCATATTCTTTTTCGGGTAAGAGGATGCCATTTGTTCTTGATTGTTTTTTTATGGTGGAGTTGGCTAATGCGTACTTTTTCTCTACTCACTTCATGGTTGTTAGGTTTGTACAATTCTTATTGCTCTTTGACTGAGTTTTTATTTTAATTTATTTGAGAACTACTAGTTTCTGTCTTTTACTTGCATTTTTGGTACTTACATATGAAATGAATTAAACCAATGAACAGATGACATTCAGTTTTTTCCTGGTTTCATTTTTATTACCAGAATTCAAAGAGACGAAATTGAATTAAACTGTATTTACTTCAACTAGTCTAATTACTTACAATGTTGACTAAAAAAACAATTTATATAAGTATTGTAATAAACTATAAAATAACTATCTCCACATCAGCATCTGCATTGTTCATGTCAGTAAGTTAGCCATATATTCCACTACTTCCTCTCAAGATGGAGAATGAATATTGATAATACTCATCTTGTCTAACATATCTCGAAACATATGAGGATGTAAAGTTTAGTAAAGACGTCAGCCAATTGAAACTTGGAACTAACATAAAAGCATTTGATTGTACAATGCAAAATTTCCTAACGAACAATGTGACAGTCAATTTTAATATGTTTTGTCCATTCATGGAAAACAAGATTAGCAGCTATGTGAAAAGCAACTTGATTATCACAGAACAATAAAGCTGGCTGAGAAAGATTAACATGAAAATCTTTCAATAAAGCATAAAACCAAATGATCTCACAAGTTGTATGCGCCATTGCCCAATATTTGGCTTAAGCAGAGGATCAAGAAACAATATGTTGTTTCTTAGATTTCCAAGAGATCAAGGAATCCCCAAGAAAAACACATGGGCCACTAACATATCGCCGAGAAGAGACACAAGATGCCCAATCTGAGTCAGTAAAAGTTTTTAATTGAAGAGCAGAATTCTTGGAAAAAAATAAGCATTGGCTAGGAGTACCTTTCAAATATCGCAAAACCTGATACGCAACCTTCAAATGAGAAGTCCGAGGTGCAGCAAGAAACTGACTAAGAGAATTGACAGCAAAAGAAATATACGGTCTAGTAAATGTAAGATATAAAAGACGACCAATAAGTCGACAAAAAACCGTGGCATCCTTTAAAAAAGAACCAGTATTAGAGAGCTTGCAAGTAGGATTCATAGGAATAGAAGTTGGCTTACAACCCAAAAAACCACAATCATCCAAAAGTTCTAAAATATAATGTCTCTGATTCAAAGAAATCCCATTAGCAGTTCTGGCATTTTCTAAACCAAGAAAAAACTGAAGATCACCTAAATCTGTCAACCTAAATTTGTTGTTCAACAAAGATTTGATGACATTAATATATTCAGCAAAACTCCTACCAATGATAATGTCATCCACATATATTAAAATGGCAGTAAAATGCTTAAATGTAGATTGATTGAATAAAGAATTATCAGCAAACAGATTGAGAAAAACCAAGAGCAATAATGGCAGTAGAGAACTTAGAAAACCAATTACGTGAAGCTTGCTTTAAACCATACAAAGACTTGTTAAGCTTACTAACCAGATTTTGCTCCCCCTGTCTAGAACAATGCAAATCCGAATATCCTGGAGGTAAGCTTATATAAACTTCTTCAATTAAATCACCATGAACAAAAACATTATTAACATCCAATTGTATTAAAATCCAATTATGAATGGCTGCAAGAGCAAGTAAAGTCTTCCCTGTAACAGACTTGGCAACAGGAGAAAAGGTATCCAAGAAATCAATACCTTCCTGTTGAGTGTAACCTTGGAAACTAACCTTGCCTTATATCTCTCAATAGAACCATCATCATGATTGTTTAATCTTATAAACCCATTTGCTACCAATGGGATGCTTACCAACAAGTAATGATGTCAAAGTCCATGTATTATTGTCCTCAAGAGCTCTAAGTTCAGCACACAGCGTGTAACGACCTAGATTTTAGTAAATCGTTAAAATGCGTAAAAATTTGAAATTTCTTTCTTTTTAAAACAAAGCATATCAGAGCGCGTCTAACCGGATCGCTACTGACTCTTTCTTTAAACTTGTTTGGGAAACCAATTACAAAGTGCAGAAGCGTAAATCGTTTAAAGAAGAAACTAAACAATTGAATACAATTTAATAAAACTTAACATATACACAACCGTTTCTCTTAGCCTGGCCAGCTCGAGTCCTGAGTGTGCAAATTCTTCACCTCTGCTTGCTATTAGTTCGTCATTCTTGTATATTAGCCTATTATTATCTGTTCGTCATTTGTACCTACACTGTAATACCCTAAATTTTTATATAAGAATTTATTAAGAATAATTGGAAATTAATTAGGGGTATTTGGATTTATCGGATATTTATTGGGGTATTACCAAGGGTGTAACCGTTAGGTTATAATTTAAGAGAATTTATTGGGGTTTAATTGATAGAAATCCATTTGGGAAATGGAATAAAGAAATTTAAATTGGACCTCTAGTAATAATGTTTTAAATGATATTTGGATTAAGTTGAGATGTTACAATTCGGATCCCTATTATTCAACAACTAAATATGTGTTTCTTTTTAATATCAGTTAATTAATGTTAAAATAGGAAAAATTAAGGTAATTAGGATAAAAACTAATTTTATGAAATAAATATTAATTAAATTAAATTATAGTACACACGTGATTAATTAGGTTAATATTTATAAGTGGAAATTTGTTGTTAAATAACTGAATCGATTCAGCACTTATCATTTCTTCTAGCCTTCGGCCATTTGACGAAATGAGGAAGAAGACTATTAAGAAGATTTGATAAGTTAATTAATTGGGGATTTAAATGTTGGGTTTAAATAATTTAAAGGAGGAATTGATGAGGAGACGAACCGGTTCACTCTTTGTGAACCAATCTGGGCGACTTAAGTGAATGGCCTTTGGCCATTCACTGCAGGGGAGCGAAATCGCGAAACGGAGAAGAATGAGAGGGAGAGAGAGGAGAGAAGGGCAAAGGCGAGGGAGAAATCAGGAGAGGCGACGAAGGACGACCGGCGAGCGACGAACGACGGAGCGTGTAGCGACGAGGCGGACTCCGGCAGTTGGCGAGCGAGCGACAGCTGGCGACGAGCTTTCGTGGGTCGCTGCAAGGGCTCAAACTGGAGCTTCAGCTGCTGCAATTTCCCCCGCTGAGATGAGGTAAATCTATTTTTCTCCTTGTGCTCGGTATTTTGGACGGCACAGCTGCGGTTTTTGGCGTCGATTTGCAGGGGATGGAGGTGCTCCGATCGGGTGATCCAGCAGCCTTGGGTC
Organism: Begonia loranthoides; assembly: GCA_022433065.1. Lineage (NCBI taxonomy): Eukaryota > Viridiplantae > Streptophyta > Magnoliopsida > Cucurbitales > Begoniaceae > Begonia > Begonia loranthoides. The sequence continues at coordinate 15,392,796 of CM039468.1, forward strand.
GAGCTCCGACCCTGGCATGACCTGGTCCGGTTGGATCGGTTTGTGATTAGTTCTGGTCTGTGCTGGAAAAGGACAACATGTCCAGCGTGGGGAACATATCCTGAGAACTTGTAGTGACTGTCGGGCATGCTAGGAGTGTCACTCTCTGCCCCTGGGTGTTGGCAGAGAGTGTCCCCTCTCCATTGTTGATATACATAGGGGACTAGCATATAGGGAGAAACAGATTTGCTGGGCAAAGGGAAGGGTCGAGAACTTCATTTTTCTGCTGGTAAGGTCCCTTCCCGAAATGTTTTGATAACTGTTATGTCTGTATGATTCCTGTTAAAATATAGGTTTGGATTTCTACATGATATGGGTGAATAACACCTCCTGTTGGGTCAGTTTGGGTTGTTCAACCTATTGTGTTGCTATGAGGTGAAGGGTGACCCTGTGTTGAATGACTTTTCTTTCGGTAAATTCTGCTAGATTAAAAATAGATTATTGGACAGTGAAGGAATGTATTACTCTCTGTTCTCTGCTTGTGGTTCTGTGAGGGATGTTATGAATGTTTGGTTTGGATTTTGGAATGCTCTTTAGTGATTGTGTAGTCGTTGGTTTGAATGGAATTCTATTAAACGTTATTCTCTGTCGTTGGAATTGATTGAGGGTTTAGGGATGTTGAATATGTCAGTGAGGCATGAATATAACCCCTTGCTTTTGGTTGTTCTAAGTAGGTGAATCTATTGAGATTGATGAGATATCATGGTTAGAATTGTGGCTTTGATTTGGTTATTAAGTTGTGGATAGTTCACTTTTGTGAATAATAGTTCAATTAATGTGCTTTTATTTGGGTTGAAGCGTAATGTTCTCTGTTGTTAGAAACTGTTATATGGTTGTCAAGTTGGAAGCAATGGAAGCGGTTATGTAATTTGGTATTAATTTGTGGGACTTAAGATGTGGGTCGTAGAAGAAAAGTTATTAATATGTGATTTTAACGATGAGTTATTTAATAATTATGAAGGTATTGGAAGGAGAAAAAGGATAGCAATTAAGTGCTAACGCGATAAAATTTGAGGTAAGGACTAAGGGGTGTTTTGGCCATTGAGGCCTTACACCACAAGTATGGGTGTGTTTTTTACGGTTATTGTTAGTTGCTGTAGTGTAAAGATTTATAGTGTTGAATATGTGATGTTTCCTTTTTATTATTGAGCTTTGTTTTATTGCCTATTATGTGATATAAATGTTTAGTTGGATGAATAGAGGATGTGTTGAAGAAATGATGAAGGTTGAGGCCTAAGGTAATGGATGTTAACTAACGAGTGACAAATGCTTAACGTTTTGCTAGTGTAAATGGTATGCCTTGTTTTAATTTTAGTAAGACTAATTAGTAAACGAAGAGAAATAATGAATGCTAAAGTTTAAAGATGAAGAACGTTCAAATGTATGAAAAGAAGAATGTTTGATGCATAGTTTCCTGCGGATAGAAGTCCATAATGTTTTCTGTTATTTCTTGCGTAGTCCATAGATTTCCCTGCTGGATGAATTGTCCTATGATGATTTTCATTGTTGTTAGAATGCTGTAAATTATAAAATGCTTAGATAATAAAATAATGATTGAAATGGAAGCATGGAAGCATAGTAAGTAAAAGATTGTGCAAAACAAAGTATGAAAATGAGGTAAAGGACTATGTAGTTGCTATATAATTCCTTAAGCATAATTAGTTGACTGTCAAATCAGTTAGAGAAGCATGTCGGACAAATATGAAATATTAGATTTAAACTAATTAAACTTGAGCATGCAATTAATTTGGTTATACATGTCATGTTAACTAGTTGATAGTTAATAATGAACACTTGAGTATGATAATCACTTAGAAATCATAGTAAGCATGATTAATTGATGTACTTGACTGAATGAGCATGTACACCAGCATAAGGAATTAAAGCAATTGCTTGAGTATGTGTAATTAGTCTGTAATGGTTGTTCAGAACATGTTTAAATCATTAGATAATAAAAGTAGGAAGCATGCAATTAGTGGTATGTTTTATAAGTGTTTTTATTATTGTCTTCTTGGTAGCGTGTCATGAATTGTTAAATAGAAAATATTTAGGATGAGAGGGATATGTCTACCACTGGAATAAAGCCTCGAGGGCGGGATACGCCCAAAGGAAAAACGCTAAGAACAAGAATGTTTGGGATAGGCGAGATACGCCAATCACTGAAGAAACCTTCTAGGCGGGATACGTCGGAAGGGAAATCGCCTAGGATAACTAAGCAGAAAGATTGCCTAGAATGAATAATAACTATAGGAAGCATGTAAGATGACTAAGAAGTTAATTGAAGTATCTAAAACATGTTAATTAACTAGATTAAATGTGAATATACGAGCATGTTAACTTTACTCAATAACTGATGAGAATAATCACCTAGAACGATAAAAGTAGAAACCATGAAAATGGATTAGGAATTTAATTAGAAGAATTAGCATATCTATTATTAATATTGTGCTCTAATAGTTTAAACATGCTTTCCTTGTTTAAATTCATGTACTCTGCTCTGCTCTATTGGGTGCGTTATTCAATTATCGGTTATTTACGATTCTATGCGCTTTCAATTATAGTTACTGCTTTACTTTTATTCTAATGAGCACTTCAATGATTATGAATGTTACGTTATTGAACATCATGCATCATGATAGGTTGAGAATGTATAAGTATGCATCATGTTAATAGAAACCAATAGGGAGTGTCACGTGGTGGCACTCACACATGCATGAGTGAGGAAAAAAAGGAAATAGAAAATATTCAGGATGGGCAGGATACGTCTATCACTGGAATAAGGCCTCGAGGGCGGGATACGCCTGAAGGAAAAACACTTAGAACAAGAATGTTCGGGATGGGCGGGATACGCCCATCACCGAAGAAACCCTACTGGCGGGATAGGCCGAAAGGGAAGAAACTCTAAAGGCGGGATACGCCGGAAAGAGGAAGAACCTAGAAGGCGGGATACACTGGAAAAGGAAACGACTAGGGAGTTGGGGCAGATGAGTAGTTCGGATCTAGCCTAGCAGCTAGGATACACCCTCACCTAGTCGGGAAGGGGACTAGTATGCACATAAGAGGTTAGAAGCCGATTAAACTAGGTCATCTCAAATGACCACCCCCAATCTCCAGCTCAAAGTACGAGTAACGAACGAACGAATGAATAAACGAACAAACGAACGAACGTAATGGAAGGATTGATTTGGGTTGCCCCTATTCCAACAAGGACTAAAGAGGGTCATAATCATACTTGCATTAAACCTTTTTTTCTTACGAAGTCTTTGGGCTTACAATTGTTTGTGATGTAGATGTAGGTACTAGAACGCTATGACGAATGCGCGGACTAGGAGTAGCAAAAGATGAGCAAAGAGAAACAAACAATAAGAAGCAGTGGATAATGGATTTCGTACGCACGAAACTCGGGCTGACCAGACAAAGAAAAAGATGAGTAAATGATTGTAATCACGTTAAGTTTTCTTATTTTGTACTGCATTGTTAGCTTCCCCTTAAAACGATTTAAATACGCTTCCGGCATGATTTACAAATGTTTAATGAGTTACGCTCCCGCGCATTTTGTCCAAGTGTTTTTCATAACGAGTTTTGAGAAATGAGTCAGTAGCGATCCGGTTAGACGCACTCTGATTTGTTTTGTTTTAAAAAGAAAGAAATTTCAAGTTTTTTACACCTTTAAATGATTTACGAAAAATTTGGGTCGTTACATACACCACAAGTAACTGCAAGCCTAAAGGCTTAGTAAGGAAAAAGGTTAATACAATTATGCTTATGACTCTCTTTAGTTCTTTTGGAATGGGGGCCACCCAAACAAATCCTTTCATTAGCCATTTACCATTTTATTACTTTTCTTTACGTCTTTCGTTCGTTACTCATACTTCAAGCTGGAGATTGGAGGACCTGTATGAAATGGTATAACTGGTCGGACCTAGTATCCTACTTACAATCTAGAATTTCTCTACCCGGTAAGGGAGGGGCTTCGGCTAGATTGCAGACTAGACCCGTCTACCCATCCGCCCCCAAACTCCCTTATTCTTTTCTTTGTGTCTGTGCCGGGCTAAGCTATGTGACCATAGAGGCCTTTATTATCTTACCATTTTATTCATTTTCATCATTTATCCTCACTCATGCATGTGTGCATACCACCCCGTGGCACTCTCTATTAGTTTCTATTAACATAATGCAAGACCATACATTCTTAACCTAGCATGATACATGATACTTTACACTATAACATTCATAGAAACTAAAGTGCGCATATAAAAGAAAGTAACTGAAATTGTAACTGCACATATAAAGTAAACAACAGTAATTGAAGAACAGGAATTGAAGACGCACATATAAAGAATAATAAGAATTGAATACGTATAGCAATGAAGGTAACCAATAATACGGAGAGCATTTATAAATGAATACAAGAATTAACATGTCAATTATCTAGTTAACTTCTTAGTCCATTTACATGCTTCCTACAATTATTATCTTAAGTGATCTAAACATGCTTTTGTTCTAATTAGTTAATTAAACCTACTATTTGAACATACTCATTACAAGTTTATTACATGACATATCTTAGTTAATTGACATGCGAATATTAATCAAATTTAATTACATGCCCGACTGAGTCATTATCATACTCAAGGTTTAATCAACTAGTTAATTATCATGCTTAATTACATACTTAGATTAGCTAATTAATCAGCATGCTCAACTGATTTAATTAACTAAATTGATCAGTAATTTACATGCTCAAGTTATAAGACCACTTTAGTCGATTTAACATGCTCAAGTCCATTTACTACTCCGATTAATTAACATGCTTGAACGTATTTAAATGAATTATCATTCTCATGCAACAATATTAATTAACGTTAAAACATGTTAGACCTAGCTAAGTTAACATGCTAACTAATTAACATACTTAGCTAATTAATTTACTCAGGTAGTAATTACATGCTTGAAAAATATTACGGTTTACATGCTTAGTTCTAGTTACTTACTTTATTTAGTTACCCTAACATATTGTTAGATGGTTTTAACATGCTAGTTAATCATTCTAAACGTACTAGTTACTTAATTAAACGTGCTGGTATTAATCAGGATGATGACCCTAGTTCGTTACATGCTCGAGAGAGGATTATAATTATCATCTAGTTAATTATCCTAATTGATTTATAAGCTCATCAATTGATTTCATGCTTTTATCCTGGATAACTAGTCATACTTAAAGAATAATTTACATGTTTTATTGTCAATATCATGCTCAATAAAATGCTAACCATTAAACATGCTAAAATAATTAATTAGACATACTCTCTAGATGGTTAAATATTCCTAAATAGATTGGCATGCTCAAGAAGTAATTACCAACTATTAATTAGTTAGGTGATTCGATTAATGCGCTCAATTTCTAATTAAGTTGATTGCTCTAATCAGATCATCATACTATCTATGTTTAAGGGTCAATCATGTCTATTTATTTATTCTAATTAATTAACATGCTTGATAGTTGAATTCAACAATAAACATGCTAAATGAATTTATATAATCTAAAACCGGAAGGTTCTTATCCAAACCCAAGAAATAAACATTTACAAGCTAAGTTAAACACGCTACAATATCTACTATTACAAATTACATGCCCAGTGTCAAATTAATTTCGTTGTTGTTCGTTTAACATACTCGTTAATCAACCTTTAAACATGCTAGTTAGGTTAACATGCTTAGTTAAATGGTGCTTAAGTAATAATTAACATATTTAGGTTAACAAGTGGTGGCAGAATAATAATGAGGAATTATAGCGCAAGTAAATATTGTCGAGTAATCACTATAGTTAGCAAGAAGTGAAATAACATGACAAAGTCATCGCTAATGAGATCAATAGTTCATTTGCACTGATCACATCGTTCATCGTCATTTACCATTCGCCATTTACTATCTAACATTTATAAAATTCACCATTACAGTAAAGAAAAGCATCCATAACAATCACGATTTCAGTAAGGACAATAAACTACCATACGAAAAAATCTGCATGAACACCAAGCAAGCATCTACAGCGAAGATAACAGTAAAGGAATACCCCACAGCAGTTCATTTTACTCGTTATTGTCAAGACTAACAAACCAACAGTTAACATTAACCCTAACAACCTCCCTAACTAACAGTCACAGTAAAGAAATAGATCAATAATTATAACTGGGAATCATCAACTACAAGGACCAATAACAACAATAGAAAGCATTATCACTCACGCATCCATACTTGTGGTGTAGGGCCTTAATGGCCAAAACACCTCTATTTCCTTACCCATTGGAAGAACTAAAGCAGGGACAACTGCTACTCCTCATGGTGGTTCCTCACAGCAGCTGGAGCTCACACGTTCAACTCACCCAGTAGCTCACCCTTCTCACTTCTCACTCTTAACTACACTCAAAAATACTTCTCACACTACATAACTCTTAACTTAAAAGATATTCATCTCACAAAGTCCCTCCTTCGTAGCTCTCTCTCACTCTCTCTCTCGGAGCTTTCCCTCTCGGTCACACTCCCAGAAATACTCTCCTCACAGGGACAGAGCTCCCTCTCTCACAGGAAGAAAATGAAGGTTGAAGACGGAGGGAGATGGCTTAACTTACCTGGAGGGGGGAAAAAATCTCTGGCTGGAGGGCAGAGCTGGTCGACTGGGCAGGGGAGAAATCGGCTCTGCATGGGTCTGGGGCGATTTCTTGTGGGGGGATCCGTTTCCTATTGGCTAAGAGTCATTTTTATTCTGATTTTAAGTCCTTATTGTCGCAGATCTGCTATGATTCAGACAGATGTAGATGGTATCTTCGCGTTCGCATTCGTCCGCAGGACCAGATCTTCCCGAGTAAAAGCCGAGTTCGGACAGAAATTTACATCCTTACCCCTTGTCCGTACCATCCGCAGGCAACTTGCGAATTCAATATGGTGTCCGTATGTGTCATCCGTGTCTCCGAATTGTCCCTAAAATGGACATATTCGATGCAGACGCCTCCTCTCCTCGTTCGCGTGCATCCGGACTCGTCCGAATGTGTCCAGACTTGGACAGATTCGTTGCAGATGATACCTCTCCTCGTCCGGGTGCATCCAGACTCGTCTGAATGTTTCCAAACTTGGATAGATTTGTTGCGGACGAGGCTAACCCTCCTCCTCACCGCGTCTGCATGCATCCACAACACCAAAATTCCTTCTTTTCTTCGTCTTTTCTCACTTTACTCCTATCCTATAATGTCTTCCCCATATGTACACGTGACAAAAATGACACGTATAATTATGCAACGTAATATCTTAACCACTCCACTTCTAATTACATTGCGTAAACAGGGAAAAACATAATGGAAATACCTTTAGACTTAACGCTCAAGAACACCATTGGTAATATCCCGATAGTTATCCAACTTAAAATATCGGGATATTACACAATGCATCTTTCCAATTAGGATTTTTAATAGCTTGATGAAAAAAATTTTGTTCGACTTTAGAAGAAATATCTAAGATATAACATTTGTAAGGATGAGATAAACAATTGTAAGAAATATGATTTGAAATAGGATAAGAACAGTTGAAAATAAAAGGAAATGGTACTCTGTTGGACCAAAAACAATGATAATCAGCAAGATAAGAAGAAGGTTTTGATAATCTCTTGGAATGATGTTCTGAAGAATCCAAAACATGAGTAGAAAAAACAAGAATATCATGTAAAGATTTTGTACAATCAGAAGAATTCAAAACATTAGTAGAAGAAATAGGAATATCATGCAAAGATTTTGTAAAATGTAAAGGAGATGGAGAAGAAGAAACTGTGAAATTAGAAAAGATGATATCAGGAATCTTATAGAAAGATGACTTGAATGGGAAAACAGATTCATGAAAAAAAACATTTCTTGAAATCAAAATTTTATTGGTTTCAAGGTCCAGAATTTTATAACCTTTGAAACCAGTAGGATAACCAATGAAGACACCATATTTGGCCCGAGGATAAAACTTATCCAGAGAACTTTTCAAAGTGGAAACAAAACATAAACAACCAAACACTTTAAGATGATTATAAATAAGAGGTTTAGAATACAATCTTTCAAAAGGAGTTTGATTAGACAAAATAGTAGAAGAAAGTCTATTAATCAAGTAAACAGTAGTAGAAACACATTCACCTCAAAATTGAAGAGGAATATGTGACTGAAATAACAACGAACAAGCTAGATTCAAGATATGCTGATTTTTTTTTTCAACAACAGAATTTTGCTGAGGAGTTTGAACACAAGAATGATAATGAATTATTCCCTTTTTATTGTAAAAGTCAGTAAGTGAAAACTCAGGAGCATTATCTGATCTAATGCCTTAAATTTTTTGCATGGAATTGAGTTTCAATCATATTTATAAATGCAGGAATAGATTTCAATACATCAGATTTGGCACACAAGAAGTATAGCCAAACAACTCTACTATGATCATTAACAATGGTTAAAAAATATCGAAAACCATCATGAGTTTCAACACGGAAAGGACCCCATACATCACAATGAATTAAGTCGAAACAATGTTGAGATATATGATTGTTAGAAATAAAAGGTAAAGCACGCTGTTTAGCAAGAGAACAAACATAACATATGCAAACTTTTATTGAATTCAAGTGTAAAATATCTTGTAAAAGATGAACTTTAAAGATTGAAGGATGACCTAATAATGCCAAAGAGAATTATCAGCTGAAGTTAAACTGCCATTTATTGTGTGCATAGAAACATTGGAAATAGAACAGGATGGAAGAAGAACATACAAATTTCCAACCTGACTAGCTATCCCAATCGTTTTGGCAGACAGTCAGTCCTAAATTATGCATGAATTAGAACAGAAGGAAAAAGAACAATGCAAGGTAGAAGACAACATGCTAACAGATAACAAGTTGAATCGAAAAGAAGGAACATAAAGTACATTGGAAAAAATAATGTAATACCCTGACTTTTTATATCAAAATTTAATAAGGATAATTATAAAGTAATTAGGGGTATTTGGATTTATTGGATAATTATCAGGGTATTATTAAGAACGTATTCGTAAGATTATAATTTAAGAAATTTATTGTATGATAATTAAGATTATTTTGAAAAAATGGGTATTTTATTGAGTCATTAAGTTAAGCATGAAAATTATCTTGGATTGTGTATTTTTACACATTCGGATGCATGCGGATGACACGCAGACTTGGAGTTGCGTTCGAAAATGCATATCATGTTGTCCCCTGCGTTTTGGATGATGGTGGGTGATAGCAGATGGAGTGAATTTGAATCTGTCCAGATTTTAGGACTTTTCGGATGCCTGCAGACGAATGCAGATGGAGAGCATTTGAATCTGTACAAAGTGTTGGTCTTTTCGGATGAATGCGCGAACGCCTTCCTCCAAAATTGTAATTCTGAAAGGGTTGAACCAGTTCGTAATTGAATCGATTCAGTTTAAAGACAAATGGAAGGAATTAAGTTTTGATAGATTTTATGAAAGAAGAAATATGATTTAAAATTGAAGGAATTAAAATGAAGGAAGAATTAGAAATAAAATAAAAGGAAAGATGGTGAACCGGCTGAAGAAATGGGAGGAATTTGAACCGGTACTCCCTGAACCGGTCTAGTTTAAGCAAGAAATAAAAGAAAAAAAAGGGGTACGAGGGGAGGGGGGAGAAAGAGGAAGGCCATTTCGTGATGAATCTAAGAAGCGAGAACTTGAGAAGAAAAGGAGGAGACGCAAGGGAGAAGAGGCGAAGGCTCGGGCTTGGTCGGGGAGCTCCTTCGCGGTATGCGTGGCGATGTCTAGGCCAGCGGATGTGGGTGAAGCAGAGCGGCAAGTCGCGGATAGGGCTCAGGAGGTGCAGCTTCGCGGGTTGATGCAATGCGGAAATTCAAGATGAAGCAACGAAGCATCAGGTCGGGGTGAGGTCTGATGCTTCGTTCAATTCTAGTGGCCGACGACAGCGAAATGGCGATGGCATTGGGATTGGCTGCTGAGACTGCGATTTCTGGCCTCGGGTTGATGGCAAAGCTGGCAATTCGTGCTGGACCAACTGAAGGCCTGTGGTCCAGCTTGCAGTTTGGTTCGAATCGACCTCTTCCCTCTGGTTCTTGCTCTAGAATTCGACATCGGGAAATGCGTGAGGTATGGTGCTGAGCCAGAGTATGGCTTGCCATGCCTCTTTGATGAATTAGGAAGGTAGTAGAGAGGGGATGGCTGGCAGAGGGGAAAAAACAGAGAAGAGAAGGGAATGGCTAGATGAGGAGTGGTTCTCTTATGACTTTGAAATGTTGAGGAAGAGAGAGTTGAGGCAGAAGAAAGGCTGGGAGAGAAATACTCTCTGGGAGCTGCGTACTGCTGGAGAAAAATGGAGAAGTGGCCGTTGGAGGACAAAGCAAATAGAAGAAAGAAAAGGAGCTCCCTGCTCTCGGGTTCTCCTGGTGAGTGACTTTTGCAATTTTCTTTATGGATAATATTGGGATATCCTGTTGTTTAGTTGGCTTCTGTTTGGATTTTACGAGTCTGTTTTCATATACTACTTGAATACATAGTTCTGGAAATGTATTATGCTGTTTGGTGGAATTATGTGAATTGATTATGTGTCCTGTGATTATCTGAATGTTAATGAGTAGAATTAATTTATGATGCTAAGGAATGGATAAGTTGGATTTATTTCTCTGCTGATCGATGTGTGTATGTTTGATTGTGCACGGTTGTTCAGCTCTGTTATTGTCAACATTAACGTCTTGGATTTGTGTTGTGAGATTTGGTTATTGGAGTTAGTTTTTGGATATAAGTTATTAATCTGTTTGGTACTAATTTTGTGTATTCGAACTAATAGTCTGCAATGTTTAATTGAGGAATATATGCTTCTGTTGGATGATTGTGTTGGATGTGATAATCTGTTGGTTATTGTCTGGATGAGATATAAAGCATATACTCTATACGTTTGGATGTACTGTGATAACCTGTCATTGTACTGTGGGATAAGTTGTTTGGTTATAGCTTGATTGACAGTGTTGAATGATATTGTTCTGTTAATCATATCTAGCTATTCATGTCAGTCACTAATTGGATAAACATATTTTGTTTTGTGGTGTAAAAAGGGGTTCTTAGAATTTGTATATAAATTAGAATACAAAAAAGACAATGAAATTAATAAGTTATAAATGTTTTTAATGAAGGTATTGAAAAGGAAAAGAAGGATAATGATTAGGTGCTAATGTGCGATAAAGTTTCGAGGTAAGAAATTGACATAGAGTTGTTGGCTAGTGGAGGCCCTACACCAATAGTAGTATATTTCTTTAATTGTTTGTTTACGTTTCAACCATGCTGACATATTATGCCTATGTTAATTGCACATTATTAACTCAATCTCTAAGCATGTTTAGAGTGTTAACATATTGTTATTGTTTCTTCTAAATTGCTGAGCATGCCTAAATTAGTATTGTTTCTTTTGAATTGCCAAGCATGCTTGCATTATTGCCTTTTAAGTTGCTAAGCACGCCTACGTTATTATTGTATCTTTGGAATTGTTAAGTATGTCTTCATTATTGTTTCCTTTAAATTATCAAGCATGTCTATGTTTGTGACGACCCAGTTTTTCATAAGCTTTTAAAAATGTGCGAAATTTAAAACTTTTGCAAGACAACTAAAATCCTTCATAATCAGAGTGCTAAAACCGAATCGTCAAAATCCATTCGTTACATTCGTTATGAAAATAATTTATCAAAACATAACGGAAGCAATAATAATTTATTTAAAACATAGCGGAAGCAAAAAAATTTAAATTAAAACATGCTAAGTAAATCGTTATGTTTTACAATTTACTTTACTTATCGTTTGCTTGACCAGCCACAAACTCTGCGCGTGTAAACCTTACATCGACTACTTTATATTTTTTTCATCGTTCTTCTCTTCATACACGTATACCTACACCACAAGTAAATTTTAAACCCAAAGGCTTAGTAAGGAACGGGAATATGCAATATGATCATGCTTCTCTTTAGTTCACTTGGAATGGGTCCGCCCCAAACCAATCTTTCATTATGTTCATTCATTCATTCATAACTCGTATTTCGAGCTGGAAGTTGAAGGAACACGTACGTGATGGTATAGTTTGATCGGCTTCTAGTCTTATGTGGACTAGATCCGAACTACTCATCTGCCCCCCAACTTCCCATCATTCATCATCGTTCATTTCGTTTATTCATTTCATTTTCCTCACTCACGCATGTGAGTACCACCCTGAGGGACACTCCCTACTTGTTTCTATTACCATGATGCATGTTAACACAATATAGAAAGAACAATAATTAAACAATGAATAGCAAGAATAATGCAAATAGTAAACAACGAATGACAAGAATAGCATTAATTGAAAGCAAACATAGAAGCGAATTGAAAGCGACATATAACATCCATGATTCTACCGAACATAACAATCAAGATATAGCAAGACGAATAAACTGTTAGCTATGAGGTATCTAAGCGCATTAACATATTTAACAATGTTAGAAAAGCTTAGATATAACATTAATAAATAAAAGGGGACATACTCGATAATTAACTAATAGAAACATGCTCAACAATCAACTAATGTGAATATGCTTGAATTATAATTACAAAGTATCAAGCTAAATTAATTATACATGCTCATCTAAACAACACGAAATATAGACATGCTCAACAACGATAGAAAACAATGACATGCTTAATACTCGAATACAATTGAAACATGCTAATAGATTGAAATGAACTAATAATGGAAACATGCTCACCAAACAATTTATTGAAACATACTTAGCAATTAATTCATGGAAACATACTTTTCTAAACAAAACAGAATATAAACATGCTTCTCAACAAATACTGAAAACGTGCTTAATAAACTAACTAATTATTCATGCTTGTCTAACTAACAATTATATACAAATATACCCAATCAATAGAAAACAGATTATGCTTATCACACAATTAATGAAAACGTGCATGATATTTTGATACTACTAGAAACATGTTCAATGAATTGATATCAACTAAAGTCATAATAAATTACAAATGAAATGACTAACTGATTTTATACATTCGAAAGTAACATGCTAATTTATTAAATACACTAAACATGCTCAGATTACTTAAAAGACTCAAATGATAGATTTCATCCTAATTGATTGATGATGCTTTTATTCCAATTAATTAAACGTACTAGTTAATTAAACATGCAAAGAGTTCTATTTCATTTCACATATTTGGTTTAGTTCATTACGCTAAATATGCTCATACAATTATTATCTTACTAATCTACACATGCTTGATTTACGAAAATGAAGCAAGTATTAACAATTAATAAGCTACGGTGAATAATATCATGAATTGCACGGAAACTACAGCAAGAGAATATAACTAATTGTACAAAACAGAATTTAAAGTCTCTATTCATAATTGATCATACGTGCATATGATTTCATCCTTCATTTCGTCATTATATCCTACAACATAATATCATCATTCATCATTCATTCATCACATTTCTCTACAATAAACATTAGCAATAAGAGATACTAATTCTATTTCCTAACCAGAACCAAGAAACAACAATATTAAAACTAGATTTCAAAATACAAAACTAAACTATCTATGCATGCTTTTCCGATTAAAACATAACATAACATACTAAATAAATCATAAGTTGAAAATCTAATTAACCAATCACAATTATAACATGTTCAATGAATTCTATACAGACATTTACTTAACGAATTACGATTAGAAACATGCTAGACAATTTGATATAATAAGAAACATGCTGCATGAAACGATATCAATTAAATCTAGAGCATTTATATCTCCTAACCAGAACCAAGGAAAGCAATAAGCATCACAATGAATTTATAGCAAGTAAAAACAGTTCACAAAATAGGATTTCTAACTTATGCAGTTCATAACTCATTTATGCACATCTTATCATCCTATCACTTTCCATTCATCATTTGTTCCATTCCTAAGCATTTTAATTGAACATTGTATTATGAAATATATAGAAAATTAAACAACTCAACAAGAATCACAATCAAGAGAATACACTGCACAAAATAGTCAAGAATGCACATCAAGGAAAAGCAATACAATTCATACAATACTTGTGGATAGGGCCTCCAAATGGCCAACGACTTTACCCAATCCTTACCCAATTTCTTTATCGTGTTTAGCACCTAATCGTTATCCTTCTTTGTCTTTTCAATACCAGAACACCAGAGAAACTTCTCCTCTCCAGCAACACACTTGGCCACAGCCCATCAACAAGCATCCCATGTCCATAAGACAATGCCAACCAATTCACCACAATTAACCATCGACAGGAATGGCAGAAAGGAACCATAAAACCAAACAAAACTCAGCATCCGAACTAAACCAGGAAATGCAACCATGTACAACAGGGAATTGGAGAATCAAAGTGCAAAACCTCACCTTGCAGAGAAGACCCAAACTAGCCTTCACTCAATTTCCCTCGAAATCACCCACACACACCTCTCTGTCACTCATCACCTTTCTAACTCATAGCTCACCGAAGGGAGAAATCAACAGAACATACACACACACACACACACATACACATACAATATCCCACTTTATACATAGACGGAAAATTGAAATACATAACAAATTATCCCACGATTCCAGCCGATATCTTCGTCATTTGAATCCTCTTTCTCATCCTCTTTTGAACCCGCACGCTGCTGTCTTCCAGAGTAAGAACCAGTGGATGAACTGGTTCGAGCCAAACCAAAATCCAGACCCGGCCTCCCTTTCAAACCGCTAGCCTAGCCCTGCCTTCGACCCGAGGTCGACAATCGCCGCCTCACCATCGCCAACCCGTAGTCGCCATCCATTGTCGCTGAACATCACCAAAAAATGACAGAGTTTTGTAATGCAACACGACTTGCCGCCAAAATCACAAGCCAGCAGAAGCTCCAATTCCAACCCGAGCCTAGCTCGCAGATCATGTGGCCGACCACAGCCTATAGCCATCTCGTGTCGGAATGAACTAGAGACGCCGGAGCTTTTCGTCACCAGAAACCACACCCACAGGAGAAGCTCCCTCTCTCTATCGATCTCCCTGCCCTCTCTCTCTTTTCCTTTGCGAAATGGCCAGGGGCCATTTTGTTCTAGCTACAAAATATGCGGGAACCAGTTCAGCTGAACCGGTTCATGCATTCCCTTCCCCTAATTTAACCCCAAATAATTTAATCTCTCACTTAAATTTTCACTTTTATCATTCATTTAAATTCTTAATTAAAATAATTCTAATTAATCCCCCTCTTTTGCTAAAAACCAAGCCATTCATTATTTTCAAACCGGGCCGAATCAAACCAGTTCGACCCAAATCGTAACTCTCGACTCATTCCAAATATCGTTAAAAGATTATTAGAGGTCCAATTTAAATTTCTTAATTCTATTTTCTAAATTGATTTCTATCAATTAAACTTCCAATGAATTCTCTTAGATTATAACCAAACGGTTACGTCCTTGGTAATACCTTGATACTTATCCAATAAATTTGAATATTCCCAATTTACACTCCAATTATACTTACTAAACTTCGATAAAAGTCGAGGTGTTACAACGTTGCTATTGCTTTCTTTAAATTATCGAGCATGTTTTAGAGTATATCATCATGTATAGCATGTTAGTAGATTTTTCATGTTCCATACTCTTATATTGTTGTGATTACTGCTTTACATCTCTTACTTTTATATTGTTACGATTACTGTTTCTCATTGACATGCATCATGATTATGTTTCCCATGGAATAATAATAGAAACAACTAGGAAATGCTCCGCAGAAGGGGGTATTCTTATGCATTATGTGAGGAAAACGTATAAATGAAATGAATGAAAAGAAAGGAAAGGAAATGGGAGGTTGGGGGACGAACGGGTAGTTCGGATATAATTAGGTAGTCTGGATTAAGTCTCCTCCCTTGTCGGGAACGGGACTAGCTACCCTAGGTAGTTAGAAGCCGAGAACACACTATACCTCAAACATAGGTTTCTCCAATCTCCCGCTCGACGTACGAGTTATGAATGAAAGAATGAAAGACATAAATATAAAGAAAATATTGGTTTGGGGCGGAACCCTTTCCAAAAAGAATTAAAGAGAGGCATGATCATAGTGCATATCTCATTTCTTACTGGGCCTCGAGCTCACAGTTGCTAATGGTGTAGGTACATGCACGAGAAAACGATGAACGGATGAAGGAGCAGTTGATGAAGAATTTGCATTGGTGAGACATGTGGCTAGTTAGGCTAAGGAAACCAAGAGAGAAAATGATTTTATAAATGTAAAGTAATAGTTTAATTTATTGTCTTTCTAAAATGAACGATTTATGCTTCCGCTATAGAATGTTTTATGCTTCCGCTATTAATTAAGAAAAATGAATTTTATAAATGAAGTATTTTGCTATTAATCAAGATTCTAGTAACGAGTTTTAAGGAAGATGTTTTAACGATCGGGTTTTTAAGAAAAAAACTTTGATTTCAATTGAAGAGTTTTAATAGAGATTCAGTTGTTTTATAAAAATTTTAAATTTAACGCATTTTTAAAGTAAACAAAATATGGGTCATCACAAATAATGTCCTTATTGAGTCTAACATATCCTATTCTTTCAATGACAATTATGGAATTATTTGATAAAGTGACGAAATTACGATGAACAGGATAAGAAGAACAAAAAAATGCAAGATTATAGCAAAGATGATGCGTGACACTTGTATCTAAAATCTAACCTGGGAAATTTGAAAATTTAGGTTGCATATAAGAATTGGATACAGAGAGAATACCTATGAAGTTGGAAACAAAAGGGTCAGCAGTTGAAATGTCCCCTGAAGTGAATTGATGCGAATTATGCTGTAACTGAGAACTCAAGAGAGCAATGAGCTGATGGCATTGATTGGTCGAGAGGGACTGAACTGTATTCATGTCAGTTGCATTCATTTGCTGGACTTCAACAGAATTGACATCAACAGAGTTTCTTCGAGAGGAATTTCTGTCCTTCTGTTTGTAACCCGGTGGATAGCCGTGTATCTTGAAGCACTTATCCACAGTATGACCTGTAATCTTGCAATGGGAACAAATTTGTCTCTCCTGTCTCCCTCTAGAAGAGGGATGTGAGTTTTGTGATCCAGAATTAGACAAAAAAATCAATTAATCAGTTGAGTCAGTCACAGAAACATTTATCATCCATTGATGTTCTTCTTGAATGATTAAAGAGAATACTTTACTCATCGAAGGCAAAGGGTCTATCATTAAAATCTGTCTCCTAATCTGAGAGAAAGATTCATTCAGTCTCATAAGAAATTGCATAACAAATTCTTGTTATTGATGCTTAATAAGTAAATGAGCACCACCACAAATGCAATTAAGAATCAGTTTAAAATCTTGTAACTCATCCCATAAGGTCTTAAATTTTATGTTATATACATTAACATCCATAGCACCTTGTGATAAAGAAAGCAACATATTACGAATTTGATAAATTCGTGGAGCACTGCCTTGATTAAACCTATCATGTAGATCTTTCCATACAGCCATAGACGAAGTCAAATACAGTAAACTATCAGCTATATCCTTGCTAACAGAGTTCAAAATCCAAAAGGTTACCATACTGTTGCATCTATTCCATCTGTTAAATTGAGGATCGGAAGGAGACGGACGCAAAATAGCACCATCGACAAACTGAACTTTGTTCTTAGCATTCAAAGCCATGACTATTGTGCGCTTCCAGGTGTGAAAATTTCCTCCGTTCATCGAGTGATGAACCAAGATCAGACTTGGATGATCGCTGTTGTGCAGAAAGAACGGATCACTGACATCTTCAACAGTAGAAGAAAAATTTTAGCTAGGGTTAGAAATCGCATAAGTCGTGGCTCCCTTACCTTTACTCATTTCAAAATTTTTTATTTAACAACTAAGAAAGAGAAGGATAGAATGCAGTAAAATTTGCAGAAGAAGCTGGCTTCTGTGTTGGAAGCAGAGACGAATAGCAGAAAGCTTCTGTACAAAGCAATTGTCCAAAGGAAAAATCAGAGTTTTTGCTCTGATACCATATTATGATAATTGAAAGAGACAAAATTGAATCAAGTGTATTTACTTCAACTAGTCTGATTACATACAATGTTGATTAAAGAAACTATTTATACAAGTATTGTAATAAACTGTAAAATAACTATCTCCACATCAGCATCTGAATTGTCCATGTCAGCAAGTTAGCCATATATTCCAACAATTTTATTTGAGTTGATTTTAACGATTTCTAGTGGCTTGGCAGCCCCTTTCATTTGCCCACAATTGAAATTCTGGGTATTTTTGTCTGCAGATTAAGGTGAGAGTTCTCAAAATAAAGTGAATAGAATCTGTGATATCATGGGGTTTGATTATACATGATGCTTTGTACTGTAGGTGTTCGACTCTATCACATAAGTTGATTTCTCATTGTCTCTCACACTACAAAGAAGGAATGGGATTGACTATGATTTTTTACTATCAACCAACCATGACTAAGGCTCTTACTTGTGTTCATACCAAATGATAGAAGGTAGGAGCATTTTGTTTAGTTTGAATGCTTTTATGCTGGATTTCTTTAGTTTGACATGAAAATATTTTTATAGAGTATATTTGATTATGAGAGTTTTAATGGGATGTTTTGAACCAATTTGATTTTTTTAAAAATTCAACTAAAACCTTAAAATTATTCAAAAGTGTAAGAAGAAATTATGCAAATCATCAAAGAGATAAAGAGAGAAAGAGAGACAAATAGAGGCTAGAGTTTGATATTTTGAAAAATAGGGAGAATAAATATACAAGTTTTAAGGGAAAAGTAAATAGACAAAATAGGATAAAGTGAAAAGATTAATATACTCATACAAAATAAGATAAATAAAATTCAATATTTCTAAGAGTACCAATCGTGATGGAAACGTGTTCTTGTCGATCCATCATAATGTTACAAACTTAGAAATGCTAATTTACATGCATGTAACTCAGTATTTCTAAGAGTACCAATCGTGTTGGAAACGTGTTCTTGTTGATCCATTATAATGTTACAAACTTAGAAATGCTAATTTACATATGCCTGTATGATCTTCATCGATGTATTTTGTTGGTGGCTCTACTCTTCTATTGAAGTTGAATTTAAGGAGCAAAAGAACTCGAAACTCATCGAAAATGGAGGATGGAGTAATAGTCGTCATGGAATGTTTTCCTTTTTCAGGTTTTTCCTTGAACTTAGATTTAAAGTTGAAGAATGGCAGCTGAGGAAGAAGGCGACCAAGGCTGGTGGTGAGGGCTGGAAAGGCCGCCCTTGGCCAGAAAAAGAGGAACAGGTCTAGAAAGTCATTAGCTCGTACCGATGGCTTCTGACGAAGGTTGAGAACCACCAGTGGGAGAGCTATTTTGAAGCGGCGTAGGCAGAAGGGACGAAAGGTCCTATGCACCAAGTCCAACCCCAGTAGTGGAAAGCGAGCCTAGTTTATCCATTTTCGGCATTGTTCAGGTTCTTAAATTAGTGCAAGATGATGGCTTGTTGAATATTTATAAATCTTATCATGATTTGATATAAGATTAAAATTGACACTTCTTATTCTTGCTGCCCAGATGAACATTAGAAACAAACTTGCTTTGAATGATCTTGTTTATTTTTAGCATTGCATCTAAATCTACAATTGAGAACTATATATTTCATCTCTGACTGATTTTCAGCTTCTCTTTGCTTTGATATCTGCTGGGCCATGTTCGGTCTCTGCATATAAAGGATACGTGTGAGACAGTTTTGGAAAATAGTTTTTGAAAGCAGAAATCTCTGTGTTTGAATAAATTTTTGAAACCTATTCTTTTATATTCATTCCTGTGGTGTTCGCGTTCAAAGAATACAACAATTTGTAGACAACAACAGAAGAAAGAACAAGAAAGAACAATGCACAGCACAATGCACAACAGAAGAAAGAACAAGAAAGAACAATGCACAGCACAATGCACAACAGAAGAAAGAACAAGAAAGAACAATGCGAATGTTTATATCATCATATTTTCAGTAAGCTACTCCTCTTGTATGTTCACTAAATTCAAGCAGTGCTTGAACTTAGCTATAGGTAAAACTTTTGTAAACATGTCCGCTGGATTATTATCTGTACCAACCTTACATAACTGAATTTGTCCTAGAGAAATTACTTCTCTTATAAAATGGTATTTCACATCAATGTTCTTTGTCCTGCTATGAAAAACTGGATTTTTAGCCAGATGTAGAGCACTCTGGTTGTCGTAGTAAATTATCAGGTTTGAACTGTTAATTCCAAAATCTTGAACCAAACCTTGTAGCCACATTGCTTCCTTTATACCTTCACATGCAGACATGTATTCAGACTCCGTGGTAGATAAAACTACCACTTTCTGTAAAGTTGTCTTCCAGCAAATTCCTCCACCGTACATAGTAAAAACATAACCTGATATTGACTTCTTTGAATCAAGACACCCTGCAAAATCAGCGTCTACAAAACCCGCTAGGATGTTTTTACTTAGATTCTGTCCTCCCAACATTAACTTTACATTAAGAGAACCTGAAATGTACCTCATGATCCACTTTAATGCATGTCAATGAGTTTTCCCAGGATTTGACATGAATCTGCTAGTAACACTAACAGCATATGCAAGATCTGGTCTTGTACTAATCATTGCATACATTATGCTCCCCAGTATGCTTGAGTATGGAATTCTATCCATCCATAATTTTTCTTCTTCTGTAGTAGGGCACTGGCATGTACTTAGTTTAAATTGAGCTCCCAAAGGAGTTGATACAGGCTTTGCATTTGCAAAATCAAACCTGCTCAATACCTTTGCAAGGTAATGTTTTTGTGACAAGTAAATTGTCTTAGTATTTCTGCTTCTATGGATATCTATCCCCAGAATTAGTTTTGCATGCCCTAGGTCCTTCATGTCAAATTCTCTTCCAAGTTCTGCTTTCAGTTTTGAAATTGCAGTAAAATTCTTTCCTGCAATGAGTATGTCATCTACATATAACAACATAAAAATCACCTCTGAAGTGCCACCTCCTCTCATATAAACACAGTGGTCATGATTGCTTCGAGCAAAACCGATTTCAGAAGCAAAAGAATTAAAACGCTTGTTCCACTGCCGAGGTGATTTCTTCAGACCATATAGGGATTTATGCAGCATACAAACTTGAGATGCATCAGAAGATACAAACCCTTCTGGTTGTGCAAGATATATCTTTTCCTCAATGTTGCCATGTAAAAATGCAGTTTTTACATCCATTTGTTCCAATTCCATATCTTGGACAGCAACTATAGACAAGAAAATCCGTATAGAAGTCTGTTTTACCACTGGAGAGAAAATCTCAGTGTAATCAATCCCCTTTCTTTGTGTGAACCCCTTTGCGACCAGTCTAGCTTTGTATCTAGGCTTATCTATAGGGTTTATTCCTTCTTTTTAATTTGAAGACCCATTTGCAGCCTATTATTTTTTGTGAAGGAGGTCTGTGAACAAGGGTCCATGTTTTGTTCCTCCTTAAGGATTCCATCTCCTCCTCCATTACATTTTTTCTCATGTCAGAGTCTGGACAATTTATGGCTTCATGATATGAAGCGGGTTCACTCCTCTCCAAGTCACTAGACACAAGTAGGGCATATGCAATTACATCAGCATAACCAAGACGTTGAACTGGTCTGATTACCCTCCTATACCTGTCTCTAGTCAACTAATAATCTAGAGGTTCATCATCCTGTTCTTGTACTGTCCTATCAATTTGGTGATCTTCCGATTCAAGTTGAGTTTCCTGTAATGAAGTCTCAGCTTTTCCTTTAATGAAAATTCACACTCATTAAAGACAACATCTCTTCTGATTATTACTTTTTGTTGCCCAGGTTCAAGTGACCTTAACCTGTAGCCTTTTACCCCTTCCTGGTAACCAAGAAAAAGACATCTTTTAGCTCTCAGTTGAAGTTTGTCTTGTTTGCAGTGTGCATATGCAACACACCCAAATACTCGTAAGTTGGTATAATCTGCAGGATAACTATGCCAAACCTGGAAGGGGGTTCTGAAGTTCAGTGCAGATGAAGGTGAGAGATTTATTAAGTAAGCTGCAGTTTGCACAGCTTCAGCCCAAAAAATTCTCGACATGCCAGCTGTGATCAGCATACACTTTACTCTGTCTAGAATAGTCCGGTTCATTCTCTCCGCCAGTCCGTTTTGTTGTGGTGTATAGCTTACTGTGTGATGTCTGATGATGCCTTCTATTTTACAGTAATCATCGAACTCCCTTGAACAGAACTCCATCCCATTATCAGTTCGGAGTTTTTTCACCCTTTTGGACGTTTGGTTCTCAACCATGGTTTTCCATGTTTTAAAAGCACCAAAAACCTGATCCTTTGATTTCAGGCAGTATACCCACAGTCTCCTAGAGAAGTCATCAATTATGGACAAAAAATAGTGTGCTCCTCCCTTTGATGCAGTTTTCTCAGGTCCC
The DNA here is from genome assembly GCA_022433065.1 of Begonia loranthoides. Taxonomy (NCBI): domain Eukaryota; kingdom Viridiplantae; phylum Streptophyta; class Magnoliopsida; order Cucurbitales; family Begoniaceae; genus Begonia; species Begonia loranthoides. Next base: position 15,415,385 of record CM039468.1, read on the forward strand.
TATACATCAAAGTGGACGTAATCCAAGATGTCTTGAGATTTATGCACAGTTCTCTGGAACTTAACACGGCTACTTTTACCAAGTATGCAGTTTTCACAAAATTTGAGTTCTTCATGTTTATACCCTGTCAACAATTTTTGTTTATTTAGTTCTTGTAGACCTCTTTCACTGACGTGAGCCAACCTGAGATGCCATAACTCAGAGTTGCTTAGTTGATGGTTCATAACAGAGGCAACCTCACCAGTTATTGTTTTGCCTTGCAAAACATAAAGCCCATTATGCATATTGCATTTCATTACCGCAAGAATGCCTTTATAAATCTTCATTATGCCATTTTCTATCCGAACTGTATAGCCAGCCTTGTCTAGCATGCCTATTGATAGCAAATTCCTTTTCAATTGTGGGACAAACCTAACATTTTGAATCACTCTAATAAAGCCATCATTCATTAGCATTTGGAGATGTCCTTCTCCCTCAATATTACAGGATTTATTATTTCCAAGTAGAACCTATCCTCTTGCAGATTTTGTGAAGCCCTGTAACCATTCTTTGCGTGGTGTCATGTGGAAAGAACATCCTGAGTCTAGCACCCACATGTCACTAGAATCTGTTACTGAAGCCACTAGGACCTCCGAGGATTCGTAGCCATCAGATGCTACACCAACTTCTCCTTTTTCAATTTTCTCTTCACTCTGTTTGTGTTTCCTCTCATAACAATCCTTCTTCAAATGGCCTTCTTTGTGACAGTAGAAACACCTCCTCCCATTTTTGGATTTTGATTGGGACTTTCCCCGTGTGTTCTTTTGATCTCTATGCTGAGATCTTCCACGGGTGAACAACCCTTGTCCATCTGAGTGTTCCTTGATCTCAGTACGTTTCTGAAGCTCCTTTGAGTTTAGAGCAACCTTAACTTCAGCCATAGTAAGAGTTTGCTTCCCATATAGCATGGTATTGATGAAGTGCTCATAAAATTTTGGTAACGAACTGAGGAGGATTATTGCTTGATCCTCTTCCTCAATTTTCACGCTAATGCTGCTTAAATCCAGGAGAATTTTGTTGAAATCGTCAAGGTGTTTGCACATCTCCTTTGAATCCTCCATAGTTAACGTATAGAGTTTCTTTTTCAAATACGATCTGTTGGCCAAGGATCGTTTCATATGGAGAGCTTCCAGCTTCTGCCAAACAGATAGAGCTTGTCCTTCTTCTGTGACCTCTCTTAATACCTCATCTCCGAGACTTAAGAGAATGGCACTGTGTGCCTTAGATTCAACATCTGTAGCCTTGGTTTGATCCATTTCTTGGAGAATCTTGATGGCATTCTCATCAATGGCCTAAGCCAAACCTTGGTGTACCAACAACGCTTTCATTTTTATCCTCCACAGACTGAAGTCATTGTTGCCGGTGAACTTGTCAACCTTGAACCGCGCCATCAGGAAACAACTTCAATCTTTAAACGCTTGAACGCCAATCCATGCTCACCGCACCAATTGTGGTGTTCGTGTTCAAAGAATACAACAATTCGTAGACAACAACAGAAGAAAGAACAAGAAAGAACAATGCACAGCACAACTCAGGATTTACGTGGTTCGGACTCAATTGTCCTACGTCCATGGATGAACACGTCGAACACCTCTTCTTATTAATCACATCAAGATTACAAATTACAAGAATCAATTATCAGGAGAATACAACGAAGACAATCTTACAGAAGAAAGTACTGAACCGAGAAAACCATCTCTTCGTCATCGTCTTTCTATACGTGAACAGTTGAACAGTGGTCCTTTGAAACACTCTGTTTCTTTGCACACCAATAGAGCAATTTAACTTGAACCCTAAATAACTTCTGAATGCTTGCATGGCTTTTATACAGCATGCAACCTGATTGGCCACATCACCCAATCACTGAAGTGTCCTTAAACTGTCATCAAATTGCCTTCTATACATGGAAAGTTGAGTCATCATCACAATTCCCAGACTGGCATGCCTTAGATTCATCCGCAAACTGACAACCTTAGAAACTCACTAGGCAGATATTGTAATTACGGACTTCAAATAAAATGTATATTTCCATTTCATTTATGTGCAGTTTTTCGAGAAGAATTTTTAAAAACAGATTTTGAAATAATGCATAAATTGTTTTTCTCTATCCATTTAAACATTAACGATGGTCCAGTTTTATTCTTAATTAGTAGTTTTTATATTTCTTTGCTTTGGGCATATTTGTTCCCAAGACCAGATAACTGTCACCTTTAATACCAAACCAAACCAATAATATTAAATTTTAAAAAATTAAATTTAAAAAATATTAAATAATAAGTTCGGTTTTCAATTTAAAAAAAATAAATTTCTTTGCCAAACCATACCAGACCCAACCAGACCATCCACTGTTTTTCAATAGTCAGTGTGGCCTAAGCAATCAACCTAATGATTCTGAATTTCAAATTGAACCAAACTGGTTTGTCCAGTCAAATTTTCAGTTCCATTAGAGAGAGAGAGAGAGAGAGAGCATGGAGAAGCCATAGGCAAGAATAATAAATCAATTGCACTTGCATAGAATGAATGAAGTTCAGTGGCCTAAAAACTATTGCTATACATGAGAAATGCTTCTCTTTCATTACATTTCATGCACCGGGAATCCTGAATCGGTGAAAAGAATCAAAGTGACCCATGATATTTAAAAGAAAATCACAAGTATCAATCAATACGATAAAAACTCTAGCAAATGCAGAATGGCGCCACCTGCAACAAAATTGTCTTTTAGAATTTTCAAATGTGTGGAAGGAAAAGTAGATATCAGATGAACATGGATGGCATTTGAGCAAGACGGTACCTGAACAAGTGATGGACAATTTCAGCTGGCCTTTAAATTGAAGGGCATCGATCGATCCCTCGCTTTATGGTGTTTGCTCTTGATCATCAACCGATCAAATTGGCTAGAGCTTGTATCAGTGATTTGGGGTCGAATAATTTACCGACTTTAGGATCGTGTATGGAATCTACAACAATCTAGAGAAAATCGAAAATTGAAGTTGCACGAGCCAATAGAGTTTTGCCATACCAAATCTTCATAAAGCCATGCCATTAGGCACATGGTTAAAGCTGCTTTTTGTTTTTAAAAAACAGAAGAATAGAAACAATAAATGTTTTGAAATAATGAGTTTCCGGAGGATAACTTCCAAAAATAAAATGTTTTCTGAAAACATTTAAAATAAAGAAAGAAAATCCATGAAAGCATCTTGCTCATTTTATTTTTGGCTTTCCAATATATGTTTTTGTGCCTTGCAAGAATTCCAAAAACAAATTCTTAAAACATCTTTCATGAAGGAAAACAATTCCAATTAAAACAAAATCTCTGTTTTGATAAAAAAAAAAAAAAAATCAATAATAGAAGCCATATCCACCTAATATTTTTCATGAGCACCAACACGCATCTTATTTTTACCAAAAAGAGAGCATGTCATGCATACCACATTGGAAATTCCTTGGGAAGCCAAAACTTGAATATCTACTGCAATTTCACCATCTTTTGGCACCAAAAGAGTATTGACATACTGACTAGGCTGCAAACAAGGAAATAAAATCCTAAATGTGAGTTTGAAAATTGTTCTTTAAAAACATAGAGAAACTTATTTTATTTTTAATAAAAAATAAAAACAGAACATGTTTGGACACACTGTTTTTAATTGTTCCCCTCTCTATATTTAAAAACACAACACAATGGCTTATCCTTTGTTTTATGGAGGTCTCTAGGAAACGGTCTCAATATGTTTTGAATTAACCAAAAGATAAAATGAATACATCATCTCCCTTTACTTATAGATCACTGTATTGGATTTAGAGTTTCAACATTTTGTTGGTTTAGTTACCAATTACTTATTTACAGAAAATAAGTTGGATTCGATAAGAAGTCATAGCCAATTAATTCCAAGCATAGAAACAAAATTGTAATGATGAACGGACTTACAACATTTTGTAGAAAATTATGAGGATCCCCATTAGTTCGATTTAAGGCATCCATAATGGCAGTCACGAAGCAAGAAGCAGTAAAGCCATTTGTTTCTCGATCATGTGTGCCATTCAATAGTAATACCTGTCAGGGAGAGAGGAAGAGAGAGAGAGAATTATGTAGATAAATTCTTAAAAAGCAAAGAGGAGAATAATAGAAATTTGGCTGCTTAATCAAATCCCGATCCATACCTTTGGGCAGGACCTTGAAGAAATGGTTTCACCAATGCCACGTAAAACCTATAACGGTACACAATCAATTGATGAATGTGTATGTAAATAACAAGAATCATTCCTATTAAACTAGAAAGAAGTTAGTGGAAGTTAGAAGAATTAGTAGAAGTCAAAGGAGTTGTTATGATTGACTGTATAAATAGAAAGGTATAAGCATAGAAAAGTCAATTTTTTACACCGATCAAGTCTCTAATAGCATCTTGAACGACAGCAAACACACCAAAATAAACAGTCAAAATTTGAGTTCCTTTTCAGTCAAAGAGGTGAACTCCGTCGAGCTTCTCTGTCGTGACCTAGAGGTTGTCTCCAATTACAACTGATGGCAGATGTTCTTCCACAGCTTTGTTTCACCTCCGTTCTTCCTCCCATATTCTTCACGATATTTTTCATCTTTGTTCCCTCTCATGTTCTCCACGAAGATTTCTTTCTCTAAGGTAGAAGAATGGAACCTATTACGGGACATAGAATGCATTACGGATGATCATTGCACTTCAATTGTCTTATTCTATTCCACCTCTCAAAAAGAAAATAACTTATAATCAAAATACTTAATAGCATGGCGATACATTTATACAAGACTTCGACCCGAGCACCCGCAAAGGAGCCGTAGACAATCCCTTGAAATCCAATCCACTAAGTGAAAATCACAAAATAATTTGATCTATGGATAAAGGAATCATTAAGGTTAAAATGCCGAAGGAATCATTACCACAAGGGCATAGTGGAGGAGGTCCTAAGCTCGACCTGCCCTTCAAGGATGTCCTCAATGGCTAGGAACATGTCCTAGGGTGTATGTGCAACTCGTTCATATCAGGATAGAATGGAAGAGCAACATTCACTATTTAAAAATAAATGAAAAAAGATTTCTCATACCCTTTATTGCGTAGCAAATTTATGGTTTATATAGGTGCAAATCCAATCACCTTCATTTTACGTTTCACTCTTGATTTTTTCTCCGGTAATGACTTCCTACACCATTAGGGTTTCGGCAATATTTTTTTCCAGTTCTAGCACTTTTTTTTGTCCCAAGAGTTCGACACTTCTTCCTGTTGTCACTGACTCATTTTTTTCGGATAGGTGGTCGATTCCTCCATCCCTTTTCCTCGGGTAAAAATGGTCCAAATTATGCATTTTGGGGTCAAACCAGCATGGTTTCCGACCATCTTTCAGCCCATTTTCCCACCTATCGATGGATGGTTTCCGACCAACTTCAAACAGATTTTCCCACCTATCGTCAACATAATCTTCCTGCCGCAAGGTTAGCAACCTATCAAAATTGATTCCAGGAATCTTTCCAGCAATAGTTTCTTTAATTCTCCCCTTGAATAAAATGGTCTCCTGCCACTTCTCCATTGGTACCTTGCTAGAGCAGAGCCTTCAAAGCACACTCTAGCCACCTCTAACTTCTCCTATTCATTAAGTTGATTAATATTGAAATACCTCGCTACCCGAAATATCCACCCCTAAGGATTCTTACCCATAAAGATAGGAAGTTCCAACTTGTGCAGTAAATGATCAACTCTAATGCCCATATGAAAACCTCCTCTATTTCTTGCTTCTTGCCTTCCCGTTTTGACATTCCTAGCGCCCAGTAAATTTTCCTCCAATCTTGACATTAGTCGTGCTAATTGTACTTTCAAGAACTGTAGATCTTGTTATATGGCCGGTATCCTTTCGACAGGCTCCTCAAGCGATAGAATTTTGCCCCTTGTTTCCTCCAGTGATGGTAATTTGAAAGTATTTTTTAAATTTTGCCATCTCTCTTTGCCATTCTTCTGCTCCATCTATCTACGTCTCCAATCTTGAAACCACTTAACGATGCACCATCGAAATGAACTGCTCTGATACCAAATAATAGGAATCTAGGTTGATTCTTAACAATTATTCAAGAAACACTTCTTGATTATTCAAAAATGAACATCAACTGCTCTGGATATTCAAGAGTTCAACAACTCTCTTCATAGACACTTTCTATCACCCAAAAAACTAACTTTTCTATGGCTATACCTTTCTATTTATACAGCTCAATCATAACTACTCCTCTAACTTCTGCTAACTTCTTTCTAGTTTAATAGGAATGATTCTAATGGAAGTTTTTAAATCAACAATCATTCAAAATGATATTGACTCCTTCAGTTTAATTGAGCAAAATTACTTCAAAAACATTCAAACAAACTTTAGCTTTTTTTTGCTTTTGTTTTTTGAAGACCTACAAAATTATCTCAACTCTCAAATTCCACTTCAGATGGAACTTTATACATAACGTTCAAGTGCCTTGACCAATTAGCAAGATGATAGAACTGTACCATTTAATTTGAGTTAAATGTGTAATCTTATCAGAAAATGTCATAAAATAATGCCTGGAGAAGCCTTTAACAAAACAAAGAACCACAATTCCTCAATATTAGTGGCTTCAAAGTCCTCCGTGCCAATGTCTAGCAAGTAATGAAGTCAAATTTCATATAGATATTATGATTGATATAAAACTAAGACGAATCAAACTAAGAGTAAGGAAAAGATGATTACAAAAAAACAAAACAATACCAGTGAGGGACAGATGGAGGTAAAGAGAGACCCCATTGCGTAAACAATGCAGTTCACTTCATTTAACTGGTCAAGGACGGTGGGATTTACTGTGGGAAAAACCTAAATCCATAAAAGAATCAGTAATTAACATCACAAATCAGCATTTTTCACTCATTAAGCATTATTAAATATCATGGCAATAGCCTTTTCATTTGGTAGTGGTTTTTTCTTACAATCTATACTGTGGGGCCATGCCCTTCGTGCTATGGTACTAACTAATATTGACTCATCTTAATATATTCTTGCTTGGCTAGCAAAAAATTAAAAACAATGATTGGCATTTGATAGTCATTTACCTCATGCAGCAGATTAGCACCTTCGCTTGACATGTAAAATACTCTTTTGATCTTTGAAGGGAGTGCAGACGATGAAGAGTTTTCCTATCAGGATGTATCCAACACTTGAAAAATGAGAAAATACTGCAATAAAATTTAACAAGTTTATATTCCAAAATTTGCATATGGAACAAAACCCCAACCTGGAACTATTATTTGCATATGGGCAATTAGAGATATTGATGATATGAACTATAATATTATTGAAGAAATTTACACACTCACACACACTTCCGAGCTTTCGGGACCGTGGAGTCTCCCTACACAATACCCATTCTTCCTCCCCAAATTCCCTCCTTTCCCCCTAATTATAAACTTTCTTTCAATAACTACTTAATAACCCAATAATTATAAGAATCACCCAATAATTACAATACAATAATTATTCACTAATATTAATAAAAACTACTATTTATTAAATACTCTATCATTACTCCCGCCCTAAAAAGTCACCTTGTCCTCAAGGTGGAAAAAAAATGAAAAAGAAACTTAAAAGTTTTCTCTTTTTCCTCCGTTGGCTCTTGCAAGTAATTTCTTCTTCTAACAAATTGATATTTTCTTCTATGGGTTTGTTTCTCATATCCATAAAGACAATAAAAATCCATTAAATGTCCAAAAACTTTGGCTAGAGTGCTCCCTCCTTGAAAACCCAAATTTTCATATAAATGGGCCCTAGTTGGAGTTGGCCCAACCATTATCGTCTTCCACCAAATTAGGGCATCTGTAAAACAAGTGGGTTTTTTTCCTTCAAGTGGAGTTACAGTTTTCACCTCAGCCAGGAAATTTGGAAACTTTTCGTCTCCATCGATATTTCCTCTTTCTTCAGAAATACAGTTTTCTCCATCAATGGTGGTTTCTCCATTTTCTCCGTCAGTAGTTCCTACATTTCCGCCATCACCGGTCCCTCCATACCCATTGTTGTTGGCTCCTCTCTTGCAGTCGCAACTTTTCTTCATTTTTTTTGTCAATTTTTCAGGCAAGACTGTTTGCTCGCAAACAAATTCCTCAGCCGTCGATTCCCCTTCTTGGTTATGTGCAATTTCCTCTTCTGTTGCTTCCTCACTTGTCACCGGCGAAAACAAATTATTTTCGTTCACTTTTGTTGCCTCTTTTTTTTCTGCTGACATCGTCTACTCCATTTCCTCTCTCGTCGACGCCTCTATTTCGACTCTCGCTGGCGCTTCCAATGTCCCTCGCTCTCCTTCTCCAGTGCATGACACGCCGCACATATTGCAGGCGTAGGTTCCAGCACCAAACAGGGGCAAGTCACCGATTCGGCCAATTCGTTTGTTCATTAGCCCACCGGTTGAAGTTCTTGCGGCACATTGCACTTGACTGTCCATAACGACGCAACCCATTGTCTTTTGTGCATACAAACTTATCGGTAGCCCATTCATCTGCAATGGACTCTCCACAATGGCGCTATATGTTTCCACACCGACAACAGGGACTCTGTAATCAAATAAAACGGCACCTGCTTCTTTTCTACCTTTGGAACTTACATCTCCGATTTGCTCGCTCTGAATTTTCCCAAAACCCTTGATTGTTTATCTTCAAACTTTGCAACCAATTGATCTAATAGTTCTTGGATTGCCAGCAAACTTTTTTCTATAGCAGACAGTTTATCCAGATCTTTCAATTCTGTCATAATAGTGACAATTTCCTTCTACCAATCGTCCATAGCCTTCTTCTGATAATTCTGAACTTGTTAGCGTACTCTATGGCCTTCCAAGATCATGCTCTGATACTAAATTGATATGAACTATAATATTATTGAAGAAATTTACACACTCACACACACTTCCAGGCTTTCGAGACCTTGGAGTCTCCTTACACAATATCCATTATTCCTCCCCAAATTCCCTCCTTTCCCCCTAATTATAAACTTTCCTTCAATAACTACCTAATAACCCAATAATTATAATAACCACCCAATAATTACAATACAATAATTATACACTAATATAAATAAAAACTACTATTTATTAAATACTCTATCAATTGATTACAGAAATCATGGTCAAAGATACAATTTTGGCATGGCTTCTTTTTTATGACAATTTCCAGAATAACGGTTCACAACTGTTCATCAAAATAGAGGATCATAACTCATACCTCATCCCTGACTCTATGAAAAGATAAGCCGCTCTAATGACAGAGGATGACAGTTTGCCATGATATGTATTTATTGGGTAATTTGCAGTAAACAACTGTAAGATTTTTGTTTTGCTATTCCTCATTGTACTAAGTGACAGATAAAATTAACCTCTCGATTAAAAGCCATATTAAAGTTGCAGTTTCAAGACAGGAAATGAGATAAGTTGAGTCTTACATTAAAATAAGACCTACCTTATTGATAGGTGCAATTGGTTCATTAGTTGGGTGAGAAATTTCATTCTGACCTCGTATTACAGTCCCATCCTGTGCAAAATTGACAAAAAATAAATCACAAGGAATCAAATCAGTGAAAATAAGAATAAAACATCACTATGGTCAGAATCTCTCCCCAAGATTTTGACGATCGAAATTAACCATCCCACGGTTTTCAAAATAATTATTCTGGGGGAATAAAGTGCAATCAGCTAGTTATCACAGTCCATTATATGATATCATAAAGCTTATGTCAAATCCCTACCCATAATTCACATCCTAATGTAAGCCTGTCATTGGTTGAAATTACTGGTAAGACCAGACTATCAGATGGAATATCTGAAACACGAGAAAACAAAAAAATTGCAGCATCCAGCGATTGAAAAAATGTACGTGCTCCTGCGAAGAAGAAGTTTCCAATGCTGCAAAAACAAAGGGAGATGGTTAAGCTACTCAATATGGGAGGAATTACTCAAAATTTGTTCGAAATCAAAAGTCATTCATGAATTATCTTTTGTTAAGACATTTTATTGTGCAATAAAGAATTTACTAATATAGAGTAAAATAAAGGGAAAAGGACAAATCAACCATCATCCTTTATTGTTGGTGACAAGCCAACCATCATTTTTTTTTCTAACAAATAAATCACTAAACTATGAGAAATTGACGCCGTAACCATCGTTATTACGTTTGCCGTTAACACTTTAATGACGAACCGCGGCGTTTTGTCAAGAGACCGCGACAGTCTCGTGACAAACCGTAGCGATTTGTCAGGAGACCGTTGCGGTCTCCTGACTCGCGATTTGTTAAAAAAATTTTATTGCAAATTTGAGGGCTTAAACGTGTGATTTTGGGCCCGAGAAAGGGGGGTCATGGGTTAAACCTATGACAAGTCATAGATCTATGAGAGAACTTCAATTTAATACCTTTTAGAGCCGATTCTAATAACTGTAGCCAAAATTATAGTCTTTTGAAGTTGAAGAGGTTAAAAATCTAATAAAAAAGATTGAATTCGTAAAACATATACATAGGGACTTTGAAGTAGCCATGAAACACTAAATAGGGACTTTGAAGTAGCCATGAAACTCTCTGTTTTTCATGGCTACTTCAAACTCCGCAATGATTCTCGGTTTTTAGTGTTTCATGGCTACTTTAAAGTCTCTATGTATATATTTTACTAATCCAATCCTTTTATTAGATTATTGACTTCTTCAACTTCAAAAGACCATAACTTTAGCTACAGGTATCAGAATCACGCGTTTAAGCCCTTAAATTTGCTATAAAAAATTTGCAATAAAAAATTTGCAATAAAATTTTTTTAACAAACCGCAAGTTAGGAGACCGCGGCGTTCTCATGACAAACCACCGCGGTTCGTCATTAAAGCGTTAACGGCAAACGTGACAGCGATGGTTGCGACATCAATTTTTCATAGTTTGGTGGTTTATTTGTTAGAAAAAAAAAAGATGATGGTTGGTTTGTCAACAACAGTAAAGGATGATGGTTGATTTGTCATTTTTCCTAAAATAAATCAAGGTACCTTCCATTACTAAAACAAAATGAAAGATCAGAACGTCTGAGAATCTGCATACATGGTAATTCCAGTAAGTTACTTGTCAAGCTTCATCAAAAGAGCACAGCACAGATAGAATTCAGGAATAAAAAAGTAGAGTCGAATTGAAGAAACAACTATAATACGGATTAAGCTATAAACTAAAACAATAACAAATTAAAATCAGCCAAACATAACATGAGTGACTAGATCTATAAGTGAGAAAATATATCATGCTACCAGCAGATTTACTAAATAAAGGAAGTAAAATTAGTCACAATTGTCAACGTAGCTGAAGCAACAATATCTCAAAGATTCATGAGTTTCTAAAACTATTGTACATCTCCGTTTAATGCAACTACTTAAAACTCAAGAGTTACTTAGAGAACACTGTGCTAGTTAGTGCAATTAATAAACTCTTTTGCTGAAGCTACCTGATTCTGGAAATAAGCAAGAAAAGCTCTGATGGTTTCCCTGTAAGGCTTTGAAACGCCTTCCCAAAGAGAATGATCTCCTTCCACTATATCATACCTGAGAGTAGTGTTACCAATGCAATCACGTAAGACATAAAAACAAACCAGTTTCACATGTTCTTTGATTTATTCTTAGGTATTAGTATAAAAAAAATGATGAGATTTTGAATTCCTAGAAAACTTTGAATCGATCAAAATTTACAGAAGCCAAAGAGAGGTATAATACCATTCTGATTTTGCTTGTTGTGCGTCAAGTTGAAGACGATACCCAAGCAATCTACGCACAGCAAGCGCCTCGGAAGTGCTCTGATCAGACAATCTCAAACATCTCGATCTTATATCTCCCACAGCCGGACCACCTGAACCAAAAAGAAATCCAAAGTCAGAATATAAAATGTATTTATAAATTAAATTCAAAATCAAATAGTTTCCAAATGAAAAAAAAAAAAAAAATCACCAAGAACACGAACAATCTCCGCCGTACTTCCTCCATCATCGGAAACTGGAAGAACATGCGCAACACGAGTCGTTAAATTCTTGAGCTCTTCGACGACTCCATTGAAGGCAGTACCACCTACAATTCTAAAAGGAAAAAAATTATCATACAGTATCAAAGCAGCTTCGAGCCCAGATTTTTCGAAAATAGACCTGAGAAAACGAGCAAGGAGGGCTGATTAATGTCATTGCTAGGAGTGGAGGATAAATTGCAATGGCAGCGAAGGGAATCCATGAAATAGGGAGGTTTTGGATGAAAATATGAAGGGAATTTCGAGAGATTGAGACAGAGTAAGGGACCAAGCATCGTATCTGCCATATTCGTTCCCGTTTTCTACGGCCTTAAAAATAGGAGATATTAAACAGAGTTACGAATAAAACTATACGTGTTTATAACCCAAACATTCATTCGAATATTACAATAAATCCTAGAGAACCTACTGTCTTCATGAGTTCTCTATTCCGCCCTTGTTGCCCAGTGCCCACAAGCTCAGAGTTCGTCGAATTCTTGGAGAACCGGATGAAATAATATCCCAACAGAAAATATTTTAAATTTTTTAAAAAATCTATTGAATTTTATATTTTCAAAAATACAATAAAAAGCAAAAACCAAATTGCATATAATATAAAGGAAAAATGATAAACCAACTATCATATTTTACTATCAATGACAAACTAACCATTGTACTTGTTTTGCTAACAAATTAACTACTGAACAATGAAAAAACATCACCGCAAACATTGTTGTCACGTTTGTCATCAAAATCCGTCGAGGGACGTCCGTTGTGAGACTAGGGACATCCATTATGGGTAGAACGATGTAGTCTCAAGTCGAGGGACATCCGTTTATGGACAAGGGACGTCCGATATGGGGGAAAGGGACGTCCGTTGTGGACTGAGCGATATTCGTTTTAATTGAGATAGTCTGCCTTTTAAAAAAGCGGGTGACTTGTACGTGACCCTTTTTTGGGTGATGGCCTAACTTCATTGCCATCAATTATGATAGGCCAAATACCATCGTCCACCATCGCCTTTGGAAAATGACAAACTCCATCCTAACCGTCCATTTCGATCGAGGGACGTCCATCCTCGATCCAACGACTATGAACCATCGTCCACCATCGCCTTTAGAAAATGACAACTCCATCTTCGCCGTTCATTCTGATTGAGGGACATCCATCCCTCATTCCAACGGGCAGGACAGATGTCCCCCGATAATTGATGTCCTTCGTCAATCTATTGGATTAGTGTTGGATGTCCCTTGTTGTTGCGGGAAGTCCGTTGTTGCTGCCTTGGACGTCTCTGTTCGACGGTTCTTGGCGTTAACGTGACTGCGGTGTTACAGTCGACAAATTTTTACAGACGTCCCCCGTTGTTGCTACCTTGGATGTCTCCGTTCAACGGTCCTTGGCATTAACATGACCGCGGTGTTACATTCGATAGATTTTTACAGACGTCCCCTGTTGTTGCTACCTTGGATGTCTCCGTTCGATGGTCCTTGGCGTTAATGTGACCGTGGCGTTATAGTCAATGAATTTTGAGGGAAAACGTGACAGCGATGTTTGCGACGACATTTTCCCATAGTTCAGTGTTAATTTGTTAGCAAAAAAAGTTTAGTGGTTGACTTGTCATTGATCACAAAGTACGATGGTTGATTTGTTATTTTCCCTGATATAAAATACCATGACCTAATATTAATATAGAAAAATTAACAAAATAACCACTTAATTATGAGATCAATAACAAATTAATCACTAAATAATTTTTCCTAACTAATAAAATACTCAACTATGTAAAATAAACTGCGCAACTATTGTCGTTAACAGTGACCTTACTTTGAAAATGAAATAGTAAGAAGTTTCCCCAAAAAAATGTCTTCTATCATGCACTGCAAAACGTTATCTCCTCCCATTGCTAAGTTTTTAGAATACAAACCAGAGATTCCCACATATTTCTGTTCAGAGAATCATCGACGAAAACAAGTTTTTTTTTTCTCTCAACAATTCCAACATTCTATAGTCATCTAATTTAAATTTAAAACAATAATTTGAGAGGAATAACTATAATTTGATAAAGCGAAGCAAGTAAACAATTCTCAGTGATCAATCTAAGCTTTTGTTTTTCTTTTTAAAGATTATTCCTCCCAAAGACATCAAATTACTTAGAAGAATTCACAGTTTGATTGAAAAAACGTCATCTTTCCTCTGTAGAATGTCATCTTTTCTCTGCGAAATGTCGTCTTTCTTAGGCATAACGTCGTCTTTCTACTGTGGGAAGTAATTTTTTCTTTGCGAAAGTCATCTTTCCTTATAGGAAAGTAATATTTCTTAAATTTTATTTCAATGACTCACTTTTCGTAGCAGAAAGAAAACGTTCTGCAGTGCAAAGTTAAAGTTTCGCAATGTGCGTAAAGTCATCTTTCATAAGTCTTATTTCAAGTACTCACTTTTCGCAGTGAAAAGTCAACGTTTTGTGACGAAAAGAAAACATTATTTAAGGAAAGCAGAACATCGATATTTGCTCCATTTATTTTCTATAGTTGAATGTTTAATTTGTTAACAAAAAATTTTTAATAATTGATTTGTCATTAATCTTATAGTTCAGTGGTGATTGTTTTATTAATTTCCCTATAATATACTCAACAACATGCCAAATGTGGCTGACATTTAAGAAACAATATAAATTCAAATCCAAATGTTATTAAATATAATGTATTCATGATCCTATTGTATTAATATTTACACGTTTTATATAAATTGCTATAATTAAACTGCTAGAACAAACATATAAAAATATAAATTTATTAAAGAGAGCAACTAAATTCAAAAGTTAACTTGAGAACGGCACAAAAGTACTCCTAGATTAAAAAAACATTAATAGTTTTTTTTAAAGAAAATGACAAGTCAATTATTAAAGTATTTTTACTAACAAATAAACCACTGAATTATAAAAAAAGTCACAACAAACATCGCTGTCACGTTTGCCGTTAAATGTATTGTTATTCTGCTGCGGAACGATAATTTAAAAAATAACGTTCTAATCTCGACAGTCTGCCACATAACCTGTCACGATACTCCACAGGATGCAAATATTCTGCCGTGGAATGAGGATGTTCCACCACAGATCGTCATGCGTCGTCTGTCTTGTATAAATTCACACTACACTCATCAAGATTTTCTTAGTGACTTTGTCAGCAATTAGTGAACCCAAGAGATTTATGAGAGCTGAAGACGTAACTAGAAGGAAAGGATGGCAATTCCTACTATACTTTCCTACCTACCAACCCATCAATCCTCACTCCTATTAAGGCGCTTGGATTCACCTTTTTGGCAAAGTTGAAACATTTGTTGAACACCAAATGACGTCTGGGAGTGTCGCAGAATCTGTTATTAACTGGCAAGTTGAAGTGGGACCCACTACACAATTTTGGCAAATGAGGTACGTGCAATTGGAGACAAAGTTGTTATAGTGGTGTATTCTGTCTCAGCAACTTTAGACGAGGAGGAGCTTTGTTTATTATGTTAATCTAGTAGTGGTGAAGGCATGCAAATGGCTGAGAGTAAGCCTAAATGACCACCACAAGCAAAATGCACGTTGGATGGTATGAGTCTTGGCAAGAAGTATAGTTCATTGAATAAAATTAGAGAAGAAATTGTCGATTATGCGTTAAAGAATGAGTACGAGTAAAATTCACCCACAGTGACGCTCATCGGTTGAGAGCTTTCTACTAGAAAGGATGCACGTGGTGGATGCACGCCTAAAAAATGAAAGGTGAAATGAATTTTCAAATAAAGTACTATAACGACGTTCACACTTACTCGAGAAAGATGGAAAATTGTCATTCCTCTGCCAAATGAGTGACAACACATTACTTGGACAGTGTTCAGCTAGAGATGAGTGCATTTAAAAGAATATATAGGTGTTTGGTTGCATGTAAGATGGACTTGTTGAACTGTGGTAGATTAGTTATTTGTTTGGATGGTTGCCACTTGAAGGGAGAGACTTCGGGCCAGCTGCTCACTGTTGTCAGCATCAATAGGAATGATGGACTGCATCCGATTACTGTAGCATTTTTTGAAGCATAAAATAGGGATTCTTGGCGTTGGTTTTTGGAATTGTTGCTCAAGGATCTAAACACCTCATTTGGCAATGAGTGGACAATCATTTCTGACCAACAAAAGGTGTGGTTGATTGTTTTTGCCTTCTATGATTATGTTATGTGTTGTGTACCAATGTTTGACTCATACTGTGAATCTTTGTAAGGGACTGATGCCAGTTGTCAGAGAGGTGGCAGGGCAAACAGACCATCAGTTTTGCATCCGACACCTATATGCCAATTTTCAAAAACAGTTTAACGACAGGTTGTTCAAGGATGCAATGTGGGCTGCTTCTAGAGGCACAATAAAGGCGCACTTTGAGAGATAGATGACAAAGCTACTTTTGCTTGACCCGGTAGGCCATACCTATCTATAAGGAATAGATGCGAGATGCTAGGCCAAACATAGCTTCTGGTCCATCCCAAAGTGTGACATAAGCCTTAACAACCTAAGTGAGTTCTTCAACGCTGCATCCTATCAGCCCAGGACAAACCAATTCTCAGTATGTTTGAGATCATATGAAAGGGCATCATGTTTAGGATCGTTAAAAAAACAAAAAGATGGCGCGCTCGAAGGACCTTTTGTGTCTGCAAGTCAAGAATCAGCTTGCCAAACTACAATTTGCAGATCAAAATTGAAGTCTACAATTTTCAAGTGCTGCTTAGTTTGAGGTCAGCAACGGTAACGAACAGTACCATGTCAATTTGGAAAGGCGTACTTGTAACTATTACCGGTGGGAGTTGACAGCATCCCATGTGCCCATGTAATCCCGTGTATACAATTCATGAGGAGATCTCCCGATGACTTTGTGCATGTGTGCTACCATCGGGAAACATACTTCACAATGTACTCCCACTTTGTCTGCCCCGTCAGTAGACAAATTATGTGGCCTCTTGTGACGGATCTTGATCCAACTACACCACTGCCATTTAAGAGATGTCCTGGAAGGCTGCGAAAGTGAAGAATATGGGATGTAGATGAGGCCCCAAGCCGGACAGTGCTGCCCATGAGATATCTAAACATGATGTGTGCCCGGTGTGGGGGTGTGGAGCACAATTCCCGCACGTGTGAAGGTGGAGGCTCAGAGTCTAGTGCATGTGACGACCGTAGGTCCAGAGGCAGAGGCGGTAGAGGAAGCTCGCAGGGCACATTTATGGGTTTTAGAGTCCCCAAGACAGCCCTCGAGATAGTTCCTAACATAGTCCCCGAGACAGTTCCTGACATAGTTCCCAAGATGCAGGTGAGTACCTTGTTACGTTTACATTTTCATGTGTTATTTTAACTGTGCTAATTTTATTTGCAATGTGTTATATAGGAGTATGATGCACAAAGTTTGCAAATACAAATGTGGATCTTAACCTTTCTTTATTAAAGAAGACAACGCTCAATCAAAGTGACTACTAACTATGCGTTGAAACCAGATATACATAATTTACAATAGTTTATTCGAGGTTGTGGTAGCCCGCCTTGTGAAGGATAGGAAAGGTCCAAGTGTGGGTCTGACCCATATCAGGGGGGCACAATCCCACATCGCTTGGGAGAGTAAAAAATGCATGTTTTATAAGTAGGGTTCCCCTCTCTACCTAGTACAACACGTTTTGGGCTAACTCCAAGAACAAAACTGTGCGGGTTTTAGTCTAAAGCGGATAATATTGTACTGGGAGCATTGGGGGATGCTACAGAGGTAGCCTATTGTAGATGATGTATATTTGGTTTTGACGCATAGTTAATAATCACTTTGATTGAGCATTGTCTTCTCTAATCAAGGAAGATTAAAGCTATATGAAGACGAAGAATACGAGATTGATAATTTGGTTTGCGTCTGTAATGCATATATGCACGATATGGTTGTAATTGAATTGATAAATTGGTTTATGTTTATAATATACATGTACATGATATGGTTGTAATGGAATTGATAATTTGGTTGTTGACGATGAAATTTTGAATATGTACTTCCTTTTTAATTTGTAAATGAAATTTTGAATATGTAATTCAGCCGTTTGACCTAAGGGTAGAAATCGGTTTGATTCAAATAGAGTAACCAAACCGAACCAATCATTTGATCGATTCGGTTTGGTTTTTACATGAAAAAAAATAAAATATAGGACCAAACTGGACCGATCATTTCGGTTTGGTTCTCGGTTATAAGTGAGAAAAACTGAGAAAAATCGAATTGAACAAAAAAAAAACAAAAACAAAACCTGAAAACCTATTTGAGTCACTAATTTAATTCCATTTTTTTTCAATGAAAGCTATACAGAAATGTAGTTACATGGAATTAATTGATTTCTGCCAATTTAAGAAACGGGTCACCACATACTTCTATTCGATTGTTTCTAGATATGTTAAAGCTGAGACTGGCTCTAACTAGTTTGAATTTATCTTCAGTTGTAATAGGTTGCTCACAGTTAGAGGCAAGAGAGCTTGAAACTCAATTACATGGATAAATTATAAATATAGGTCTTTGGCCTAATGTTGTTGTGGAAACATTATTTTAATATTGTCTTTTATGGATATTTGTTGGGACTTTTGGGAATGTGGATATTTGCTTGGTACTGTATGTTCTCGGTTTTGGCTTTTTGTGAAGTTAGTTAAGTCATTGTTTGATTAAATCATTGTTTGATTGATATTGTTTTAAAGCTATAATATGGAGCCCAAAACAGATACTTTAGTCTTTAAACTTATAAAATGAAGCATAAAACAGAGCAGTTAAATAGTTTTACTAAGCCTAAAAACCGCCAAAATCAGGCCCAAAACCGAGCCCAAAACCAGATACCCAAATTTTGAAGTCTAGAAAAAAACCCAACCAAACCGATGAAAACTGTAACTGAGGTTCGGTTTTTGACTCGGTTTCTTGTTGTCCTTGGTTCGGTTTTGGTTTTAAAATTACAAAAATGAATCGACTTGGTTCGGTTTTATTTTGGCAAAAAAATTGAATCGAACCAAACCATTTTCACCCCTAGTTCGATCACCCTCACTTTTTGATCGATCACCCTCACTTTTTTATCGACCTTGCTGATGTTTCGTGGCGGAAAGTTTGCATTCTGCCATGGAACGTCATACATTCCGTAGCAGAACAACATATTTTCGTGGCAGAATGTTAACTTTCCACCGTGGAACATCAACATTCTTCTTCCTTGTATATTTTGGTGTTATGCACAAGTTGCTTAAAGTGTTGCAATGAACATTAGTTGTTAGTTGATAATGAATTAAATGGTTTGAGTCAATTTCTCTTTCAAAAAATTGAAAATTTTGCAAGAGTTTCCTTTGTTTTTAGTCTATCTCCTCTGTGACATTATCAAAATCAGATATTATCCAACCAAGATATTTTCCAAACAGATATTATCCAAGTAAAAAAAAAAAAAAAAAACATCAATATCAACATATATTATCCAAGTACACTAAGTAAACATATAAAGAGATAATGAATTTTTTATTATGTGCAACAAATTCAGTATCTCAATGTCCCTACATATCTCAACTACACTACACTGCCTTCTTCTAGCTAGATTTCCTCCGTAAATTGGTGATTACAAATGACAACTGCAGGTCCACATATACGTTGGATGCTTTGGCGAACAATTGACTCTCCTCAAGTACATCATCGTGATGGTGGAAGTTGGGCTTCTTGCAATTTTGGATCACCCTTAACCCCTCACTTGTACACCTAAAGATGTTGTGTGGGCTGAAATGCAAAGGAAAAAAATCAGCACATAAGCAGAAAGTAATATGAATCTACACAAGGGAAAAGATATACCACTCTTTGTCTATTGGTGCTATGAAGATCGCAATTGCTTCAGGCAGCAACAATTGGTAAGGGTAGTGAGTGTATAGGTCAACAGACAACATTAAACACGCTTAATGTGGGTGTGACTAAAATGCAATGAAAGACCACATTAGAACTGTTGAAACATGAATGACAAACCGAAAAAGCGAGATGTTTACGTACGAGAATCCACCCTAATGTGATTAGCAATTTTTTATATTGAACCTCGAAGTATTCTTCTTCATTTAATGCATAGCACTGCATACAAAGAACGCAATGCAAAGATGAGGGCTAAGATAATATCTTCTGAACTACTTAATGTAACAGAACATAATTCTCACCATGTTTGTCATTCCTTTTTGCTTCGGGAAGATGATCTTAGTGATGTAGTACTCATTCTATACCTAAAAATGAAAACAGCAAAAATAGGTAGTCCAAAACACTTAATGATTCAAAATGAAAAAGCCTACTAGAATTCCTGAAAGAATTGCGCACGTCTCCAGGTTCTTTCGAGTATTTGTAGCAACATACTTCTTGAAAATATCCATCAGTTGATCTGGGTGCAAAAAACAGTGACAAGTTACCATCATACTAATAAGGCATGAACAAGTGCAGACATGTAGATAACCAAATTGAAGAAGTACCATGCACACAATTTTAAGTGGCGAAGGTTGCGATCCATTTGACGCGACTGTCGATGGAGGAATGAGAGCAACTATCTCCTACACCTTGGCAAACACAGCAGGAGGAGAAGGTTGGCCTCTGAGGGCAATGATGCTGCAAATTTGAACCACATTATTAAGTTGCATACAAATAAAGTAAAATAAATAATGGAATTTGCTTAAAAACTAAATAACTTATAAGCAATTTGTGGCTTCAATTGTTGAAGAGGACGATGGAGAGGCCGCTGGAGAGGTTATTCAAGGGGCTGCTCGAGAGGCTGCTGGAGAGGATTGTAGAGGGGCTGTTGCTCCATTTTTTGCATTTGGAGCAGCCCCATTTGATAGTGCTCCTCCATCATTTGTATTATATGCAGCGCCATTTGATGGAGCTCCTCCATCCGAACAAGTCAGTCCTCCATCGTTGGGACTCAATCCAACACCGAAAGATGTCGCTCCTCGACATGCTCCTCCATCTTATGTATCCAGCCAAAAATCTCCTCAGGATCGAAGTAAAATGAGATGACTGAGGAGGGGGTGGAGACATCAGCTGTGGAGAATCATCCTCCATGTGCTACAGAGATGATACTGGGGCTTGTTCCTCTAAGGGAGCTGGAGGTTGTTCCCCCGAGAGGCATGGAGACCATACCACTGAGGGGGGTGGAGGTCGTACAACTAAGGGGTGGTAGAGTTGAGCGGTTTGGAAACTGTAGCTCGCTTCTTCGGGGCAGGCTTAGATGAAGTCTTGCTTACCCATATCCCTTCAACTTTGCTGAGACCCATTCGTCGACTTTTAATTTGCTGTGGATGTTAGTGGCCTTCTCTTTTATTCTCGGCTCATCATTCGAGATCGGTATCCCATAATGCTCAACAATCGTCTGAATGAGCCAATTGAATGGTAAACTCTTGGTCGGGTTATTGAGAATCTCATACATGTAACTCAAAATCACATAGCCGATGTTCACTTTTTTCCTATTGATTACCTTCTCCAGTAAATAGAGATTTATGCAGCTAATGTGGTCTCGATTTCCATCCTGAGGCCAAATGGCATGCATCAGGATGGTGTGGATCACTCGGGCTATGACATTCAAGTCATTTGACTTTGGCTTCTTGTACGCTTCAATCTTGGGATCACGGTGCAACAATCTAAGCATTGTCAGCCCTTCTTTTTGTCTAATGAAAGTGGCTACTGAGACATGTGGTAATAGTGGTCTCATGGTTCCTCCGTTGAATATCTAAGGAGTACGTTAATATCTTTGGGAGTCAGGCTCAACTCTCGTCCATACATGTAAGTCCAGACCTCTAATGGTTAGATGGATAGTTCCAAATTCGCATAAAAGAGTTTGATAATCCATTCATAGAAGCTTCAACCCAATCGGCACAAACTGACTAAGCCAATCCCCTCAAACAATTCTTCAATTTCCAACACAACCAATGACTTGAAGTCTACTCTTCTAGAAACAATCATTGAACAGTGTTTAACATTGGATTCATACCGTTCGTTTGCGTCGGTTGTCTTGAAGAGTGGGAAGTGGAACCTCACTATATCTTGTTAGAAACGGGTTAGAACAGGACCAATGCACCTGCTTCCAGTCATTGTTGAGGTTGAGGTTGAGGTTGAGGTTGTGCTTCAATCTTGGCTTGTGCTTCAATTCCGCCAATAGGGGCAACCGCACGTCCTCCAACTTCAACCATGACTGCTTCAACTTGACCGGTGGTTGCTGCACTTCAACCGCGGGTGCTCCACCTTATACCGCGACGGGTACATTGAGGTGCAATTGACTAACAATGGGCTTGGTTGCAATCCAACTTCGTTCACGGCTCGAGTCCGTTGTTTCTAGTCGTGGCCACGACTGAGGTTGTGACGAACCACCCTTTTGCTGGAGCAGCATTTTCTTTGTACGGTAATCCATTGGTATTGCTGAAATAGTGAGGAACGAAGGTCTGAGAGTATAAATGTTTGCTGAGGATTTCGTGATTTGCGGTGAACTCACGGAGCGCACAGTCGAGTCTTATATATTAGGGAACATGAACGTAGAATGAGGCATGATGATCCATGGCGGATCATTATCCTTCCACTGCAGAACGTAGTCAATCCGTCGTGGAACGTAGTCATTCCGTGGTGGACTGTCAATATTAGAATGTTATTTTTAAAAATATCATTCCGCAGTGGAATAATACACGTTTTGCCGCGGAACGAAATCAATATGTTTAATGGCAAACGTGATAGCAATGTTTGTTGCAACTATTTTTCATAATTCCGTGGTTAATTTGTTAATAAAAATACTTTAGTAATTGACTTATCATTTATCACAAAGTATTATAGTTGATTTGTTATTTTTTCCATTTTTTTAATAGGGACAAGGCCTTAGTAGTTTAGTGAATTTAGGTCATTTGAGCCTATTAAACCAAGCTATTTATGGTCATCGGTTCAAAGTCATCAACTCCTCATTCGTTTTGTGCATTCCATATGTAAATCATCCATTACTCGTGCACAGATACCCATGTAAAAGACAATTGAAAGAAGATAAAGATACGTGGTAGAATTACGCCTCGGGTTATTTTTATTGATAGAAAATATGAATACAAAAGGAAGGAATGGTATAAATTAACAAGATTAGTCTATAAAATATAAAAATAAAACAATTATTTTCCTAAAAAACCACCAATGATTGAACCATTTGCTCTCAAATATTCTCCACAATAACAAATATACAAAGAATGACAGCAAAATTTGAACTTCGTATGATTTGTTGGAATTTTCTTATCTATTAGACTATCAAATTGGTTTGAATTTGTCCTATGAAATTGCTTTAAATTTGTTGCCTCCTACATTTGAACTTGTTAGAGTTTTCTAATCTAATTACTACAAATTAGTTTGAATTTATTGCCTTTTGAAATTGTTTTATCTCCTAACATCTCTAAAATGATATTGTGAAAAAAATTATTTTTATTAATAATAAATTTTACATGTATATTTTTTGCGTAATATTCGATCAAGATGTTTGGAGTGAACCTATTTTGTCGCGTGACTGCAACGTATGAATTATGGGTGTGAGCAAAGATTTAAGCTGAAAGCTGCGGTGGTGAGCTGTGGAGTGCTGTCCCTGTTGGTTTTCTTCAATTTAGGTAAGGAATTGGGTGAATCGTGGCTATGTGGAGGCCTTACACCACAAGTGTGTGTGTGAGTTGAATATCGATTCTCTGAATTTATTGGATGATTAATTCCTGTAGAAAATTTCCTTATTGTAACTTGATCTTCTTGCTTTTAAATTCTTACAATTTTTATCTCTTGTAATTGCCTTACCTAGATGAAGTTCAATGATAGGGGTGGGCATTTCGGGTTCGGTTCCGGTTCCGGGCCCGCCGGAACAGAATAATCGGTTCTCGGTTCCGAGAAGATGGGACCAAACCCGGAACCGATGGGTGCCAGAACCGAACCCGGAACCGACCTCGGTTCTCTGTTCCGGAACCGGCGGTTCTCGGTTCCGAGACTGCTATTTTTCTGCCGAGTCCTGCTTGAAAATCTCAGTAACATTACATATAAATCTATTATATTCTTTTGATTCACAACTGCCAGTCAACACGAATAAAGAGTTCTCTTAGGATGTCCTCACCATTACTTACATAATACAATATGCAGATATGCACCAAACTTCAATTCTAAACCCAATCTTAAATCTTATCCATCTTTTCTAGCTTCCTGCAAAAAATAACATAGCCATCAACAGCAAACAGAATATTGAATTATTCTTCCTACACACTAAAAAATAATCGCAAAATCTAAAGGCACTAAAATCACTTCCATAAAGGGCATTCCACAAGCATGAACAATAAGCAGGTAATATTACCAATAATATCACATATAAAGTTAATTCATTAAACTAAATGCTATGCAGTTGAAGAGATCACCTTTGAGACTAGACTAGTAATAATTGGTCAGTCCAAGAGATCATCTCCTTCTTCGTCATCTTTCTCGTAACCATTAATTGCTGAAAAGAACAATTATATGATTCATTTAACATTAAAAAGTTTCACGAAATATAGAAAAGTATTTATCAAATGAACGCACCTTCATCAATAATTTCGTAGTCATTTGTTGGTTGCAACGTATGTAAATGACTTTGGGTATGATTAAGAATCCAACTTTGTGTGCAAATTATAGCTTCAACTGTTTCCGGTAGGAGGGCAGTATGTGATGAATCAATAACATGACCCCCACAACTAAAAGCTGACTCAGAAGGGACTGTAGAAATTGGAATGCTGAATATATCTTTCGCAATTCTGCTTAACACTGGATACTTATGTGTCATTAATTTCCACTATCTTAATAAGTCAAAATTAGGTGCAAACTTCTCAGCTCGCTCGCTCAAATATTCCTCCAACTCTGAATTTGCAAACCTCTCCATTGAATTATCATAGAATTGTGCATAAACCATGTCAACCTCATTTGAGGGATTTGCATTATTAATATCATTAAGAATCTCCACATCATTAGCCGAATCACCTTTATACTGTAAATATAATCGTTCTAAAACATTCTCCGTTGCTTTCACATATTGATAAGCTTTATCGGGTCCCATTAGAATTGAGATACAATGTTTTAGAAACTTTGTTTTGCCTCTGGGGTCAAGAAGGACTGCCACGAATAAAAATGTGTTCATCTTATCGAAATGTCCCCAATACTCTTTCAACTTTGTCACCATTCCAAAAGCCATGCTCATCAACGATACATTGTCACTGTTGGTATACTCATCAATGACCATATTCAAATTGCAAGCTTCCATGACATATTGGTGAGCTGTAATAGACAAAGATTTCGAAACTTTTATAGTGCTATCGTAAAAGGCCTTTAGAAACTTCACAAATAGTCGAATGTTATTCCAATCTGTACATGTAGGATGACCTTCCTCTTGCATTGCTGTTGCGTAAGTATTATCACATTCTTTCATTTGATCAAACGCTACAGCATACTTTTCTGCATTATCGAGCATCAAATATGTGGAGTTCCATCTAGTCGGCACATTGAGAGTTACATTGCCTTTAAATGTAATATTTACACTATCGATGCAGGACTTGAAGAGTCTAAGTCTTTGAGGAGAAGATTTAACGTACTTCACTGCATTTCTGACTCGAACAATGGAATTGTGATGCTCCTTAAGCCCATCAGAAACGATCAAGTTCAAAATATGGGCAAAGCATCTAACATGCATATGCTCTCCATTTAAAACCAACCCATCCCAATTTCTCACAGTTCGGACCAAGTAAGAAATAGCAACATCATTGGATGAGGCATTGTCAACTGTTACTGTCAAAACTTTATCAATCTCCCAGCCAAGTAAGCATTGCTCCATTAAGCTACCGATTGTCTCTCCTTTATGGTCAAAGATCTCACAAAAGTTTATTATCTTCTTCTGAAAGTTCCATTCCTCATCAATCCAATGGGCAGTCATCACCATATAACACTTACTTTGTGCCAAAGTCCAAGTGTCTGTAGTCAAACACACTCGTTGATTTCTTTCCTTGAAGTATGCTTTCAACTTCTCTTTTTCTTTCTTGTACATCTTCTCTATATCTCTGCCAATAGTTCGACGAGAAGGCATAAAAAAATCATTCCTAAAAAATTGAAGTAATTCTCTGAAGCCTTCCCATTCGACCATTCTCATCGGTAATTCATCTTTGATTATCATTCGGGCTATACATTCCCTTGCACCCATTTGACTGAATGTTGGCTTATTGGAGCTGGAGCATTGTCCCTCTTCTTTTTTTGTAAATGGCAACTTCCGTTGATTGCTATCTGAATTTGTCACGTGCTTTTTGTAAACTTTTAAATGTTTCCACAAACTAGATGTTCCATTCTTTTTTGTATTCGCTGCAAGGATTTGTTGACAATACTTGCATTGTGCTTTACTATTTTCTGGATCATCACTTTCAATGTGGACGAAATGCTCCCAAACATCAGAACTCCTTGTGTGTTTTTTTGAAACATTTTGTGTCATTTCCGCCATTTTGTTTGTATCCTGAAAAATCAACGAGCAACAAGTGATTTTCATTAACAAACATATTTAAACCGATTGTGATCAAAATTAAACAGATTACAAATGTCAAAAACAATGTCAAAAACAATTAAACAGATTTTGATCAACACTAAACAGATTGTGATAAAAAACAATGTCAAAAACAGATTGTGATCAACATTAAACAGATTGTAATAAAAAATAGATTACATTCATCAGAAAAAATGTCAAAAACAATTTGTAATCAATATTAAACAGATTGTAATCAATATTAAACAGATTGTAATAAAAAACAGAGTACAAACGTAAGTACAGCTACTGGCAAAAACATGGCAAAACCAGATTGTAATCAAAATTACTCTACATGGCAACATTCATCAAATAAATTACGCTACAGCTACTGGATAGTGAGAAAAATTTGTACTTTTCTAATATGTTTTTTATACGAATCAAAAGGCAGTCAGTAATCTCAGATTGAAGGGAGCAGAGCAACAAACTAGACCAGAATCGGGGGCGAAATCAATCTATATTAGCAGTCGTCGTCGCAAATCTCGGTCGCACAGCTTCACAGTCGTCGCGTCGTCGCTGGTTCGCACTGCCCGTCGCAGTTTTGCAGTGTTCGTCGCCTCTTCGCAGTGCTCCTAGTACCTTTGCAGTCGTCGTCTCATCTCGCAGTCATCGTCGCAGCCGTCGTCGCAGCTTCGAAAGGCCGATCGAGTGGTCGTCGCAGCTTGGATTCGCCGATCGCGGTTCTCGGTTCCAGTCTCCAGCTCCAGCAGCCTGAATAAGTGGGGTCGGGGAAGGGGATTTAGTTTCTAGGGTTAGAATTTTTTTTTATAAAGATCGGTTCTCAGTTCTTGACATATGGAACTGAGAACCAGAACCGATAAGTTACCAAAGAACCAGAACTGATTTACCACCCATTTGCGGAACCGAGCACCAGAACCGAACCCAGAACAGACCTCGGTTCCGGTTCGGTTCCCGGTTCTCATCGGTTCCTGCCCACCCCTATTCAATGATGTGATAAATGTCGAATAGATGAATGATTTGTGTTAAGTACCATAGTATGAAATGATGGATTAGTAAACAAGAATGAACTCAAGATTTTCTTTTAAAATTGACTCTGTTCTGCACATATCAATTATCTAATTTCTGTAATTTTATTTGATTCCTATTCTTACTACAACTTCTTTTATATATTGTAATTTAATGTTTGTGAAAGAGGATTGAATTGAGAACTGCTAAATTATAGATTACAACTGAGTTGAAGGAGATTGTCCCTAGAGTATAATATGCATGGATAAATGATTAACTCTGTTTTATTTTCCAAATTATTTGTTAGATAGTAGAATTCATTTATAAATGTTGATATTTCTTGGTTCTAGCTAGAAGTTAGAAATCTCTGAATTTAGTGGCATTCAATTCAATTTAGCACTTTCCTATTATATCAATTGTCAATCATGTTTCTAATTATAATTTGCTAAATAGAAATTTTGTACATGATTTATCAAGCATGTTTACTTTCGGAATTAATTAGATAAGCATGCCTAGATGATTTATTTAGCATCTTGACTTTTAGCTTATAATGTCGTCATTTCTTGGTACTGGTTAGGAATTTTAATGCACTTTTACTACAATGTTTACGTCGATAAAAAGGTGATAAAAGAATGATAATTGATGACATTAACTTGTTGACTAGAATGATGATATGACATGCATGTATGACTACAATGAGTAGAGAATTTCGTTTCTATTATGTTACTTATTGAATTTCCTTAAATTGTTAATGCTTACTCCATTCCATTTAGCAAGCATGTGTTGATTATTGATTTAGGATAATAATTGTTGACCACGTTTATCATTCACCTTGCTATGTCTTTATTATTATATTTAGTAGAATCAGGCATGTTACTTGCTATATTAGATATTCACTATTGTTGTCTTCCTTGCGTAATCTTAATTGTAGTTGTTTATTACGAATGCTACTATTGTAGTTCACTGTTGAAACTCTTTTCCATTAATTATAGTGCTATTCATTTTCTATTGCTTTTAATTCATTGTACTAGTATGTCTCATGCATCATGCTAATTCAAACAAGTAGGGAGTGCCATCTCAGTTGGTACTCACATGCATGAGTGAGGAAAATGAAATGAACGACGCAATGAATGAATGATGTAATGGGAAGTTGAAGGGCGGGTGGGTAGTTCGGATCTAGTCCACAAAGGGCTAGAAGCCGATCAAACTATACAATCTATTATGTGTTCCTTCAACTTCTAGCTCGAAATACGAGTTATGAATGAATAAATATAATAAAAGATTGGTTTGGGGAAGACGCATTCCATGTAAACTAAAGAGAGACATGACATATGCATATTCTCTTTCCTTACTAAGCTTTTAGGCTTACGTATTACTTGTGGTGTAGGTAATGAAATGATAACGCTTGGAGTGGAAGATGATGCATTTCTCATAGAGCCTGCAGTGTATCCAGATGAATCACGACGTGAGTAGGATGACACAAGAAGAAGACAAACGTTTTATTTAAATTGTAAGGATTTAATAATGGGCAAGATTTGCCTAAACCTGATTTCGATGTTATTTCATACGATTTTATTCTAAACCCTAAACTTATTTGATGTTTTTAAAAATAGTTTCCGCGTACTCTGATTTCATTGATACTCTTCAATTTTATGATTTATTTTAATATGTGAAAATTTTATTAGTTAAATAGATAAAGGAAAAAGAAAAATTTTCTCGTTAATTATTTAAAGAAGATATTTAAGAAATAATGGAATTTGACGTGGGGCATCACAAAAGTCATGCGGAAGCTCTGCCAAAATGTGGAGAGAAACCTGAAAGTTTTACAGTGATGAGAAATGGTAAGGTTGAGGGTTGAAGTCTCTAGAATTTCTGAGTGAGTGAAGGGTTCTAGATTTTGTGATTTAAGCATTGACTATGTGTGCTTCTGTGAGTGTGAGATATGAGATTGTGAGCAGATTACGAGGTTGCATGGTTTTGGAAAGTCTAGATGGGAAACACTCTGTGACTACATGTGAAGAGAGATAGGTGTGAAGTGTTACCATGAAATTTTGGAAGTTGAAGAGTTGTTGGACAATGAAGAGTTTCGTAATGTTTGGAAGTCAAAGAGTTGTTGGATGATGAAGAGTTTCGTAACGTCTGCAAGTTGAAGAGTTGTTGGCCGTTGAAGTGTTGCATCTTTTTACCTTCCACCTTCTCATTAATGGGCCTTGATGGACTGCATGTCCTTTGGCTTTCCATCTTCTCATTAATGGGCATTGATGGACTGCGTGTCCTTCGGCTTTCTCCCACAATCTCATTAATGGGCATTGATGGATTGCATGTCCTTTGGCTTTCCATCTTCTCATTAATGGGCATTGATGGACTGCATGTCCTTTGGCTTTCCACCTTCTCATTAATGGGGCATTGATGAACTGCATGTCCTTTGGCTTTCCATCTTCACATTAATGGGCATTAATGGACTACAAGTCCTTTTGTTTTCCGTCTTCAGAGAGTTAATGATAGGTCAAGTTTTGCAGCCTATAAATAGAGGGTGAAGGGTGCAAAGTTCAAAGAGAAGAGAATGAGTAGGGTTACTCTGCCAAATTGTTGAGTGAAATTGTGAAGGGTTGTTGATGATAACCGAGAAAGTGAGAACACAGTGAGGGAAGGTTTGGAAACCTCGTGATGCTGCTGTGTTGAAGTGAAAATCGAGAAGGTGTTGGAAAGGTTTAAAGGATCAGACAACACATGATGGCAGTGAAGAATAGGATTGAGTGGTGTTCTATTAAGATGATGAAGTTATGGCCCTGGACGTAGTGCGATAATTCTGTGAAGTATGTGAGACTGTGAAGGAGGAATTTATGTTGTCTCTGGTACTTCAAGCTTCATGAAGGATAATTTATGGGTTAACTTTGTAAAGCGAAGGACTCCAAGTAAGGAATAATGTTTGCATTTTGTCCGAAAGGACCTACATCGTAAGAGTAGGATTTTTGTGTAGTTTACTGTGTTGACTGTGGTTTGCTCTCTGATGAATGCTGCTACCATAATATGGTCATTACTCAAAGTAATTTTCTGTATGATGTTGATGATAGGTTCTTTGTTATATACATGCTTTTAGTGATGGTTATCTGGTTAGGTTGTATTCCTACGTTAGTTTACTAACCGTTGTAATGAAAATGGTTTTCGAAGATGATGTTCTATGATATGAGAAAGTTAGATTAATAATAATATAGTTAATTAGTAAAAGTCCCCTATTCATATTCAAGTGGTGGATACCATAGGATAGTGCTTGTACTATTTAGGACTAAGTTAGAAATAATACGTCATGGAAAGAGAATTAGACGTATGATGTCATAGTGTAATAGGAACATGTTTAGTATTAATGTTATAGTTGAACCATAATATTGTTTGTTAGTTGTTTGTAGTATTATTTGCGATATATGAACTGCTGTGTGTGACATTCATGTAGACATGTTATAGGATTGCACGTAATGCATTACATGGGCTAATAATGAAGATAATAAATGGTGTTTCCTATGTGGGTTCGAAAACTGAAGAGGTTTCTCACACATAGAAAATAGCTCATTTGAGTAAGTTTGGAAACTCAAGAGGTTGCTCTTACTCAATGGGGGTGAGTTCGGAGTCTACGGAGGTTGCTCTCACTCAAGAGTATAACAGCACATTTGAGTAAGTTCAGAAACTGAAGAGATTGGTCTTACTCAATGGGGGGTGTGTTTGGAGACTGCAGAGGTTGCTCTCACCCAAGAGTAAATGAATGTAAATGTAAGTGGGTTCGTTTTTAGTGAGTTTAGAAATTGAAGAGGTAGCTCTCACATAAAAACGAATCTAAGTGGTGAGTTCGAAAACTGAAGAGGTTGCTCTCATCAAGCTTACAGATTTATGAGGCTAAAACATGTAGAGTTGACATAGAGGTTACATTTGCATTTCATGATTATATTCTTTACTGGGCCATAGGCTCATTATTCCTCCTGTGATATAGGTATGTAAGAGATCAAGGATAGTACCAGTTGATGAGACATTTGTATGTTACGGGCTTGGCGGCTGGTTCAGATAAGAGATTAAAGAAGAAATGTAATGTTTGGTAAAAACGTTTTTTAGGAAAGTAAACCTTTGTTATAATATTTTATTTTTATCAAGAAGGTTTTCAAATTATGTTTAATTCTTTTGATATTGTAAATACAAGTCTTCTGCTGTTGTAAATGTTTTAAAGCTTTACAGTATGACATGTTTCAAGTGATAAATGGTTTGACAAAAAGGAGTTTATTTATGCACTTCTTGTTTAAGCTAGTTTTCAAACGAAAAGTCTTCCGTTGTGATTTAAAAGAAAAAGTTTTCAAAAATCATAAGTTTTAAATTGAAAGAATGGCTGAGATGTTATAGATTATGTCTTGCGATGTAGGTACACACACAAGGACAGAAGAACAGATTAAGGAACAGTTGATGAAGGATTTACACGCGCGGATCTTGTGGCTGGCTAGGCTAAAGAGTAAATAAAAGAAATGATTTGGTAAAAAGATTTTATAAAGTATTTAATTGTCAAAGAAAAAGATATTATTTATTTCCACTGTAATTTAGAAAAGAGTTTTAAGTAAATGATTTAATAATCTGATTTCTAAGAAAAGAATTCGATTTATAATTTACAAAGTTTTAATAATGCAAAGACTTCCGCTGTATTTATATAAAAAAAATTTAAATTTTATATGTTTTCAAAGGTAAAAAACCAGATCGTTACACTACCTCTCTCTCTTAGCCTCTCTCGCCCGCGGTGAGGAAGAATGAAGAAGAAGAAGATGTCTTCTTCTTTCTTTTTTAAAAAAGAAATTTAATTAAATAAAAATAATAATTTCTAATATATATTATAAATTGATTTAATCAATTCCAAGATTCGATTTAAAATCCGATTCATTTAAAATGTTAATCGAAAATACTTTCTTAGTCAAAATATTTACCAAAAACATTTTCAAAGTTAAATTTCGCTTGGAAAAATCCAATTTGACCGTTTGACTTAAAAATGCACTTGGGGTTGCTAAGCAACAAAACGAGCCCTCTCTTTAACACTTGACTAAAAATTTGTAAAAAATTTACACATGGCATTTTAAAATCTTGAATTTTACATCTTAACCACCTTAAAAGAAATTTCGTCCCGAAATTTAAAACACACAAAAACACAAATTCTAAGAAGCTCTCTACATAGTGTGATACTGAGAATCTCCCTGCAAACTCTCTACAGAGTTTGATGCCAAGAATCTCCCTCAAGCCTAGAGCAGGACGAAAATCCAAAAATGTGTTTGAAACTAACACCAAAAGGAACCATCGTAAAACAAGACAAGTTCACGATGAACTGACAAACCAGCAAGGGCAAATAAAGGTCACCCGAACATAAACAAGAGGGATGACTTGATCGATCGGTCGACAGATGAGACGATTTCCAAAGAAAAGACCCACATGATTTGGCAAGAGGCAAACAAGGTCGTTTAATTGGCTACAGCAGTTCACACAACAATGAACTAATGTAGAGCCTCCGCAACACCCGAGACGTGACTTAATGAATTCCTTGACTGAGAACATGTCTGGAATCGGAAAACAAAAAGACATCGGTTGGACCTAGGTTTAGAGTGTTCGTCAAAACGCTCTCCACGCCTGAGCAATACTCTAAACCAAAATTACAACCACATAACATCTAGTCAAACAAGAAAATGACCCTAACATGGACCTGACAGCCAACGTGGCTCAGAAATCCACGAATTCTAGCACGACTCTAGACATCTGCTACTACCCAGCACACAACTCTAAAAGACCTATCCCAGACTTCAGGTAGAACACCGAAAATCTGGAATTTAGAACTAACATCCACAAAAACAAACGAACCTTGGTCAAACCCAAAAGGTAAGACAAGAACGAAAGATAACCAACTCCTGAAAAGGAACCCACACCGAAACACTGGTGAATCAACGAACAACAGTTTCAGAACAACAACATGAACCATGAAAGCAACCGGGCACTGGTCAATTCGAAGGGTAAGACCGAAAACACAAGGTGCCTAATTCCAGAACAGGAATGCAAAGCTGACACTAAGAGATGTCCAGTGAACAACGGCTGACAGTATCAGTGCAACTGTCCAAAACTATAAGGACCAACAACAAGGCTTTAATGAACAATTAGGAAAACCTACTCCTTCAAGGAAACACACCCTGATCCACACGGAGAAGTGACAAGCTCTGACAGACAATGAAATAGAGCCGGAAGAGACAACATAACTAGCCACAACAAAAAGGTTTCAACGGAAACAGGTGAAACAAAGTGAAAACCTTAAGGTCACCAACACACAAATTGCCATCACAAGAAACAATACCCTCAGCTAGGTTTTTAGATTTCCTAAATCTAACGCAGACCTCCAGAACGACAAGGGTCAGGTCAATGCAGAGGTCAGAAGTAAGCCACAGAGAATCAGATTTTCTGGTTAAGGGACATGCCACTAGTGTAACACCTCGACTTTTTAAGTTGGACAATTATCGGGGTATTACCGAGGACGTTCAGAGCGTTAAGTTAAGGAATATTTCCGTTACATTTTTTCACATATACATGATGTAATCGAAGTGTTAGAGTTAGGGATATTACATCGCGTATCTATACGTGTCATATTACGACGTGTATTTATGGGGAAGATATCACGGGATAGAAGTTAAGTGTAAAAAATGTGATGAAGGGCTGCCCCAGGCACTTTCGAACGCCTAAGGATGGCATTGCGGATGCATTGTGTCATCCGCAAGAACATTTACACGTCACCCAAACCTTGGGGATGACTCGGGATGCCATCCAGCGTCCTAACCTCAATGTGCTAAGGATTTTCGGACGCAAGACGCAGACGAGACAAGACGCGTCCACATCAAATCTGTTTAAGTCTGAAGACTTTATGACAACTGCGGATGGCTACGAACGAGTTGGAGTGTCGTCTGATTTGCCTTTGTCCGATTTTAGGGACAATTCGGACGACACGCGGACCCTACGTGCATACGCAATATGATGTCCGCAAGTGACTTGCGGATAGTACAGACAGGATGGTGATGCCTTTTCCCGTCCGAAGCCTCACTTTAGCCTATGAGATTTTGGTCTTGCGGATGAATGCGGACGAGATGAAGTCGTCCGCACCCCGTCTGAATCATCGCAGAACTGCGATTTCAGAGATTTAAAGTAAGAAGAACAACGTCCCTCAGCCAATAGAACAACGCGACCTCGACACGAATCTAATTTCTAGAGCATGCGGATCTGATTTTTCCCCCTGCCAAGTCAACCAAGCTCTGCCCTCCAGCCAGGGATTTGTCCCCTCTCCAGGTGATATCCGCCCACCCCTCAGAGCTAAAATGTCCTACTAATTCATGATATTTTTTTTAAACAATGACGAGGGGACGAAACTACTCATGGAGTTATTTTTCAGATAAGGAGAATTCACTACAATCTATTCCTATGTTATCTATCCCGCTGTTCAATGGCTTAAGGAATGGTCATGATTATAATGAGTGAGTGGGAAAAGTGGAAAGAATATTTGAGTGTTACAAATTTACGGAACTAAGGAATGTGCAACTAATAACACTTGGGTTCACGGAATATGCAAGTGTATGGTGGAGCAACATTAGTGCAAAGAGGAGGCAAGGAGGTGAAGGGATCCGGACTTGGATTCTGTTAAAGAGACTCATGAGTGAGGAGTTTGTTCCAAGTCATCACAACCAAGAACTCTATTATCAATTGCAAAGTCTCAAGCAAGGAGCCTCCACCATTGACGATTATATTGCTAAGTTCAAAGCTTTACAAACAAAGTGTAACGTGCAAGAGCCGGAAGACGAAAAAACATCAAGATTAATCATAGGACTTCACAATGACATTGGAAGCATGATGGAACCACAACCTTATGACACATTTGAAGATGTAATCAAGATGGCTCTAATAATTGAGAGCCAAAAGAGAAGGAATACAAGCTTCTACAAGTCACCACCAATCCTAAGGTATGAAAATTCATTTGAAAGTCAACAAGCTCAACGTGCTAAAATTAGTGCTTTGTTACAACAACTTGAAGCAAATATATTGGGTACTATGAGCTTACAAGCACAAGACCATGACGGGTATTAGAATACACTCTTGAGCAAATTGAAGAATAAATTATTTACACTGAAGAGGGTCCACCACTATCTTTAGAATGTCAAATAGAAGAGGAAGAATGTCAAGAAGTGCAAGTAACCAAAACTAAAGAGGAAATTACGATAAATACAACTTTGATTGATTTCTCTTATGAAAGTTTTACTAATATCTTGTTGTGTGATATGATGAGTATAAGCTGTCTATTTTTGGAAATACCAAGGCTTGATGACAAGCAGCACACGTATGACAAGCATTCAAATTCATGCTCAATTATGGAATATGGTGCATTAAAGAAAAATCGACTCAAAATTCCAATGCTCATGACGAAGAGGTATGCACCATTGGATTAATTGATTTCTTGGATTTTTGGGGTTGGATGGACTAAAGCTTCTCATATTATTAGCATGATATTTGGTTATGGCATTTATGGTAGCAAAGTTGTTCTCTATAATCTTGGTGGAATCTCATTTGTGGATATGCATATTGGTGAAAAAAGAAGCTTGTTATTAATGGATTTTGAAGTTGATTACTATTTTGGGATTATGGAAACCTTACTATTGCATAAAGACATTAAATTGATTATATGGGAAAACTCTTATGGCAATAGGATCAAGCAAAAATCTACTCATTGTTTATTTGGTGATTTCAAAAACTACTTACCTATTTGTGTATCATTGTCCAAAAATAAGTTGTTGGATTATTTTCCTTATATGATTAATTGCAAAAAGGGAAAGAGGAAGTTAGTGGTCAATGCTTCAACTCAAAGATTTTGTTTTCAAAAAGGGCAAGCTTGGCATGACAACTCACGGAAGTCAAAAATCACTTTTATAAGGAAAGTGTTTGTTGGATTCCTAATAAGTCAAGTCAAGAACAAGGCAATCAAGATTTTATGAAGACATTGTTCTTTGGCCACATATACTCAAAAGTATTCTCAAAACTATTTTTATGGAAATCATTGAACTACAAAGGGGTATCCATGACATTCCTAATCTATTGTTCAATTATGGAAAATGGTTTGTGAATATCTTCCTATTATTGGCTTACCACATCATATAAGGGTTATTTCTTTATTTTATTCATGGAGATTTCAAAGTCAATAAAAATTTCAAGAACGAAGATACATCTCCTTATTTGACTAAGAAATATGATGAAGATATTTTTCTTTGGTCACATATACTTAAATGAGTTCTCAAACTTTTACTTATGGTAACTATTATTGTGGCCTACACTATTTCTAACTCAAAGGCAATGAAGGGAAATCTTTTATTTGAGTTACTTTTCAAGCATGGGAAGAGATTTATGGACATATCTTTAGCCTACTGCAACAATCATTATTTGTTTCTATATTACAACCATGGAAAGATTGAAGATATTGCAAAGTTGATAGTCTAAGATGATTCTTCTTTTTATGGAAATAAAGAATGTGGTGACACAAAACATGATTCGAGGTCGAATCCTTTTCAATCCTGAGAGCATGATGGACTACAGGTCCATTCTATTATTGATCAAGCCTCAAAGAATATCATGGAATTATTCTTGGTCAAGCATAGGTGGAAGTTCAAGAGCAATGAAAGAGAAATGGAAAGACTTTCCAAAAAATTGTCTTCCTTTTGACCTCCGACATGTGTTTAACTATTTTGGCATTCCAAACAATGTCATTTCAACACGTGTGCTTCATGAAGATTGTAACTGATTCTTAAGCTTTCTAGCAAGAGTTAGGTAGCTAAATTTGGACTTCATTTGATATATCAGAAGCCCATGGAACAGAGAGTAAAAGTTAAGAAAAGTCCAAGTTTCCAAACTTGGAGAGCAAGAAAAATCAAGATATGGAAAGCATCCAAGTGGATGATTTCAACAAGGAATAGCTACCAAATACCTCTAGACTTAGAGAAGAAGAAAGGAAGATATTAATTAAATATTCTTTTAGTTAATTAATCTAGTTTCTATTGAGTAGAAAATCGGACAACTTATTCTATGAGCTTATTAGGGTTATTATTGCTTAATTAATTTATCATTATTTTATAATTTGTAATTGGCTATTTAAAGCTACCTTATATGGTTTTAAGGGAGTTGAAATGAATAGAAAAATACTTTGATTTGTTCTTGAAATTAGGAGTTATTCGTATTTCAAACCTTTGGTGAGTCATATCCAAAGTTCCTCCCTTGGGTGTGTTATATCATGAGATTAAGGTTACTTGTAAGTTGGGTAGCCTTTCTTATTGACATCCGCATTCTTCATCCTTTGAGGAAGAAAGTGTGAAGTGGTGTCCAACTTTCCAAAGGCGCGTCATCAACAAATCATCCATACGGGAACATTCGTCAACTTTCTATTTCTGGTAACCTATTTTCTATTATGCATATTTCCTACTCTATGGCTGATATTAATGTGATTATAGAAGGGTTATTTTGCTTATTTATTCAAGTTGATGTGGTCCAAATTTTAACTCAAAAGGATTTAAGACGAAGAAGTTACGAGCGTTCAAAGTTTACTTTCCAAAACTGAAATTTTGCCAATTCAAGGCAAGTAGAGATTCGGTCGCCTAACGCATCCGAATTCCGTGACCGCAACTTGACCACAGAAAGAAAGGAGATGAATCTGTCATATTTTGCCATTTTGTAGACCCAACGCTAAACTGAATTTAGTGACCGTAGCTTGACTGTAAAGCCAGAAAATAGCTACCTTTGGTTGATTAAGACACTTCAACAATTATCCTACTTCTCTAACCAATTATTCAACACTTCTTCCACATGTTTTACAGGTTATTTATTTACCCCTTCCACTGGTGCATCAATAAGAACTAGAGAAAGTGGTACTAATGGTTTTCTCTTTATTTGGGAATGAGGAAGAAGAGGATCAACCTGTAGTTGTGACAGCTATGATTTACGTTAATGACATAGCTGCATATGGTTTGTTTGATTATGAAGATACTCACTCTTTTATTGCATCTATATTTTGTGTGAAATAAATTATTTCTCAGATTTGGTAAAAAGTGAGTATAAAGTACTTCTACCATCTGGCAATTGTTTGGTAGCTAGTGCTATTCTAGAAGAATGTGTTGTTGGAATAAATAACCACACTGAGTTGATTGTTATGGATATGAAAGGGCACGACATTATTTTGGACATGAATTAGCTATTTTATCATGAAGCGACTATTAATTGTAGAAAGAGGGAAGTTTATTCTATACTCCTGGTGGTGAACATTATATATTTGAAGGAGTTAAAGGAAAAAGTAAATTAGCAATTATTTTTGCGCTTAAGGTGAATCGGTTGTTGAAAAATGGATATGAATGATTTCTTACAAGTGTGATGGATACAACGTTTGTAACAAAAGCAAAACTAGAAGATATTCCTACTGTTTAAAACTTTTTGGGAGTCTTTCTAGACAATCTTCTAGGGTTGCCACCTGAAAGAGAAATTGAGTTTGTGATTGATTTGCATCCTGGCATTGAACATATTTCTAAGAATCCATATAGAATGACACCAGTTGAATTACGAGAATTTAAAATTCAGTTGGGAGAATTAATTGTTAAAGGGTTTATATGTCCTAGTTGTTACTCATAGGGAGCACTAGTTCTATTTGCTAAGAAGAAGGATGGATCAATGAGAATGTGTATTGATTATCGTGAGCTAAATAAAGTAACAATCAAGACAAATATCTGTTATCGAGAATAGACGATTTGTTTGATCAATTGCAGGGGCATGTGTATTTTCAAAAATTGATCTTCGATCAAGATACTATTAATTGAAGGCTAAGCCATATGATATTCCAAAGAAGACCTTTAGAACTACATGTGGACATTATGAATTTATGGTAATGTTGTTCGGTTTAACCAATGTTGCACCTGCATTCATGGATCTGATGAACCGGATTTTGATAAGTTTATTATTGTCTTCATTGATGATATTCTATTTTATTCCCATACAGAAGATAAGCACAGAGAACATTTGAAGATTTCTTTGTTTATCTTGGAAAAACACAAATTGTATGCGAATTTTCAAAGTGTGACTTTTTGGTTGGAGAAGGTTAGTTTTTCGGTCATGTAATTTCTAAAAATGGTATTGAGGTAGATCCAACAAAAATTCAAGCGGTTATTGATTGTATTGATGGTATTGGATTGCGGTTATCCAACAAAATATTCCCCTTAACCTAATTTTCTTCTTCTTTTAAATTATTTCTTGGACCAGTTTGGCTGAACCGGTTCAACTCTTTCCCCCTTCTTCACTTAATTTCTCTTTTAATTTTCCCATTTTAATCCTAATTAATTAACATTAAAATGTATTTATGTGTTAAATATTCGTATCGAATATTAACTGACCCAATTTCTAACTCCCGACTTATTCCAAATATTGTTTAAAAATTATTAGAGGTCTAATTTAAATTTCTTAATTCTATTTCCTAAATTGATTTCTATCAGTTAAACTTTTAATAAATTCTCTTAAATTACAACCTAACGGCTACGTCTTTAGAAATACCCCGATAATTATCCAATTAATCTAAAATATTTCAAATTACTTTGTAATTATCCTTAAGAAATTTCAATAAAAAGTCGGGGTGTTACAGAAGATGTTGTGAATTCCTTCCATTGGACATATTAAGAAATCATACATTATTGAAAATTAATTATTAATACATTTATGTGTTAATTATGAATAGGTTTTACGAAGGATAGTTCTAAGTGATAACTCGCTAAAGCTAAGGACTCCAGGTAAGTAGTACTGCATGTGTTTTGTCCGAAAGGGCCTACATCACGGGAATTAGGAGGTGTTGGTTTGATGCTTGTTTACTAGATGTATAGGTTATGTTATATTTGGAAAATGCACTGCTGAATGATTTCTTGTATGAATTGTATATTTATTAGCGTTAAGTTCAGTTCCTTAGCTAGGGATAAATCACGTTTGAGGATACGATACATGAACACATTAGATGTAAATAGAGTTGTATGCATGCATCATTGTTCCTAATGCATAGGAAAATACAAATGTAACTGAATTGTGAATAAACAAGAAAACAAACCCATGCAAGTGAGTTCCGAGGCTGAAGAGGTTGGTCTCACCCAATTTCAAATAAATGTAAACATAAATGATTAGTTTTTACATGGGTTCGAAGATTGAAGAGGTGGCTCTTACGTGAAAATGAATCACTAAATAAATAACAGTAAAAGACAACTAAGCAAAAGATAAATAGAAATAGAAATGGTTTAAGTTCATCATGATGGGATAAGTTCACCATCATGATACAAGTTCACCGTTGCAGTATAAGTTCACCAATTTGGTTTAAATTCAACAGTTAGGTACAAGTTCACTGCTAAAACATAAGTTCACTGATCTGGTTTAAGTTCACCAGTTAGGTACAAATTCACCACTAGAATATAAGTTCACTATTATAGTAAAAAGGTCATCACTGTTCTATAAAGAGTAATGGAATAATGAACATTGAGAAAATTGTCATAAAGAGTAATAGAATAATGAACATTGAGAAAACAATGTGTTTTAAAGAACATTGTATGCACACTTTTATTTTTATACTGTTTACTGAGCGTTAGACTCATAGTCAAGTCTTGTGATGTAGGTATGCATAGGATCGAGGATCGAAGTAGTTGATGAGGCATTTGTACGTTACGGGCTTGGCGGCTGGTTAGGATAAAAGCTTAAAGAGGAAATGTAATGATTGGTAATAATGTTTTTAAAGAAAGTGAACCTTCATTATAGTAATTGTTTTATTAAGAAGGATTTTCAGTTGTATTATGATTCTTTGAGTTTTGTAAATACAAGTCTTTCACTGTTGTAAAGGTTTTAAAGTTTTAATTCATGACATGTTTTTAAGTAATAAAAGGTTTAACGAAAAGTAGTTTATTTATGTACTTCTTATTAAAGATAGTTTTTCAAATGAAAAGTCTTCCGCTGTAATTCAAAGAGAAAAAAATTTCAAAATCATAAGTTTTAAATTGTAAAAATAACTGGTATGCTACAGCTGTGTTTGACCATTAGAGTCTACATCACAAGATACTAGGTTTGGAGGATTGTTTGATATTGTTGTGAATAATGTTGCTTGATTATGTTGTTGTTAATGTGATTTGGTGTTGTTTAAAGTGTTGTTTTGGTGACATTGCTACTTATATTCTGATGATAATTTAAGGCATGTATGATCAAACGTTGAATGAAATATTTATATGTCATGCATCACGAATTGAGCATGATACGTTGTTGTTAGCATGCATATGCATTGCAAGATAAATAAAATAGACTGAATAAACATAATGGGCGTTGGAGATTAAGGGGATCAGCAATGGTCTTGTTGGGAGAGCTAATAATGATGTAACTCAAAACCCTCATCGAGATTGACTTATGCTTCATCCCAACGTAGACCATAGGATGTATTGTTTCTCCTGAATTGATAATCTCTAACATTTGGATTGACAAGTGAAACGTAAACTGAATGACAAAAAAGATAAGCTCTTTTTTGAAACAATAGCATGTGCATAAAGTCAGCATAAGTATACATCGATCATTTCATTCTATCTCTTATTGAGCGTTAGGCTCATAGTTTAATCTTGTGATGTAGGTGATGACTTTGATCCAAATGATGTACATATTGAGTGATGGAGAAAGAACTACGGTTGAAGGATCATGACCATGATAGGCGGTTTCGTTACTCGACACATTTTGACCTTCGGGTTGTGACTCACTAAATGTAATATAATGTAAATTATGTTAAGTGTGTTTCCAATACTTTAAACGGTTTTAATGTGGAACATGTATGTTTTGAAATATGAAAGACTTCCACTTTTGCTCTTTTTTATTTTCTCTTCATATGTTTTTAAAAATAAAAAATTTTGTATGGCTAACTGAAAGATAAATGTAAATGGGTCATGACGGGTACACTAAAGCGATTGACCAATCTGACTGTACAACACAACAACTATTTTCCAATGGTCGGATGATGATTAACTAAAATGGAGGTGGTCGACCGGTTACACAAATTCTATAAATAGAAGACATTTGGAAACTCATTTTAACCAAACAAGAATTGTAGTGAAGCTCTGCCAAAATTCATATTCGATTTCTCTTTGAGTATCAATTCTAACTCTCCAAGTTTCAAACTTGAGATTATATATTTAGGAGAGTTAGGAATCTTAGTTTTTCTATTGTCTTGTGCTCAAACTTCAAACAAAAGGGCGATGCCTCGTGAATAGTCAAAGGAGAGGGTGACGCCCTAAGAAGAGTCAATTGTAAAGGTTTGATTGACACCCGTGAAGTCAATTATCACTAACTAGGAAGGTTAGATGATAAAGGATCTCCAAGTAGGAAACTTAGAGCGTGTACATAAGCTGGAGTTGCCAAACTGCGTGAACAAACTTGGTTTGCATTTTCTCTATTCCTTAACTTCTTATTATTTGTTATTAATTGTATACATTGAATGTGTTAAATCACTTAGGGATTAGAGATAATAATTATCACATGAAAAAGTTGCCATGATTCAACCCCCCCTTCCCCCTCTATAGGTGAGCATACAATCCAAAAAGTGGTATCAGAGAGGGGTAAATTAACTTGTTGTGTAATATTGTGCATATTGTATAAATTTGTTGATTGGATTGAATTTCTTGTTGTAAATTTATTTGACAGATTTCTTTACATTTTATATATATTATGGATTTCAATACTCATATTGAAGGACAATCTATGTAACGACTGAAATTTCTATTAGACGTGCATGTTAAATCTATTATGGAGGAATAACTTATATTGTTGATAATAGACTGATGCAATTAGTTTATGAATGAAGAATTTTTATTATGAAGGTCAAAGTTGGTAAATTAGGATGAACGTTGGTATTATAATTTGTTATATTATTATTGAGATTGAAGAATCAAATAGGGATATTTGAAAGTTATGTTGGGAATTATTGTGTTTTATTGGGGTGAATATTAAAAGGGGTTTATGGAAAATGTGGTTTGGATAGTGGCCAGAAATTTGGTAAATTTAGTAAGGGAACATGGAGAAAAAAATA
Organism: Begonia loranthoides; assembly: GCA_022433065.1. Classification (NCBI taxonomy): domain Eukaryota; kingdom Viridiplantae; phylum Streptophyta; class Magnoliopsida; order Cucurbitales; family Begoniaceae; genus Begonia; species Begonia loranthoides. The sequence goes on from CM039468.1 coordinate 15,459,157, forward strand.
GTAACAATAATTAAATTAAACTCTAAGTAATAATAACACTAGGTTTATTCAGAAATTTGATGGACACATGGGCACGGGCAGGAGACATGTTGGACTTCGGAGAGGAGAAATGTGGGAAAAAGAATAAAATAAAATGGGAATAGCTAGAAAATAAAAGAATATAAAAGACAAAAGAAAAAAGGAGAAGGGGACTTATAGTGATTAGACAGCTGGAAACAAAAGAAGAAAATTAAAGAAAAAAAAAGGAAAAGTAGAGCTGCGGGAGTTTGAGGAAGAGCCGAATGAGGGAAGAAAAAATGCTGAAGGAAATCAGGGAGAGGGAGAGTGGCTCCCGTGGCTGGGCATTCTCTGCACGGAGAGTGAGTCACAGTATGCAAGAGCAACGCGTCCGACAGTGCGATCACAGGGGATTGCGCCCAGCGCGTGAATACAAAACACGGATGTTGTGGTTACAGGGATGATTACAGCAAAACAAGATTTATGGAACTCACAGAAGCCAGGAATCTGGTGATTACAGAGTGGGAAAACATAAAATAAAGGAAAGACAAACGAAATACAGAGAACAAATTTCAATTCTTCGACTCCTAGCTTCCCAGCCTCTGCCTCCTTTTATGTTTAGCATCTCTCTCTCAATTAGTGACACGTGGGTGGAGATTAAGCTCCACATAGGCACAGTTGGCTCTCTCCTTGGCCCCACCATTCGTCTTTCCCTCCACTCGTGTCCTCCATAATAGCACTCCCCCTTAAACAAATCTTGTCTTTAAGGTTTGGAAAATCTCCGGTCACCGCTTCTGATGCTCCAATGTGCCTCCACCTGGACCAAAGATAAATATGTTTGGTATCTGTAGCAGCCGATGCCAGTGGTGGAAGTCTGAGCGCCCCTTTTCGGCTAGTTTAGGGTTGACGAATACTGGCGGTGAAGAAGACGATGGTCCAGGCTTCACAAGGACCTGTTTCTACTTTGCGTCGGTCCGGTCCGCCCAAGATCTGGTCCTTGCTAGCATGCACACGGTTAACCTCCAGTTCTTCCTCAGCTGTTTCCGTGGCAGGGAGATTTGGAGCAGCAACCTCCATTTCTGCAACATCTGGTTTGGCAGCGTTCTTGGCATGTGTGTTCTCTTGTCGCTTGGTAGGCTGGAGAATCTCCTGCAATGTGGCTTCCAGATGAGTAAACAGTCGGTTCAAGGTCGCATTCATCTCAACGTAAAAGTCCGTCATGTTGATCATAGTAGCTCTGATACCAATTGTTGTGGTTGTAGGGATGATTACAGCAAAACAAGATTTATGGAACTCACAGAAGCCAAGAATCTGGTGATTACAGAGTAAAAGAAAGGAAAGACAAATGAAATACAGAGAACAGATTTCAATTCTTCGACCCCCAGCTTCCTAGCCTTTGCCCCCTTTTATGTTTAGCATCTCTCCCTCGATTAGTGACACATGGGTGGTGGATTAAGCTCCACGTAGGCACAGTTGGCTCTCTCCTCGGCCCCACCTGTAATACCCTGAATTTTTATATCAGAATTTAATAATGATTAATTCTGGACATTTAGATCTATTGAATAATTTTCGAGCTATTACTAAGGACGTGTTCATTAGATGAGATTATAAATTATGGAAATTAATGTAATTAAAATAAATATTAATTTAATAAATTAAATTATAAAAAAAATTTAGGATTTGTTAACTTACTAAATTAACTATAATGTAAGGGGGGATTAAATAAACGGGAATAATTAGAGATTTATTATATTAATTGAATAAATTAATTAAAATGAATGATCATAATTACATTAAGACTTAAACATAGACATGTAATAAGAATGAGATTAATATTTATAAGTGGGGATATATTTTTGATTAGCTGAACCGGTTTTGTTAAGGGACCGGTTTAGCACTTCTCATTTCGTCTGGCCTTCGGCCATTTGACGAAATAAGAAAGGGGATATTAAGAATAAATAAAAGGGGATTTAAAATAATATATATATATATATATATATATATAGTTGGGGGAGGGGGAAGAACCGGTTCACACAGAACCGGTTTGGTTGATGTGAACAAATGGTTACAGCCATTTTTTCTGGAGAGAGCCCAAGAATGAGAACAAAGGAGAAAGAGGGAAAGAAAGAGAGAGAGGGGAAGGCAATCGGAGATTGCGAGTGACGGCGAGTGGGACAACGAGCTCGGACGACGACGGGGATGGCTCCTTCGCGGCGTATGGCAAGCAGCTACTAGAGTCGCAGATCACGACTGTTGGTGTAGGATGGTTCAGCAGCCATGGCTCTGGTCTTCGGTGTGGGGTCAAGCGATCGGCGATGCTCGGCGACGATGAAGGTATGGCGATGAATGGGATGGCGTTGGGTCGATGCCTGGAGGCGATTGACCCCTCGGGTCAATGGGCAAGGTAGTCGACTCAGGTGGAGCTGCTAGGTCCGGGTTGCAGTTCGACCGAAACGGTGTTGTCTCCAGTTAAAAAAAATGACAGTGTGTTGGCATGTGGAACACTCTGAGAAATCTCCAGTGGGTGGTCAGGCGTGCTGGGAGAATATTACTCTCTACCCTGAGCATTGGCAAAGAGTGTCCCCTCTCTGGTATTGATATATAGAGATGAGATGGGGGGAGATGAGGGACTGCGGAGGAGAGACAGAGCTGAGGGAGCTTCGGGTGAGCAAGAGAAATTGGAGATAAGACCGGTGTGCTCTCCTTCACGTGGTGGAACTGAGGGTCTGCCCTCGGGTATCTGCAATCCTCTCTGGTGTTTGGGTAAGACATCCCTTCATTTTCCTTTGTGAATATTGGTGATAATACGTGAGTGATTGATGTGTGAGGGATGTGTTGGTTGTTGGTCTGGTTACTGAGTTATTGTCATTGCCTGGATAATATTTCTTTGTTAGTCATTGATCTGAAACATGTTTATAATAGATGTTATGGATAAATTTTTGGATGTGGGAAAATGTTAAAAACGATGCTCCAATATTGGATTGTACTCTATGAACTCTTTTCCTCTCTCTGTTGAACATCAAGGATTGTTTACTTGGCTTGGTGAAGGATGATGTTGAGTGCATGCTGCAGTAGGATAACTAGCTGGTGTTGGTTGGATTTGTGTCTTGAATATGTGTCGTGTGACGGTCTGAAGGTAATAAATGAGACATGGTGTGGTGCTAGCTGCAGGAAATAGATTATTAACTTGTTTAGGTTGATAATTTATTGTTTGGATAAAGAATGATGAAAGGTTATTGCCTAGAGTACGAATATGTTGGATTTAGTGTGGTTGTGTATCTATACCTTGTTGCAGTTTATGGAACTCTATAAATGTTTGTTGGGGGGATTATTATCAATAAGTAAATGTTTCCAATTTTGAAGGTACTAAAAGGAGAAGACTGATAGAGATTAAGTACCAACCGCGATAAAGATATGAGGTAAGGAATTTGGGTGTGTCTTGGCCATGTGGAGGCCCTACACCGCAAGTGTGTGTGTGAGTTTTATGTGTTGTTCTTGATATGTTTAGTTCCCTATTTATATACTGTGATCGATTCCTTGTTGATAGTTTTCTTAGATGATAGTGTTGATAATAGTGTAGAATTGTTAGTGTTTAGCCAATCGTAGTTGTGTGATAATTCCTTGATGGCTCTGTGCGTCAAATGCCTTATTGTGATACTCTGTGGATTGTCTTATTGATTGGTTCTCTCTATTGGCGTTGCTTTCCTTGTTGGTTAGTATCCTGTCAATTTTAATATAAGCTGCTATAATATCTAGTAATTACATCCTTAACTGCATATAAGTTCCAAAATCATGGTCGAGATGAAAGTGAAATAAGTGAATGATAGATGATTATGTGAAGTCTGAAAATGAGCTAAGAGTCCTATATTGTGAATGTTTACTCGCGGTTTAGTTATAATATTGTTATTTCTTTCGTTGTTGTTTTACCATCATTTATTTGCTATGCACCATTAATCGTAGCATGCTTAATTGACTGTGATAATTAGAATGAACATGTTTAATTAACTAATCAATTCATCGTAGTTTAGCAATAATTATATATAGTAATTGAGCATGTAAATTGAATAGAGCATACTCAAGTATGTTAATTAATTAGAGTAAATAATTAGACTTGATTGACCCTTAAGCATAGTTAGCATGTTAAATTAACTTGATTAGCATGTTCAATTAACTAGCATGTCTAGATTGATTAACTAGGATGTTTAATTGCTAAATGTAGATAACTAGTTGTTCAATTAATAACTAGCCCGTGAACATGTTAATCAATCTAAGTATGTTAAGTAACTAACATGTTAATTCATTCAATTAGAGTAAGTAATCAACTTAAGCATACTTAACTGATTAATTAGGGTAGCTTGACTAAGTACGCCAATTGAGCATGTAATTAAGTAAGAAAATAACTAAACTACAAGCATGTTTATATTTTACTTGAGCAAGCATGTTTATATTTTACGTGAGCATGATTTAGTAGCTTTGAGCATGTAATTAACTAAGTATGTTAATTCTTTTGTTGTCTAAATCAAATAGTGGCATATTAATCAACCAAGGTAATTAGTTAACTTGAGCATGTTAGACAACTAAACTAATATTTATTAATTGTATTCAAGCATGTTAAAGAACTTAGATAATTATGGTAGCATGTTAACGAACTAGCGAACATGACTAAAGTAATCAACCCTTGAAAATATAAATTAATTAGGATAATTAGCTAGATGATAATTATAATTCCTCCTTGAGCATGTTAATTTAGTTATGCTTTACTTCCATATGCACGTTGCTTGTGATCTGTTATATTTCCTTTATTATTGTGAAATATATATCCAAGCATGTTCCCCGTTGTTCATTTAGTTCTATAATTGTTTCCTTCATATGCTGTACGTTATTGGGTGTTCCATCATTATTATTTGTCTCTGTGTGCTTGTTCAGTTACTGCTATTTCTTTTATATGCTCTCTTGAATTCAGTTACTTTCGTTTGTGCGCACTTTATTTTCTATGAATGTTATATTGTGAAGCATCATGCATCATGTTAGGTTGAAAATGTATAGTCATGCATCATGTTAATAGAAACTAATAGGGAGTGCCATAGGGTGGTACGCACACATGAATGAGTGAGGATAAATGATGAAAATGAGTAAAATGGTAAGATAATAAAGGCCTCTGTGGTCCAGTAGCTTAGCCCGGCACAGAAACAAAGAAAAGAATAAAGGAGAAGGGGGAGGATAGGTAGCAGTTCTAGTCTGGCAGCTAGTCAATGCCCCAAACCTAGTCGGGGACGGGGACCTAGTATGCCCACAGGAGGTTAGATCCGACCAACTATACCATCCCATATGGGTCTTTCAATCTCCAACTCGAAGTACGAGTAATGAATGAATGACTCAAAGTAAAGTAATAAAATGGTAAATGGCTAATGAAAGGATTGGTTTGGGTGGCTCATATTCCAAATGAACTAAAGAGAGTCATAAGCATAATTGCATTAAACCTTTTTTCTTACTGAGCCATTAGGCTCACGTATTACTTATGGTGTAGGTACAAAAGACGAACAGGTAGTAATAGGTTCATACCTAAGGAAATGACGAACAAATAATAAATAGAAGATAAACACATAATGAAGTAGGGATGGATGATTTGCACGTGCGAGACTCGAGGCTGGCCAGGCAAAGAAAAGAATGAGTAAACGATTGTAATCAAATGATGTTTAATTGTCAGTTTCATTTGTTAAGCGCAGTCTTTCAATTGTTTAGTATTTCCTTCTTGAACGATTTATTTACGCTTCCACAAGATTTTAAACAAATGGTTTTATTAATTACGCTTCCACACTTTGTAATTGGTTTTCCCAAACGAATTTAAAGAAAGTGTTAGTAGCAATCTGGTTAGACGCACTCTGATACGGTTTGTTTTAAAAAGAAATTTCAAATTTTTTTGCGTATTTTAAAGGAACTACGAAAATCTGAGTCGTTATACCACCATTCCTTTCTTTACCTCCACTCGTGTCCTCTATAACAGCCGACTTAGGGTTGAGAGCAAGGGAGTGACACGTCTGAGAGCAAGGGCACCGTGAACCCACGAGCTAAAATCTTCACAAAGCTTAAGAGGAAGAGTTTTTACGAAGGAGAAGGTTGAAGCGGGCAATTGTGACGACCCGAAGGCGAGCGTTGGTATGGAGCATTTTTCTCCAGCAAGAGACAGAAGTGTTGAGTGAGGAATTTTCTACCGCGCCTTTGAGAGATAAGTTTTGTTTGTTTTGGCCTTGTCGGCCTGGTGCTAGGGGATGCTTGTTCTATGTTTTTCTTCTACTGTTTGATGGCCATTGTCAAAGCTCATGCTTGGTTGATTTATTATCATAATCTGTTGGTATGGTTCTATTCTTAAGTTTGCTCTGCTCGATAGACTGTGAGAAAAATCGTTATCCTGCTGATTTATGTCTTGTACATTGGTTGGGTTATGTTCTGTAATATGGTTATGCCCTTTATGTTGATTTCTGCTCACTGAACTTTGATAAATACTTATTCTCCGTGGGTTTAGATTTAGTTCTGCATTTTAAATTTCTGCCCACTGGACTTGGATGGATACTTATTCTTTGTTGATTTAGAATTTTGTTCTGCATCTCAAATACTAACAGTTGGATATTGGTGGATAATCTTGGTTTCTCCTTGATGGATAATACTGGGTAGGGACTGTCATTTTATTACTTTTCCGTCTACTATTCTGATAGTTAAACTTTAAGATTTATGCTCTGAATAGGTACAAATTCGCAGGGATTTTATTTTATATTTTGGTCATGGCTTTGTCCGAACATCCTATGTAATAATATTCTGTTAATCTGGATTTTGTCTATATCTTCACTTAATGCTTGGATACGCTCTATGTTGCGGAGAATAATATTTGCTGATTGGAGTGTCGTCATTATTTTTTGGTTTCTACTAGATAGCTATAAACATACAATATGATTATTGACCTGTTTTCAACTTATAGGTGCACTGTTTAATTGATGGCTTGGAAATATGCAATACAATCATTAACCTGGTCTTGAATTATTGTTGCACTGGTTATTTGATGGCTTAGATATAGGCAATATAATCTTTAACCTGTTCTTGACTTATTAGTGTACTGTTAAACTAATGGCTTGGAAATATTCAATATATTGTTTACCCAATCTTGATTTGTTGATGCACTACTTCTATCCTTAGAAAAGATGAATTTGTGCTTTCTTTAATGGCTGAACATGTAAGGGATGTGTTATTGCCATATTTTGTTTGTTGCATATTAGGTAAAAGTGTTCATGTTGCATTATGATGTATGTTCATGTATGAGTTTGCATTAAGAAAGATAAAATGTACGTAGATGGATAAGGAGGACAGGTTGCCCCGCAGAGGGGACCGATGAGACATTTTCCCGTTAGCTTGTTTCCGATGCAACCGGAAAACTGACAGGCACAAGGGCTGTCTAGGTCGCAGTGTATTGAATTGCATGCAACTAATAGATGACTCACAAAAGGGAGGAGTCTTTCTTCACAAGGGCCCTAGACTCTCCCAAAATGGGTGGAGAAACGTAGTGCGTGCCCCACCGTCGAGCCTACTCATATCCGAAAAGAGTAAAGTGAAAGAAAGATGGTAAACAAGAAACAAAAAGTTATGTAAATGGCGACTGAGGACAGGCTACCCTAAAAGGATGGGCCAGTGGGACACTAGCCCATTAGCTTGTTTTCGGCACAACCCGAAAACTAATAGGCACAAGGGTTGCCCAGGTCGCAGTGCATTGAATTGCACGCAGTTAACAGAGGACTCCTAAAAAGGGTGGAGTCTATCTTCACAAGGACTGGAGACTCTCCCAAAAGGGTGGAGAAAACGTAGTGTGTGCCCCATTTCCGAGCTTACTCATAACCGAAAAGCGAAAGAAAAGAAAAGAGAAAGAAAGAAAAGAAAAGAAAAGAGAAAGAAAGACAATAAAATAAAGAAAGAAAAATAAATGTCATGTCATGTTCATGGTCACATGCATTACTTGTTACGTCTTAGACTTATAGGTGAGTTTTGCATTGTAGGTACATGTATCATAGAGGAAATAACAAATGCAAAGACATGTTAAGAGAGTTTGCTCATGATGAAGAGTTGGGAGTTATTGGATAATTTCATGGTTTATTTAACTGTTTTTATAGAAAGAATATTTATATGGAAATTGTAAAGGACTATTAAAAAACTTATGTTTTGCAAGAAATGTATTTAATTGATAAAGTCTTCCGCTGTATTGGATTTCTAAGTATGGTTTTTATTCCAATGATGTTTAAATGACAAGTATGATATTTGTAAAGATTTTATAGATGCATGGTTTGGTAGTAGATTTTAAAGATATGCTTTATTTCAAAAGAATTTAAGTAACATTGTTTTAGTAGGACAATTTTAAAAAGAAAAAATATATATCATCAAAAATTTACTACAAAATAATATTTTACAAAATGAGACGTTACAATTTTGGTATCAAAGCCCTAGGTTTTTAAAATCGATTCTGTAGACCGTCCAACAACTTAAGTTTCAGCATGGAGAAGTCTTCTCAACTGTGAGTATTCTTTGACATTGTATATGATAGCTTAGTAGTTTATTCTTTGTTATATGATGTTTGAGGTTATGTTGTTTGTCTGCTTTGTTTTGTTCATAAGGCTAGTGTAGTTGTTTGATCCCATAGAAATAGAGAATAAACCTAGAAAGTATAGAATATAAGTTATACATTGTTTTTGGAGTTAAAGTCTTATATGGCTATAGGTAGTCAACGCTAGATGAAAATGTTTTGATTAAACAATTTGAGAGATAAGGATACTATTTTTCCCTAAGGGATACCAATTATGTTACCGCGAAAGTTTAGGCTTCCACAAACGGAATATTATTCCTTTGGAACTGCTCCCTTATATTTAACTAAGCTTGTTCAGGATGTGACCATGTCATTTGAAGGATAAGGTAGGACTCTTATCCACATTTGAGTTATGGGAAAGTCATCTACTAAAGGATGAAAGATCCAAATTGGGAGAGGTTGTCATGTGATACGACCATTGTGGAATTTGAAACTTTATCGGTAAACCCAAAGAGACATTTCTCGAATAAAAGGACTTAATTACAAAATAACTAAGGATGAATATCGTATGACCGTTATGGAAAAATAATGACCCTTGGACTTAAAGGTATCATCGTGGATATTTTCTGGAAACATGTCAAGTGTGTTTCTTAAATTTTATGGTAGATGACTTAGTCGAAAAAAAAAAAATTTATTAAACTATTATTACAATAATAACTAAGGGTGGATCAGAACTCAAAGTTCATGGAGGAATAGTAACCCTTAACTTCAAAGGTTATTGAATGCGGAAGTTTTATGGAAGTAGGTAAATAGGATTTAGGATTTATTAGACCTTCGTAGAAGTAAGTAAATAGCATTCTAGAACTATTGGATGAGCTATTGGGATGCAATGAATTCTTAAGACATGAAAGGAGACAAAAAATTGGTAATATCAACGTTCGGGTATTGAAGTCGGGATTTGTCAAATGTATAAAGCTTGGCAAGGGACCTATGTTGTATAAGATATTGGGGTATCTCTAGATGTGATTGGTTGTTGTTGCTCTTTTACATTACAGGTTTCGATTGTTGGGATAAGTTACCCTCCAAGTTTGAAAGATTAATGAGACGATGCTAATCATGAATTACCGTGGGATATAACAAGGAGTAGTAGAAGAGATCTTAAAAACGTGAAGACTAGTATCATGGATAGAATGTATAAACCTAGAGTGTTGAGAATGGATAGTGGGTGTTCGAAAATTTATAAGTGTCCTCGCTTGGATCATAACATGATTATGGGAGTTTGTAGATAAGAAGAATAATTAATAATCAATACTTAAATCACAACAATTTGGATGAAACTTTCCTTGCGCCAAAGGATGATCACAAATTTACTCATCAAGCTTGAAATGAAAATATGGAGGAACAAAGGAATAAAATAATAATGAGTACATTGCTTGCATGTAGTCAACCCTTCGGGAAATGTATGTTTGACTAAGGAGAGTCCTCTTTGAAGGAGGAGTTATATAGACATGAGGAATAACAATTTGGGTTGAGTGAGTCTGCCAGGTTTAAGTGGGATGTCACAATCTTGGCTGACGTTAGTAAACAGTTAAGAGGTCTTCCATGTAGTGGAGAAATGAGTAGGGATGAGACATGATTTTAGAAGATCATTGAAGTTAGAACAACATCGGTGCATTATCGGTTGTTAGTGCCAAAGGTACAAAAGGAAATCTGTCCACTAAATTGAATCGAAAAGTGCCTGGGAATCACAAGAGTAGAATTTGGTCATGTAACCTAGGCCTAATCGATTTTCCCTAAGGACGGGGAAGTGATGTCAAGAGTTTTACTCCGATTAGAATTGATTGGAAAGCAACATATTGAGGTGTTAAGTATGATTGTTTTGGTAGTGTTGATGAATATACCCACTAGACGGAAGAGTTATGCATGTTCATTAGCAACCTCAATATTTTTTGTATCGGATTGATCAGTCTATTTAAGGTCTTAAAGTGAGAAAAAAAAAACAGGCAAGTCAAGGAATTATGAATTCAAGAATCTTGATTGAGTCTGTGATGTTAAGGAATTAAGCAGGGATGGAAGGAGATTTGATCCTCATACAACAAGGAAAAAAAGGATTGGAAACATTTTGGAGACTGTTATGGGCAATCTTATGTGGCTCACATGCAAATAAGTACTGAATACATGAAGAAATTATCCATTAAGGATTTTAGTGCGAGATTTTTCCTGAACCACAAAAGCCTAAATTACATTTTTCACGTAAGAGAGTTAACCTTAAGACAACGGCGTTAACTAGAGTTTGTAAGGGCTATGAATGTGAACTTTAATTAGCACCTAAGGAAGCTAAGTTACTTGGTCCGAAGATTCTTTCAACAACTGCGGAAGCAATATCGATGATAAAACAATGAATGCTAGCGACTCAAAGGTCGACAAGAGAGCTAAGCCAATTGAAGGCATTGAGGGCTAGAATTTAGCATGAGAACCAAGCCTTTATGAAGGTCCACCATTTAAAGGAGTAATGAGGTTTTGGGTAAGCGGGGGACGTTGTCCATTAGACAACAAGGAGAAGATGGATTGCTTAATTTGATAATCATTAGGAGCCATTTTGTTTTGTTTACGGACAAATAACATATGAGAATTTTTACCTAATGAAAGATTTTGCTTAGGTAATAGTGCAAGAGAAGGAGAGGATCCTCAACCAATGTCAAGTTAAAAGGAGAAGTCACGTAAGATTTCTAATCTTCTAGGATAAGGGGATCACAACAGAAGTTATAAGAAGTTAACTAGGATGAGTAAATTTTGAGGACAAAATTTTAAATAACGGGGGAAGGGTTGTAACGACTGAAATTTTTATTAGACGTGCATGTTAAATCTATTATGGAGGAATAACTTATATTGTTGATAATAGACTGATGCAATTAGTTTATAAATGAAGAATTTCTATTGTGAAGGTCAAAATTGGTAAATTAGGATGAATGTTTATATTATAATTTGTTATATAATTATTGAGATTGAATAATCAAATAGGGATATTTTGAAAGTTATGTTGGGAATTATTGTGTTTTATTGTGGTGAATATTAAAAGGGAGGCTGGAAATTTGGTAAATTCAGTAAGGGAACATGGAGAAAAAAATAATAACAATAATTAAATTAAACACAAAGTAATAATAACACTAAGTTTATTTAGAAATTTGATGGACACATGGGCACGAGCAGGAGACATGTTGGACTTGGGAGAGGAGAAATGTGGAAAAGAGAATAAAATAAAAAAGGGAATTGCTAGAAAATAAAAGAATATAAAAGACAAAAGAAAAAAGGAGAAGGGGTGATCGGACGGTTGGAAACAAAAGAAGAAAAAAAGAAGAAAATGAGAGTTGCAGGAGTTTGAGGAAGAATAGAATGTCATGATAGCAATGTTACTTGGCATACAAAGGGTAAAAGATCCCTACGCACCAAGGCTACATCAGAGGAAGTTGTCCCTGGAGCTGTATGAAGCTGTTCTTGGAGCTGTCTCTTCTTGTTATGACTGTTAGTATATTTCTGTTCTCTGTTATTATATTTCTGTTGTCATTGTATTTTATTTCTGTTGTGGAAATGTTGTCGTATTACTCTTCTTCACTTTACATGGGGAAATGGGTTTGGCTACGTGGGAGTTACTTGTAACTTCTCCCCAGCCTCTTGCTTCTAAGGATACAAACTAGTGTAAAGAAGGGTGTGAAAAATATGAATGAAAACCAGAGTAGTTATTATAGCGTACAAGTAGTTTAATCAGATCATCTACTGTGAGATTGAGGATTGATTTGTAACAAGTGGTATCATAGCAGTATCGATCCGAACAATGGCAGAAACCAGATCCAAATCACAGGAGGATTCTCTCAAACGTTTGGAGAAAGAGTTAGGGTCAGTTTGTGCAAGACTTTCAATGAAAATGGAATCCACTGACCAGACAATCAAGCAAATTAATCATAGGCAAGAAACGATGGATGGGGTGCTTCAAGAGTTGCATTCTCAATACGAAACACTCATAACGATGATTACAAGTATTTCAACTAAACCCACGGACAATAAGTAGAAGCAAATAATCAACCCAGAGATGGAAATGAACAAGGGCCCTAAAGTAATGCCGACAAGATCTCAAGATGCTGCTTCAAGTTCCAATACAAAGTTTGATAATGTAAATCAAGTACGAAGACCCAAAGTTGATCTTCCTATATTAATGGAGAGAGACCCAGAGAATGGTTGAGAAACGCTCACAAATATTTCATGATTAACCAGATAGCTGAAGAACAAAAAATGAGTATTGCATAAATGTATCTTACGGAGAAAGCAGATGTTTGGTTTCAAGGTTTTAATGCTTCATATCCGCTTGCTCCCTGGAAATTCTTTTCTATGGAGTTGTGTCGTTGGTTTAGTGAATCAACCGCAGAGGAAACCATTGAAGTATTCAGTAAGATTCGACAAACAGGAACTATAGTAGAATATCAAGAGAAATTTGAAGAGTTAAAATCACAAGTAATGTTTATACTACCAAATCTACCTAAATCTTACTATATTTCTATTTTCACGAGCGGACTCAAAGAAGAAATTAGGCCAATGGTTAAAATAATTCGGCCAATGAGTTTAATTCAAGCTTTCGAGGTGGCTGCTTTGCAAGAAAATGCTATTTTAGCCATGTAGAAGATGAATAGGTTGTCCAACGTTTCTATAAACACTAAATGGCACACTGTTAATTCAAATAACAGTACAGTGAAGGATCCATTTAATACAAAAACCAATTATCATGAAATGGCTAAACCTTTTCGAAGGTATAGAAGGATTTCACCTGCCAAGCTCCAAGATAAGAAGAACAACGGATTGTGCTACAAATGTGATGAAAAATTTAACCCGGGACATGTATGTAAAAACAAGATGATAATTTTATTTTGGAGGATTCTGATGAAACATCTGATGAAGTGGAAACAGACAATAACAAAACAGAAAATGTGGAGATTTCACTCAATGCACTGACCGGGAGAGTATCTCCTAAAACCATTCGAATAAATGGGTATATTAAGAAAAGGAAAGTATCAATTTTACTGGACAGCGGCAGTACTCACAGTTTTATTGATGAAAAATTAGGTCAAGAGCTCAAGATGGAGGTGGATAATTCATAGAAGCTAAGAGTTTTAGTTGCTAATGGATCTACAGTAGTCAGCCATCCTGTACTCCAACCGATAACTTGGAAAATGTAGCAAATTCCATATACATTTCCTTTACAATCATTGAAGTTAGGAGCGAGTGATATGGTACTGGGTGTAGACTGGATGAGTCAATTCCAATTCCTCACATTTGATTTTATCAATGGCAATGTTAAGTTTAAACAAGGAGATCAGGAAATACAATTATCTAATGAAGCTAGAGTTAATTCTCTTGAATTAATGCAGGATTGGCAATTTCATAACTGGTGCCAAAAACAAACACATGGGATTATTGGCCAATTATGTTCCCTGAACCAGCAGCAGGATGATGAGATTCCACCAGAAATTCAATTGGTGTTGGATCAATTTTTAGATGTTTTTCAACAAAAACATGGCCTTCCTCTAGAAAGATCTCATGATCACCATATTTCCTTGGAGCCAGGAGCAAAACCTTTTAAAATTAGACCATATAGATGCCCATATTTCTAGAAGACAGAAATAGAAAATATGGTTAGAGAGATGTTGTTGGATGGAATTATACAAACCAGCAATAGTTCATTTGCTTCACCCATTTTGCTGGTTAAGAAAAAAAAGGGACTTGGCGATTTTGCGTTGATTATAGGCAGCTCAATGCCATTACTTTGAAGGATAAATTTCCTATGCCTATTATAGATGAACTACTTGATGAACTATACGGTTCTACGTATTTCTCAAAAATAGATTTAAGGGCTGGATACCATCAAATTAGAGTCACAGCCAAAGATATCCACAAAATAGCTTTCCGAATGCATCAAGGCTTATATGAATTTAGAGTTATGCCATTTGGATTAACAAATGCTCCGGCCACATTTCAATCTCTCATGAATGATATATTTAAGGATCAGATAAAAAGGTATGTACTTGTCTTCTTTGATGATATTTTAATTTATAGCAAGGATCTAAGTTCACATTGCAATCATCTCGAATCTGTGCTGCAAATATTGCGACATCATAAATTGTATGCTAAACTTAGCAAATGCACATTTGGCCAAAGAAAAGTGGAATATTTGGGACATATAATTTTCATAGTTTGGAGTTTCTGCAGATCTGAAAAAAAATTGAGGGAATGCTGAATTGGCCCTCGCCAAAAAACATCAAACAACTTAGAGGATTCCTTGGATTAACAGGACATTACAGGAAATTTGTCAACGGATATGGCGCTTTAGCTAAGCCTTTAACAGAACTGATCAAGAAAGATAGCTTTACCTGGACTCCACAAGCACAACATGCTTGTGAACAACTCAAACAGGCGATGAGTTCTACCCCGGTTTTGGCTCTACCAAATTTTGATAAATCATTTGTGATTGAGACATATGCATCTTATGGAGGAATGGGGGCAGTTCTAATGCAGGATAAGCAACCAATAGCTTATATTAGCAAAGCATTTTGTCCTCGAAATATGGGATTGTCTATTATGAGACAGAATTACTGGCATTGGTTAACAGCAGTATCGAAATGGAGAAGCTATCTTGAAGGCCACTTTTTCATCATAAAAACCGATCAACATTCTTTAAAGTTTTTGTTAGAACAAAAGATAACTACTCCATTGCAACAGAAATGGTTGTCAAAATTGCTTGGATTGCGGTATGAAATTCAATACAAAAAGGGAGTAAAAAATGTAGTTGCCGATGCTTTATCACGACAAGGAAATCTTGATGGTGAAAATTTTAGTGTAACTTCGGTGGTGCCAACATGGATAGAAGAAGTTATAAACAGCTATGACGGATATCAAGTTGCTTCCCAAACTATTCAGCAATTGTTACTACAACCTACAGGTAATGAGGGTTATCAGTGTCTGAATGGTCTTTTAAAATACAAAGATCGAATTTATATTGGCACAGAAGGAGACGTGAAAACCAAAATTATGAAAGCAATACATGACTCACAAGAAGGAGGACATTCTGGTATTCAAGCAACTTTACATAAGGCCAAACAATATTTTTATTGGCCTAGCATGAATAAAGAGATAAAAACTGCTGTGCTAAATTGTGAGACTTGTCAACGGTGTAAAGGAGATCATCTTCCTTATCCTGAACTTTTACAACCACTTTCGATTCCTAAGCAACCGTGGAATCACATGTCTATGGATTTTATAGAGGGATTGCCCAATTCTGGAGGTAAAGATTGCATTTGGGTTATTATTGATAGCTTTACAAAGTATGCACACTTTGTGTCCCTCTCACATCCTTTTCAGCTGTTGAATTGGCAAAACCTTTTTTGGATAGTATATACAAACTACATGGTACACCACAAAGTATTGTTTCTGATCGGGACAGAATCTTCACAAGCAAATTTTGGCAGGAGCTTTTCAAATTGCTAGGCATACAATTACATTTGAGCTCAGCATATCACCCAGAAACTGATGGCCAAACTGAACATCTCAACCAATGTTTGGAAATGTACCTCAGATGCATGGTTTATCATCATCCTAAACAATGGATTCGGTGGCTCTCTTTAGCCGAATGGTGGTACAACACTACATGGCATTCTGCGATTAGAATGTCACCTTTTGAGGCTCTATATGGTATTAAACCTCCTTAGCTCGCTTTAGCGCCTTATCAACAAACTAATGTGGTGGCAGTGGAAGAATTATTGGCAGAAAGACACAAGCTGGACAGATTTCTCAAAGAGCAACTTGCACAATCACAGGCTCGAATGGAGTTGTATGCAAATCAGCATCGTACAGAGAGACATTTTGAGTTGGGTGTCTAGGTTTTTCTCAAATTACCATCCTATCAACAACAATCTATTGTTCATCGTGCCAATTATAAACTCAGTAACAAATATTATGGCCCATATCAAGTTTTACAGAAGATTGGCAACGTTGCTTATCATTTGGCTTTACCTTCATCTTCTACCATCCAACTTGTATTCCATGTCTCATGACTTAAAAAGAAAGTTGGACTTACTCATCTCACAGTTTAGCAAATTCTAGGCAAAACTATTCAATCTACCAGCGATTTACAACCTGCAGCATTACTTCAGATTCACACTATTAAACGCGGTAACCAAGCAGTCACCCAATGGCTTATTCATTCGAGTGGACTGGACATCGCCGATGTAACTTGGGAAGATGCTACTCCACTTCATAAAAAAATTTCCTGATTTTAAACCTTGGGGTCAAGGTTTGTTTCATGGAGGGAACTGTCATGATAGCAATGTTACTTGGCATACAAAGGGTAAAAGATCCCTATGCACCAAGGCTACATGAGAGGAAGTTTTCCCTGGAGCTATATGAAGCTGTTCTTGGAGCTGTCTCTTCTTGTTATGTCTGTTAGTATATTTCTGTTGTCTGTTATTATATTTCTGTTGTGATTGTATTTTATTTCTGTTGTGGAAACATTGTCATTTTACTCTTCTTCACTTACGTGGGGAAATGGGTTTGGCTACGTGGGAGTTACTTGTAACTTCTCCCCAGCCTCTTGCTTCTAAGGATACGAACTGGTGTAAAGAAGGGTGTGAAAAATATGAATGAAAACCAGAGTTGTTATTATAGCTTACAAGTAGTTTAATTAGATCATCTACTGTGAGATTGAGGATTGATTCGTAACACAGAATGAGGGAAGAAAAAATGGGGAGGAAATCAGGGAGAGGGAGAGCAGCTCCTGTGGTTGGGCATTCTCTGCGCAGAGAGTGAGGCGAGGTTCGTGAGAGCGACACGTCCAACAATGCGATCGGAGGGGGTTGCGCTAAGCTCGTGAGTACAAGATACGGACTTAGGGCAGAGAGGAGGGGAGTGACGCGTCCGAGAGTGAGGGCACCGTGAACCCACGAGTGAAAATCTTCGCAAAGCTTAAGAGGCAGAGTTTTTACGAAGGAGAAGGTTGAAGCGGGCGATTTTGACGACTCGACGATGAGCGTTGGCAGGGAGCATTTTTCTCTGGAGAGAGACAGAAGTGTTGAGTGAGGAATTTTCTGCCGCGCCTTTGAGAGGTAAGTTTTGCTATATGTGTTTTGGCCTTATTGGCCCTACAATGCGAGGTGCTAGGGGATGCTTGTTCTATGTTTTTCTTCTACTACTTGATGGCTATTGTCAAAGCGCATGCTTGGTAGATTTATTTTTATAATCTTTTGGGGTAGTTCTGTTCTTCAATTTGTCTCTGCTCGATACACTGTGAGAAAAATTGCTATCCTGCTAATTTATGTCTTGTACATTGGTTGGGTTATGTTCTGTAATATGGTTCTGCCCTTTATGTTGATTTCTGCTCATTGAACTTTGATAAATACTTATTCTCTGGGGATTTAGATTTGGTTCTGCATTTTAAATTTCTGCCTACTGGACTTGGATGGATACTTATTCTTTGTTGATTTAGAATTTGGTTCTGCATCTCAAATACTAACTATTGGATATTGGTGGATAATCATGCTCTTGATTTCTGCTTGATGGATAATATTGGGTAGGGACTATCATTTTATTACTTTTTTGTCTACTATTCTGATAGTTAAACTTTAAGATTTATGCTTTAAATAGGTACAAATTTGCAGGGATTTTATTTTATATTTTGGTCATGGCTTTCTCTGAACATCCTATGGAATAATATTCTCTTAATCTGGATTTTGTCTATATCTTCACTTATTGCTTGGATATGCTCTATGTTGGGGAGATTAATATTTTCTCATTGGAGTGTCATCATTATTTTTAGGTTTCTAGTCGATAGCTGTAAACATATAATATGATTATTGACCTGTTCTCGACTTATAGGTACATTGTTTAATTGATGGCTTGGAAATATGCAATATAATCATTGACCTGATCTTGACTTATTGTTGCACTGGTTAATTGATGGCTTAGAGATAGGCAATATAATCTTTAACTTGTTCTTGAATTATTGGTGTATTGTTAAATTAATGGCTTGGAAATATTCAATATATTGTTTACTCGATCTTGATTTGCTGATGCATTGTTTCTATCCTTAGTAAAGATGAATTGGTGCTTTCTTTAATGGCTGAACATGTAATGGATTTGTTATTGCCATGTTTTGTTTGTTACATATTAGGTGAAAGTGTTCATGTTGCATTATGATGTACGTTCATGTATGAATCTGCATTAAGAAAGACAAAATGTACGTAGATGGATAAGGAGGACAGGTTGTCCCACAGAGGCGACCGGTGAGACATTTCCCTATTAGCTTGTTTCCGCCGCAACCGGAAAACTGACAGGCACAAGGGCTGCCCACGTTGCAGTGCATTTAATTACATGCAGCTAACGGAGGACTCCCAAAAAGGGTGAAGTTTGTCTTCACAAGGGCCGGAGACTCTCCCAAAAAGGGTGGAGAAACGTAGTGCGAGCCCCACCGTCAAGCCTACTCATATCTGAAAAGAGTAAAGTGAAAGAAAGATGGCAAACAAGAAAGAAAAAAGTACATAAATGGTGACTAAGAGCAAGCTGCCCCAAAAGGAATAGCTAGTGGGAAATTAGCCCATTAGCTTGTTTCCGGCACAACCCGAAAACTGACAAGCACAAGGGCCGGCTAGGTTGCAGTGCATTGAATTGCACACAACTAACGGTGGACTTCGGTGGAGTCTATCTTCACAAGTGCTGGAGACTCTCCCAAAAGGTTGGAGAAAACGTAGTGTGTGCCCCACTGCCAAGCTTACTCATAACCAAAAAGAGAAAGAAAAGAAAAGAAAAGAGAAAGAAAGACAATAAAATAAAGAAAGAAAAATAAATGTCATGTCATGTCATGTCATGTTCATGGTCACATGCATTACATGTTCAGTCTTAGACTTATAGGTGAGCCTTGCATTGTTGGTACATGTATTACAGAGGAAATGACAAATGCAAAGACATGTTGAGGGACCTTGCTCATGATAAAGACTTGGCAGTTATTGGGTAATTTCATGGTTTATTTAACTGTTTTTATAGAAAGAATATTTTTATGGACATTGTAAAGGACTGTTAAAAAACTTATGTTTTGCAAGAAATGTATTTCATTGATAAAGTCTTCCGCTGTATTGGATTTCTAAATATGTTTTTATTCCAATGATTTTTAAATGACAAGTATGATATTTGTAAAGATTTTATAGATGCATGGATTGACAGTTGGTTTTAAAGATACTCTTTATTTCAAAAGAATTAAAGTAACATCGTTTTAGTATGACAGTTTTAAAGAGAAAAAAATATATATCATCAAAAATTTACTACAATATAATGTTTTGCAAAACGGGGCGTTACAATCTATTTCTAAATCTCCATTGTTTGATGGTAATGATTATTTTTATTGGAAGCCCAGAATAAAAATTTTTGTGCAATCTTTGGATTATGATTTGTGGCAAATCATTGAAAATGGAATAAATATTTATTGATTAACTTATGAATTCAATGATTTGGATAAATGTAATTGGAGCTCAAATGCTAAAGCCATGAACATATTATATTGTGCTTTGAGTATAAATAAATTTGATGAAGTACAAGCATGTGCTAGCGCTAATGATATTTGGAAAGTTTTTGAGCTTACATATGTAGGTACAACTTAAATTGAAAGTGAAGAAAGCACAACCTCTGAAGATGAGGAAATGGTCAACGTATGCTTCATGGCCAAAGAAATGAGGTAAACGATTATTCTTGTGATTTAGAAGAAACTTTTAATGAAGTTGAACTGTTTGATGCTTTTAATGAATTATATGAACAATTTAACATGCTCAAGTCTAAATATAAATCTTTGAAAAATGATAATGATAAATTGATGAACAAACATATTGAAATTGTTCAATCCTTTGAAAAGCAAATTTGTAATTTAAAAAGCATGAATGAAAACTTGAATGCTACTATTAAATCTCTTGAGATTAATGTTTATGAATTGAAAGATAAAAATAATGATTTGAACTCTATTGTGCTTAAATTCACTAATGGTAGCAAAAACTTTAACATGCTTTTAGGAAAGCAAATGGTCACATTTGATAAAGCCGGAATTGACTATCAATTTTTTGCTAAAAAGAAAAATTATGAGAACTTCTTTGTTAGCCCTTCTATTTGTAATACTTGTAATTGTATAAGGCATAAATCATTTTGCTGTCCATTGAAATCTAATGGCAAAATGATTAGCTCTAAATTAACTTAGGTTCCTAAAGGAAACAAGCCTAAAACTCAAGGACCTAAAAAGATTTGGGTTCCTAAGAAAGACAATTAAGCCTAAGTTTTAGTTTGGAAGTTGTCCCCCTTTAAATGAGTGTTTTTGATTGTGGATAATGAGAGACTTCCTTGATTGTGCTTCATAGGTTAAAATTTATATTGTTTGCATACTCTTTTTTGGTATCATATGACTTAGATTTTGTTTTAATCCTTCAATTTTTTTTTCTTTCATTAGGTATCAATCCAATTCTTGGTATCATAAAATTTTATTTTGGATTATGTTGGTTGGTTTTGATTTGAATGAAATGAGCTAGTTTGATTTGTTTATTAAAATTGGTATCCATGTTTGAAATTTTGGATTTTAACATTTAGAATCTTATAGCTCAATCTTTGATAATCCAAGAAGTGTTTTTTTTTTATTGTTCCCCACTGTCTTGCATTTGAATTTTGAAATAGGGGGAGAAGAAGTTTTTAACTTGAATATTCTTTTTTATCAAAGTTTAAATGGTTTTATTATTATAATTGATCAAGTGAATTATTTTTCTTGGTATTGTCATGGAACCTCCCAACATTTGTTATTCTAAGATGAAGAAAAGTAATTGATTTGGTTTGATAGTGATCCTCAACTATCATGTTTGTTTAATGACAAATGGGGAGAATTATTTTGATTGAATTGACTTGTTTTAAATCTATCCCCATTGTGTTGAAATAGTATATTGCTAAAGGGGGAGAGATTTAATTGTTTGAATTGTTTTGATTTTCTCATACCCCAACTATTTTTGTGGATAATATCTAAAATGGGACTAATATTTGTTTTCAATCATATTGTATTAAATTGTTAATTAATTTGATGATATCTTTATTGCTTTCCCTCTATATATTCTTGTTGATAATTCAATAGGAGGAGAGGAAAATTGATTATGTAGATTAAGTGTTAATTTCCCTTCAATGATTTCTATGTTTTGAATAGTGATAAAGGGGGAGAAATCTTTTTATGACTTTGTTTTAGACCTCCCCATTAATTTCTTTTTTATTATGACAAAGGGAGAGAAGTTAATATAAGTTGTTAGGAAAACATGAATTGCATAATTTAAAAGAGATATAAATTGTATAAACTAAGGGAGAGAGATCATATTATGCAATACTATATGCACATTCTTAAGGTGAAGAATAATCAACTTATAATATATTGTCATCATAACAAAATGGGAGATTGTTAGCCTAATAGACATTAGGCTTAATTGTTTTGATGATAATTATTTTTAATTGAATTATAAATTTTTTATCATTTGAATATACTTAATTATTTTATCCTTTTATTTATGTTGATCTTCATTGGAAATATCCCTTAACAAGGGTATATATATGTACTAAAATGTTTGCCTAAGTCCATGTAGCTTATAATATGATTATTGGAACTTAGATGGTTCAATAAAGGCAAAATAAAGAGTTCAGGTCGACTATAGTGAAGAAGTGGTCGACCAGTTGGCTGAAAAAAGAGCCAGAATAGGAAAGTGGTCGATCGGTTTAAAGAGAAGATCGGCCACAAATATTACAGATTGCTCCAGATTTTGAAGCAATGGAAAGTACACCTTTGATGGATAGCGGTCGACTGGTGTGATAGACTAAAACCAAAATTGATCGACCACAAAATGGACAGAGTCGAACCAAAATTCTGAAATGTGAAGAGGTAGTCAACCGGTATGCTAAAGCGATCGATCGGTCCAACTATACAACGCAATGACTAATTTCCAAGGGTCAGATAGTGGTGGACCAAAATGGAGGTAGTCGACTGGTTATGCATACTCTATAAATAGAAGACACTCCAATACTCATACACAATTTCTCATTGAGTGTCAATCCTAACTCTCTAACTCCTAAATTTGAGATTTTATATTTGGGAGAGTTAGGAATCTTAGTTTTTCTATTTTCTTGTACTCAAACTTCAAACGAAAGGATGACGCCCCATGAACAATCAAAGGAAAGAGTGATGCCCTAAGAAGAGTCAATTGTAAATGTTTGATTGACACCCATGAAGTCAATCACCACTAATCGGGGAGGTTAGGTGATAAAGGATCTCCAAGAAGGAAACTTGGAGCGCGAATGTAGACCGGAGTTGTAGAACCACGTGAACAAACTTCGTTTGCATTTTCTTTATCCCTTAACTCCTTATTATTTGTTATTAATTGTATGCATTAAATGTGTTAAGTCACTTAGCGATTAAAGATAATAATTATCACACGAAAAAGTTAGCATGCCTAATTCACCTCTTCCTCTCCTCTATAGGTGAGCATACAGTCCAACAAGGTGACCTCCAAACAAAACAATAAACCATCCGATTCATTTGAAGCCTATTTCTACTCAAGTGAATGTAAAGCCTAACAGATATCCTCATTTTCAGAAAACTGAGATTGAGAAACTCATTGTTGAATGTTGCAATATGGAATTATAAGACCAAGTAAAAGTCCATTTTCTTCTCCTATGTTATTTGTCAAGAAGAGAGCTAGAACTTGGCATTTTTGTATTGATTATAGGGTTTTAAATAATTTAACAATCCCCGATAGGTTTCCAATTTTTATAGTAGATGAGTTGCTGGATGAATTAAATGAGATTTTCAGCAAGATAGATCTTCAAGTTGGGTATCATCAGATTCATATAAACTTTGATGATATTTCCAAAACAGCATTTAGAACTCATAAAGGCTACTATGAGTTCTTGGTCATGTCATTTAGACTTACAAATGATCCATACACTTTTCAAGCAATTTGAATGCAGCTTTGAAGCTATTCTTACACAAGTTTGTTATTGTATTTTTTTATGACATTCTAGTTTATAGTGCTTCTAGAGTGGAACATTTTAATCATCTGGAACAAGTCCTTGATTGCCTCCATCATCATAAATTATTTACTAAAATGAGTAGATGTAGCTTTAGGCAAGATTCAATGGAATATCTTAGCCACATTGCAGCTACAAGAGTATTGCTAAAGAATGGAAAAATTGCAACTATTCTGGATTGGCCAACTCTAGTAATAGTTAAGCAATTGCATGGGTTTCTTGGATTAACAGGCTACTATCAAAATTTTATTTGACATTATGCTTCTATAATGGGTCCCTTAACAAATTTATTACAAAAAGATGCTTTCAAGTGGAACATGGATGTTAAAAATTCTTTTATGGAATTGAAGGCAACTATGATATCGACTCCTATTTTGGCCTTGGAAAATTTTTTCTAAACCTTTTATTATTGAAATGGACATAAGTGGAGTTTGTACTGAGGCTGTATTATTGACAGAGAATCATTCTATCACTTTCTTTAGCAAGAAACTATTGTTTAAAATGTAGAATAGTAGCACATATCTTAGAGAGATGTTTGCTATTACAGAAGCCGTAAAGAAATGGAGGCAATATCTATGGGGTGTAAATTTACTATTAAGATAGACTAGAAGAGTATTTGTGAACTACTGTGATAAGTAATCCAAACTCCTAAACAACAAGCATTTCTTGTGAAACTTCTAGGATATGACTTTGATATAGTTTTAATTATGGCAGGAGTAACATTGTGGCTGATGCACTTTCAAGGCAATTTGATTCAGGTTTGCAAGAAGAAATTTTATGTTTGGCATTAACTAGTTTACAATATGTTTTGCCAGATAAGCTGAGAGAAGAGACTACTTCTTTGGTTGATTTACAGCAACTGTATCACGATATTCAACAACATCCTCAACATTTCTGACTTAGAAATTGCAGGGTGGTCTTATTTTGCATGATGCTAAAATTATTTTAAGTAAAGATTATGTATATCGTACAAAACTTATTCCGGAATTTCTTTCTTCATTATAAGGTGGACATCCTGGTTTTCTAAGAACAATTAAGAGATTAACTTCTTAGTTTGAGTGGCTGAATCTTAAAAAAGAGGTATAACATTTTGTTCAAACTTGCCTTGTCTGTCAGCAAACAAAATATGAAAGGAAAAAAATTTATAGGTTCCTATTAATATTTGTGAAGATTTTTTTTTTTGAATTTCATTACTAGTTGAAGGATATTGTGGAATGAAATTGTAATGGTAAGTATGTTATAAATGTAAAAGTAGTTTCCATTCTAACCGTTGAACAATAGTATAAAAGTTAATGAATCGTTAATAGAAAAATATAAATACAAACCAAATATTCTCTACTCAATTGCATTCTTCTTCATTTTTTGCACTACGCGTTTACTGAAAGATCTCTAGTAACACATATAGATGACAAATGAGCTAGCTGAGCCGAGCCGAGTCGAGCCTGAAAAAGTTTGACTCACCAAGTCTATTGAGTTAAACGAGTCGACCCTACCAAAAAAAATTTCAACTGAAACTAGCTTGTGAGCCATGAGTTAAACAAGCTAAGTCGAGCCGGCTAAACGAGCCTAACGACGCTTAATAAGTCAAGCCTAACAGGCTGAGCATACAATACATAAATGTTTTCTCTGGTCTGGGCGACAGGTGATACAATTGCTTTCTCACATTGTGTCCGGGTGTCCACCTTTTTAATAAGGACATCTGCACTAAGTGATTTTCCACACTTTTCAAATTAATCTTCTTAACTTTGAGTCTTATAATTTTATCCTTTATTGCATAGACTCTAGGTGTAACGACCGAAATTATTTTTGAACGAATTTTAAAATAATTAAGAATGTCATTTAGAGTATTTAATAATTATCGAATCTACCTATTAGTAGGATATATTATTTTTCGATCAAGAAAATTAAATAAAAAATTATGAGACTTTATGACAGATTGTTATTGACATAAGAAGTATTAATTATAGAGGAAACATAAGAAATACTTTAGAGAAATTAAACGAGATTATAACAATTTAATTTGGAAGAATAGTTGGAATTTATGCTAGAATTTATGCTAGAATTTATGCTAGAATTATTGCCTTTTGGTGAATTTTGAGAAGGTAACCTTAGGATTAAAATAATAAAAATAATACAATGATTTATTTAAGAGAAATACGTGCATATATTGTTACGTGCACGGTGTAGGACATAGGTTGGAATTATGAAGAGAAAATGCTGATGGGTTAAGGAGAATATATGAAAAAGGGGATGTGTGAGATACATGGGTTATTGGCCATTTTGCTGGGGAAAAATTAAAAGAAGACGTGGGTTATTTTAGAAGAAAGCTGGAAGAGCCGAAGAAGAAAAAAAAGGGAAAATGACAAATCAACCATCGTGGTTTACGATCAATGACAAGTCAACCACTGTGGTATGTTTTCTAACAAGTTAACCACCAACGTATGTGAAAATGACAAATGCACCATCGCTGTCCGTTAAAAAAAGCTGATGGCCCCACCATGTATGCCTGGACGCCGCGGCGTCCAGGCAATTTGCCTCCAGGCCATTTGCGTCCCTCTGTTAAGTCAGCAGAATACATAATGTTAATTCAGCAGAATACATAATCCGAGTGGTCTGCGATATTCGCATGTATTCTATCGTTTTCCCTTTATTAGCTAACCCTAGAGAAGTCTGAGCTGCGCTGAAGCGAGTAGAGAAAGGGATTTTGGAAAAGTTGAAGAATTTGTTGGAAAAAATGGCATCTTGGAGTGTTACAGAAGGTGGTATTAACCGTGAAGCTCAAGTGGGCCCTTCAGAGACATTATTGGCCAATGAGGAGGTACGTGGCTTTGGAAACGAAGTTGTTATTATTTTGCATTCTGTCTCAGCAAATTTAAACGAAGAGGACGATGAGGAACTCCGATCAGCATGCCAATCCACTAGTGATGAAGAGATGGACATGGCAGAGAGTAGACTGAGACGGCAACCAGAAGCAGAGTGCACATTTGTTGGTATGGGGCTAGGCAAAAAATATAGTTCCTTGAATAAAATTAGAGAAGAAATTGTTGATTATGCAATGAATAATGGGTACGGGATAAAATTCACCCACAGTGATGCGCATCGATTGAGAGCTGCTTGCCAAGAAGGGTGCATGTGGTGGCTGCACGCCTCACAAATAAAAAATGAAATGACGTTTCAAATAAAGATGTACAACGACGTTCACACATGCTCCAGACAAATGGAAAGCCGCCATGCCACAGCCAAATGGGTGGCAACGCATTACTTGGACAGATTTAAAAGTCAGGCCGACTGGGCCATATCTTCCATAATTGAGACTGTCAGGAAGGACTTCAACGTCAACATTACATCCAGCCTTGCTAGAAGGGCAAGAAATGCGGCTAAGAAAATTAACGAAGGGGATGCCAATGAGCAATACAAGCTCATATGGTCCTATGCTGAGGAGATTCGGAGGTCGAATCCCGGAAGTTCACTGCGTGTTGACCTTGATATGAGTGTATTTAAAAGGATGTACATGTGCTTGGATGCATGCAAAAGGGCAGTGCTGAATGGTGGTAGACCTGTTATTTGTTTAGATGGCTGCCACTTGAAGGGAGCGACTCCAGGGCAACTGCTTACTGCTGTCACCATCGACGGGAACGATGGTATGTACCCGATTGCTGTAGCAGTCGTTGAAGCCGAAAATAGGGCTTCATGGAGGTGGTTTCTAGAATTGTTGCTGGACGATCTAAACACCCCATCTGGCAATGGGTGGACGATTATTTCTGATCGACAAAAGGTAAGGTGTTATTCACTGCTTTTGCATTATGTGTTTATGTTTGTCATATATTACCAATGTCTGTCTCATATTATGCATCTTTGCAGGGACTAGTGCCAGCTGTGAGAGATGTGGCATGGCAAGCAGACCAGCGGTTTTGCATCCGACACCTGTATGCCAATTTTCAAAAACAATTTAAAGGCAAGTTGTTGAAAGATGCAATGTGGGCTGCATCAAGAGACACAATAGTGAGGCAATTTGAGAAAGAGATGGCCAAGTTACGTGTTCTTGACCTGGCGGCCCATGACTATTTACGTGGAATAGAGGCGACATGCTGGGCCAAACATGCCTTCTCTTCGATCCCAAAGTGCGACATAAGCCTCAACAACCTCAGTGAGTCCTTCAATGCCTGCATCCTACCCGCCCGGGACAAACCTATTCTAAGTATGTTCGAGATCATTCGAAAGGGCATCATGGGTAGGATCATCAAAAAATATGAAAAGATGGCTCAGTCGACAGAATGGTTGTGTCCAATGATCAGCAACCGCCTCGCCAAAGTACAACATGCCAGTAGAAATTGGAGCCCTCAGTTTGCAGGAGCTGCCCAGTTTGAGGTCAGCAACGGTACCGACATGTACTCTATTGATTTGGAAAGGTGTACTTGTACATGTTACCGGTGGGAGTTGACCGGCATCCCGTGTGTGCATGCAATCCCGTGCATTCACTTCATGAGGAGATCTCCTGAGGATTTTGTGCATTGGTGCTATCACCGGGAAACATACATGGTGATGTACTCCCACTTTCTCCGCCCCCTTAATGGACCAATCGAGTGGCTTCCTGTGACGAATCTTGATCCAATTATCCCACCGCCTTTTAAAAGGCTTCCAGGAAGGCCGCGCGTCCGTAGAATACGGGATGTGGACGAGGCCCCCAGCCGGACAGTGCTAAGCAGAAGACATTTGAATGTCACTTGTGGGCGGTGTGGTAGTGTGGGGCACAATGCCCGCACGTGCGAAGGTGGAGGCCAGTCCAGTGCAGGGGCTGGCAGAGGCTACAGAGGGAGAGGCAGAGGCGGCAGAGGAAGGTCGGAGGACACCTTTATGGGGTTCAGAGTCCCGGAGACAGCTCCCGTGACAATTACTTCCCTAGTCCCTGAGACAATTCCTTCTCGAGTGTCTGAGACAGTTCCTGATAGAGTTCATGAGACGCAGGTCCGTGCATTATCACGTTATGCTTTCAATTGTTATTTGACATATGCTCATTTCCTTTTCAATGTGATTTGCAGGAGTCTGATGCGGAAGGTCCTCCCACACAAACGTACACAAATGTGGACCTTAACCTGCCATGATACAATTGTTTTTTCTTTCGACAAATGTAGATGACAGTGAAATGGCACTGATGTAAAGTTGTGTTTTTCTGATATAAAAAGAAGTTTTGCAAATTCAAAGCTTTGTGTTAGTAAGTTAATGTTTTTTTTTCAATTCCAGGGGCGTTACAACTAATCAATTGACCTGACTTCATAATATTTTAAAAATTTTGACATAATGTGCCTTGTTTCTTTACTCCCCCAAAACTACTCTCGTACATCCTGCACAAAAAAGAATCCCAAACAGTTCCAGTATCATCCAAATCATCCGGTAAATGTAAATTATACATAACATCCAAACAACATATCATTGAACTACACTACGCCTCCTTCTTCCTGGTCGGTTTCGGGCGCAAATCCGCGATCAGAAACGACAAGTGCGGGTCAAGAAATACTCTATCTGCTCGGGCGAACAACGGACCCTCATACTCAAAGGTTGGAGGTTCGTGCAGGTGGAATTGTTCCTTAATTTTGCATTTTCCTATCACCTCCATCCTCGCAGGGGTATATCGGAAGACGCCGAATAGCCTGTAATGCAAAGGGAACAATTGGCGGTCAATTATGTGGAAAGCAATATTAAGAATGTACACAAGGGAAACTTCTTACCGCTGTTTGTCGGTGGGAGCTACGATAATGGATATTGATTCCGGCAGTAATTTCTGGTAAGCGTATTGCTGGTGCAGGTCAACGGACGACATAAAACAATCATGTTTCGGGTGTGTATGCAATGTAAACAACGCATTATATGATATCAATAAACATTAACAACAAACTGGAGACGCGAGCTGAATACTTACGTGAATCCATCCTACGGTGAGTAGACCGTGTTCATGTTGATGTCTGAAAACATGTTCGTCTGCGCCGTCCACCGCATAGCACTGCATATAAGTTTGGATGAGTACTTAGATAAAAGCTTATAAACTAGCACACAACGAAGGCCTCTCACAATATCTGTCGTGCCCTTCTGATCCGGGAAGATGATCTCGCTGACGACGTACTCATTGTCGGTCAGCTTTCCCCCAAGAACTGCGCATGTCTCTATGTTCCTTCGAAGATTACCCTGACAATAATCCTTGAACTTACTCATCAAATCATGAGCCTGCAACCAAAATGTCAAAAAAGGGTGAGCGTAAACATTAATGAACACACATATATACCGAAATGAAAGACATTCCACGTGCACAGTTTTAAGGGGCGGCGGCTCGAGAGGCACGGCTGGAGGAATACGTTGGCTGCTTCCAACAGGGTTGCTGCCAATTAAAAACATGTCATTACATGAAACAAAATAAAGTAAAAAAGTGGAATTAGCGTTCAACGGAATGAACTTACAATCGGAATGTCGTATCAGGTGCGTCAGAGGAGGATGACGCGGATGCTAAATGGGGTGATCGCCTCTCACCTGGGTTCAGGGCTGCCACCATGTCACGATGCCACTCGGCAGATTGCATATGCCATTGTTGTGCTATGGCCCACCTATCTTCTGCGAGCTTGGCCGCTTCTTGTATTTGGACT
>CM039468.1:15489808-15507461 GCA_022433065.1 Begonia loranthoides
TAGGGTTAGTACGCGATATATATATATATATATATATATATATATATATATATATATATATATATATTTTATTTTTTTTTATTTTTTTTATTTCAAAATCATTTTGGCCTGGACGCCGCGGCGTCCAGGCATACATGGTGGGGCCATCAGCTTTTTTTAACGGACAGCGATGGTGCATTTGTCATTTTCACATACGTTGGTGGTTAACTTATTAGAAAACATACCACAGTGGTTGACTTGTCATTGATCGCAAACCACGATGGTTGATTTGTCATTTTCCCGAAAAAAAACAAGGAAGGAGAAAAGGCTGGGAGAGAGAGGAAAAGGGCGACTCCCGCGAGAATAAATCTTCTTCCTCACAAAAAGGAGAGGCGGGACGACGTCACCGGGCACGGGCGAGTGGGAACGTCGCCGTTTAACCCACTGAACAGCCGGGCGAATCACGGGCGGGAGCCAGTTCGTGGGATCCAACGAACCCGCGAACCTGTGATTTTTGCAGTGCCTAAGAAAGGGTATAAGAGGCGAAGGCTTTTACGAGCAGAATGGGGGTTGAAGCGGACGACAGTGACAACCCGTCAGTGACATTGAGAGGTAAGTAAATGCTTGAGTGTGTTTTGGCCCTTGGCCCTACAATGCAAGGTATAGGCAGGGGCTTTCCTCCATTTCTTTTGCTGATTGATGGACTTTGTTGAGATTGTTATGCTGTTGATTGAGTTTATTTTTCTGTTGATTTCTGCTTAATGGACAATATGAAATTGATTCTCTTCTTTGGTTGTGTTTCTGCCCGAGAGACGTTTTATGAAAAAATATGGTTCTGTTAATTTAGGTGTGTTCTTTGGTCTAGTACTGCTGAGAGACATTCTTGAGAAATATGCTCTGTTGGTTTCAATTCAGTCCTTTAGATTGGTTTCTACCGAGAGATGATTTTGAGGAATATTGTTCTGCTAATTTGGGTCTGTTCTTTCGTTTGGTTTCTGCCGAGAGACATTTTTGAGGAATATGTTTTCCTGATTTAGGTTCTGTTATCTAATTTGGTTACTGCCCACTAGACGTTGATGAATATTTAAGCCCTGTTGATTTTTTAGCATTGTCCTGTATTTTAATTGCTGCTTCCTGGATGTTGGGGAAGTGTTCACGCTTGGGTAGTTTCGTTTACTCTCCGTTTGATTACTACTTAATGGGCATTATACAGGCCTTATATGTTGTGGAAGATGATTGCCCTGTTGAATGAGTTTGTTTTGCTCCTAATTTTGGTTACTGCTCTACTAAACCATGATGAGGATAGCTCTATGTTAAGCTGATTATATCCTATACTCCACCTACTGCTTGAAGGATATTGTTGAGCATAATAACCTGTTGACTTGGGTTTGTATTTAATTCTCTTACTGCTTGTTGGACGAAGTTGAGGATGATAACCTGTTGACTTGGGTTTGTATTTAATTCTTTTACTGCTTGTTGGACGAAATTGAGGATAATAAACTATTGATTGAGTTTTATTGTTTATTTCACTTAATGCTTTGAAGGACATTGTTGAGGATGATAATTTATTGTTTTGAGTTTCTCTGTTAGATATGATGATGGGGATTAGTTTTGTAGTCTATGTTGATATTGTTCTGTCCTTGGAAAACTTGCTATTGCTGCTTTCTTTAAATTGTTGAGCCAGTGTAGGATTTGTTGTTGCTATGGTTTGATAGTTGCATGTTATGTGAAAATGTTCTTATTGCATTATGATGTATGTTCATGCATGGGTTTGCATTTAAGAAAGATAAAATGGGAAGTGAAATGCATGAGATATAAGTTAGTGTCCATCCATACCAAGTTGATGCGTTTTGGCCTAGTGGTATGGGACACTGGCCCAAGAACAAATCTGTGCGGGCTTAAATTCACCCAAAGTGGACAATATCAGCTTGGGTTGAATGGTTACCCACTTAATATCAATATGAAAGAGATGAAATGTACGTAAATGGTAACTGAGGAAAGACTGTCCCATAAGGATAGGCTAGTGAGACATTAGCCCGTTAGTTTGCTTCCGGCATAACCCAAAGCTGATTGGCCCAAGGTTTGTTAGGTTGTTGTGCATTGAATTGCACAGCAACTAACGGAGGACTCCCAAAAGGTTGGAGTTTGTCTCCCAAAAGGGTGGAGAAAAGTAGTGTATCTCACTGTCGAGCCTACTCATAACCGAAAAGTGAAAGAAAAATAAAAAAAAAAGAAAAGAAAAAAGACAAGAAAAGATGAAACAAGTGTCACGTCATGTCATGTTCATGGTAACATGCATTATTGGCTAAGTTTTAGACTTATAGATGAACCTTGCATTATAGGTACAGATATTACGGAGGAAAAGACAAATGCGAATGCACATTGAGGGAGCTTGCTCATGATGAAGACTTGGTGATTGTTGGGTAATTTCACGGTTTATTTTACTGTTTTATGGAATGAATATTCTATATAAAATTTGTAAAGGAGTTTTAGTAAGGAATGTATTTTAATTGATAAAATCTTCCGCTACATTGATTTTTGAATTGTATGGTTTAATAGCTGATTCAGAATATGCTTTTATTTCAAATGGTTTTAAGTGGAAAGTTTTTATGTTCATGTTTTAATATATATATATATATATGACAATAATTTACTATAGAATGTGTTTTACAAAAAGGGCGTTACAACTTTGGTATCAGAGGCCCAAGTTTATAAAATCAATTCTCTAGACTGTCTAACAACCCAAGTCTCAGCGTGGAGAAGCCTTTTCAACTGTAAGTATTATCTGACATTGTGTATGATAGCTTAGTAATTTATTTTTTTGTTATATGATATTTGAGGATCTATTGTTTGCCTATTTTGTTTTGTTCATAAGGCTAGAGTAATTGTTTGATCCCATAGAAATAGGGAATAAACCTAGAAAGTGTAGAATATAAGTTAGATATTGTTTTGGGAGTTTAGATTTCGATATAGCTATAGGTAACTGAGTAATTGAAACGAAAAAGTTTCAATTAAATAATTGGAGAGATAAGGATATTATTTTTCCCCAAGGGATACCGTATTAAAGAGAACACTTTCAAAATGTAGTCGTGGCTGCTAACGGATAGTTGAATTACGTGTGGGGAATGTTTTGCTGATTTAGGTTCTGTTATCTAATTTGGTTACTACCCACGGACATTGATGAATATTTAAGCCTTGTTGATTTTAGTACTGTTATGCATTTTAACTGCTGCTTCCTGGATATTGTGAATTGTTCATGCTTGGGTAGTTAAGTTTCTTTTACTTAGTGAGCATTATAGAGGCCTTATATGTTGTGGAAATGATTGCCCTGTTGAATGAGTTTGTTCTGCTTCTTGTTTCAATTATTGCTCTACTAGACCATGATGAGGATAGCTCTCTGTTTCGCTGATTATGTTCTATACTCCACCTACTTCTTGAAGGATATTGTTGAGGATAATGACCTATTGACTTGAGTTTGCATTTAATTTACTTACTGCTTGTTGGACGAAGTTGCAGCTAATAAATTGTTGATTGAGTTTTATTGTTTATTGCACTTAATGTTTTGAAAGACATTGTTGAGGATGATAATTTTTTGATTTGGGTTTCTTTGTTAGATATGATGATGGAGATTAGTTTTGTAGGCTATGTTGATATTGTTCTGTCCTTGAAAAACATGCTATTACTACTTTCTTTAAATTGTTGAGTTTGTGTAGGATTTGTTGTTACTATAGTATAGTTTGATAGTTTCATGTTAAGTGAAAATGTTCTTATTGCATTATGATGTATGTTCATGCATGAGTCTGCATTTAAGAAAGATAAAGTGGAAAGTGAAATGCATGAGATATAAGTGGGTGCCCATCCATGCTAAGTGGACGCATTTTTGGTTAGTAGTATAGGACGTGAGCCCAAGAACAAATCTGTGCAGGCCGAAGTTCACCCAAAGCAGACAATATCAGTTTGGGCTGAAGGGTTACCCACTTAACATCAATATGAAAGAGATAAATATACGTAAATGGTAACTGAGGAAATGCTATCCCAAATGGGTAGGCCAGTGAGACATTAGCTCCTTAGTTTGCTTCCAGCGCAACCCGAAGCTGACTAGCCCAAGGTTCGCTAAGTCGTTGTGCATTAAATTGCACAACAACTAACGGAGGACTCCCAAAAGATTGGAGTTTGTCTCCCAAAAGGGTGGAGAAAAGTAGTGTGTGTCTCACTGTTGAGCCTAGTGATAACCGAAAAGTGAAAGAAAGACAAGAAAAGATGAAACAAGTGTATCGTTATGTCATGTTTACGATCACATGCATTACTTGTTAAGTCTTAGATTTATAGATGAATCTTGCATTGTAGGTACAGAAATTATGGAGGAAATGACAAATGCGAATGCACATTGAGGGAGCTTGCTCATGATGAATACTTGGTGGTTGTTGGGTAATTTCAAGGTTTATTTTACTATTTTATGGAATGAATATTTTATACGAAATTTGTAAAGGACTGTTAAAACTAGAATTTTGGTAAGGAATGTAGTTTAATTAATAAAATCTTCCGCTGCATTGATTTTTGAATTGTATGGTTTAATAGATGATTCAGAATACACTTTTATATCAAATGGTTTTACGTGGAAAGTTTTTATGTTATTGTTTTAAAAAAAATATATCACAATAATTTACTTGAAATAAGTTTTACAAAAAGGGGCATTACACTAGGGGTGCACAAATGACAAATGTTGATTCGGTTTTATTTTGGGGTCGAATCGAACCGAACCATCTGTAATTGGTTTGAAAAAAATAGAACCTAACCAAAAGTTATTAAGGGTAGAAATCGAACCAAAAGTTCAGATTTGGTTTCGGTTTTGCTCATTATATATAATGGATGCCCATCAATGTAACGGTTAAAATTTCATTTTGGGCACATTTATAAATATTTAAGTATGTTATACGACCCAATGAATATTTATCAGTCGATTTATTGGTGAAATATATTATTTATAATTTATTGTGTTAAAATTTATTTAAGGCGTCATGGCTTTTTGGGATGAGATTAAAGATTTTGGAAATCATGATTTAGTGTTGGTCTTACAATAATGAAAAGGTAGGGAGAAAATGTGAATTTAAACGAATGAAAGGAGGAATGTGAAAGAAAGAAGGACAATGTTGTGTAAAGACTGGAAAGGGGGCAAGTCGATTATCAACTGTCAGATGGATGGGATAAGGGGAAAGTGAATCGTTGGATGAGAATTGGGAAAGGAAAAACAAATGCTCGTACGAAAAAGGAAGATTCCGTGTAGGAGGGGCGATGGCAGTTACATTGAGAAGGAATGTGGATGCAACATTAGCCATCAGATGAATATTTTGGGAGAGAACTTGTCCGCGAAGAGTGTGAAAGAAGTAGATGAGACCTTGACTGTTGGATGGAAGTGACGGGGAAGAATGCTCCTGCAACACATATTTATTCCACTATAGGGAAAAACGTGGTCGCGCAGAGAGTGGAATGATATCATTCAACTAATGAAAAACACGCGGGCTAGGTGGAATGTCGTTGTTTCGGCTTGCAAATTTAAAGGAAACGAGGCTATTTTGGTTTCGGGTTGAATTGGACATGAGCAGCGTGGGAGCATACTTGTCCGCAGAAGTGTGCACAACCGCGAAATGTATGAAACACAGTCATTTTGGTCATTGATTTAATTAAGGAAAGAGGCTATTTCTGGAAATGTTAACATCCGCAATGGGTAATGCTCCCGTGAGATCATTTTAGGGCATTGTTTGGAACTCGAATGCCCAGCTCCCTACCCTAAACAATGGGTATAAAAGGGGCACGCTTATGGTTGAGCTGCATTGTTTTATTGGTGTTGGCAACAAGGGTGAGCTAGTCTGAAGCTCTCGGTAGGAGGCCGAGTCTTCGGAGGTGACGAGCTACAGGAGGGACGTGTTTTTCCATGGCATGACAACTTCTTCCCTTTGAAAGCTTGAGGTAAGTAATTTTTTCTTGTGGGTGGCCTCATGACCTACAGTAAAAGGCGTTAAGGAGTTCGGTTTGTCACTAATGTTTTGGAGTTCTACTTGGTGCTATTAATTTGAATACTCTCAAGGATTTGTGATTTTAATGTTGTGTTATTCATGTGTTGTGAACTAGGGATGTGATAATAAGTGAGATATTGATAGCCGATTGTTTATCTTCAATTATACTGGTTAATAAGGAATTGTGGACGAAATGATTTATGCTCTATTTTGGTTAGTTCTGCTGTACAATGATAAACTCCAGTTCATAAAAGCTTGATAATGAGAGCGTTTATGATTAGGAATTTAGGGTGAAACCGTTTGTTGTGGAAACTGTCTTGAGGATATGTTCTTTTGTTCCTATATTACGGTTGATGTTTAAAAGTCCCACTATTGAAGATGGAGTTCTGTTATATTTTTAGGATTTGTTCTATTGATTTCTTCATCGTGTTTGTTACTTAGATGTTCCATTAAGGGGATAGGTATAAATTATTATTCTCAGTGATGTCCTATTTTGTTCCTAGTTACCTGTGATGATGAGGATAGATTTTAGGATTCTGTCTTATATTGTTCTATTATTGAGGATCTATATTTACACTAGGGATTCCCTGTTTATGTTACCAAGTAATGAGGTTAGAGGGTTTTGTTGTGGTTCTTAGATGAGTTTGTTTCACGATGATAAGCATGTTGAGAATCTATTATTCTATTGGTTGATGTTCTTGTTAGCCTAAGATTTATTATGCTTAATTGTTTTGATTATGAATGTTTTAATTGAATTATAAGTTGTCTATCTTTTAAGTATACTTAAGTGTATCATCTTTATATTTATATTGATATTCATTGGAAATACTCATTAACAAGGTTATTAATATGTTTGTCTAAGTCTATGTAGCTTTTAGGTTGACTATTGAGACTTAGAATATTGAAATTATGCAAAACACGGAATTCAGGTTGACTTCGGTGAAGAAGTGGTCGACCAGTTGGCTGAAGAAAGAGCCAGAAAAAAAAGCGGTTAATCGGAATTTTTACAGATTTCTCTAGTTTTTTAGAATGTAAAGAAGCGGTCGACCGGTGTGACAGACCGAAGCCAAAATTGAACGACCACAAAATTGACAGATTTGAGCCAATTTTCAGAATGTAACGAAGTGGTCAATTGGGAAGTCCAAGTGGTCGACCTCAAAATTGCATTTCACACTAACTATATTCCAACAGTCAGGAGGTGATCGACCAAAATGAGGGTGGTCGACCAAAATGAGGGTGGTTGACTGGTCAAGCAGATTTTATAAATAGATGACACTCCGAAGCTCAAACCAACAAAGAGAAATCATAGTGAAGCTTTGCGAAAATTTATACTTTTTTCTCTTCTGTAATTGAGTGTCAAACCTAACTCTCCAACTCCCAAACTTGAGATTTTATATTTGGGAGAGTTAGGATTTTTAGTTTTACTTTTTATTGTATTCCAATGGCAAACAAAGGGTGACGCCTCGTGAACAGTCAAGTGAATGTGATTAAGGATCTCCAAGTCGGAAACTTGGAGCGTGGATATAGGCTGGAGTTGCTGAGCTGCGTGAGCAAATTTGGTTTGCACTTTCTCTATCCCTTAAACTCCTTTATTTTTGTTATTGTTTGTTTTTTATTTGCATTAAATCACTTAGAGTTTAGAGATTAAGATATCACACAAGAAAGTTTATATTACCTAGGCGTATATCGATAGTACAATTGGTATCAAAGTCAAGTTAATTAAAATTTTTGTGTAATAGTGTGTATATTGTATAAATTTGTTGATTTGACTGAACTTTTTGTTTTAAATCTTTTGACAAATTTTAAATATATATTTTGGATTTTAATTCTCATGTTAAAGGGCAATCATTAGTTGACTCCGTATTTTGATGGTAATGACTATGTTTATTGGAAATCTAGGATGAAAATATATATAAAATCTATAGATTACGATTTATGGAACATAATTGAAAATTGACCATATGTTCCAATTAAAAGTGAAAATGGTATTTGTATTCCTAAATTTCCTATTGAGCTTAATGATTTAGATAAGCAAAAGTTGAGCATAAATGCTAAGGCAATTAACATGTTATATTGTGCTTTAAATCGTGATAAGTTTAATAGAGTACAAACATACTATAGTGCCTATGATATTTGGAAATTGCTCAAAATTACGTATGAAGGCACTAATCAAGTAAAAGAAATAAATTAAGTATGCTTATTCATGAATATGAATTGTTTTCCATGAAAAATAATGAAACTGTCAGTTGTATGTTTACCCGTTTTACTAACCTTACTAATGATTTAAAAGTGTTTGGTAGAGTTTATCCCAACGAAGAGTTGGTTAGAAAAATTCTTAAGTGCTTACCAAGGACGTGGTAACCTAAGGTGACAGCAAACCAAGAGGCACGTGATCTCAAGGTATTAAAAATGGAGGAACTCATCGGTTCCCTAATGACACACAAGATCATGTTGTTGAGCAACGAGAAGGAGGAGCAAAAAGAGAAGGAAATCTTCAAATCAAGGAACATAGCCTTCAAAACCTCCTCAAGCACTCAAGTAGATTCCGAGGTAGAAGATGAAGATATCAAATTCATAACACGAAAATTCAACAAGTATCATCATCAAAAGAAGTTGAAAGGGGAGAATGTGATCATTTGCTTTGGCTGCAAAAAACCCAGCCATTCCTCAACTGATTGCCCCAAAGCAAATAAGTCAAAAGCCTCAAAGAAGAAGGCTTTCAAGGCCATGTGAGATGATAGCGATAAGAATTCTTCTTTCGAGATTGAAGAAGTCTCCAACTTTTACTTCATGGCCAAGGAAGAAAATATACACAACTCATCTAGCGATTTAGATAATGATCTTGATGATAATGTTGAATTGTTAGATGCCTTCAATGAATTATTTGATAAATTCAATGTGCTTAAACGTAAATATAATTTGTTGAAAAACGAGAATGACAATTTGTTTGAAAAACATATTGAGATGACTAAATCTTTTGAAAATCAAATTGTTGAATTGAAAAGCATATATGAGATTTATAGTGCTACTATTAAATCTCTTGAGTTTGATGTTAGTGAATTAAAAGTAAAAAATGGTGATTTGAACTCTATTGTGCTTAAATTCACTAATGATAGCAAAAACTTTAACATGCTATTAGGAAAGCAAAATGTCAAATTTGATAAAGCTGGAATTGGCTATGATCCCTTTACAGGGAAGAAAAATTATAAGACCTTGTTTGTATGTCCTTCCACTTGTAACGCTTGTAATTGTTTAGGACATAAATGATTTAGTTGCCTACTAAAATTGAATGATAAAAGGGCTAATTCTAAACTATTGTGAGTTTCTAAAGGAACCATTCATAGAATTAAAAGACTAAAAAAGATTTGGGTGCCTAAGAAAAGCACTTAGGTGTTTTTTATTTGTGAATCAAGAGTATACATAATGTTTGATGTAAATGCTTATATGAATTGCATAAACTTTTAATTTGATTTGAATTGCTTCTATGCATATAGGTTAAAATGTTTTTATTTAATTTGATTTGAGTTAACTATGCATATAGGTTAAGATTTTATATTTTTTATTAATATTGATTCCATTGGTTGCATATTCTTCTTGCCATCATTTTTCCAATGTTTTTAATTCTTCAATTGGTTTATTTGGGTTTAAATTTTGTCAATCCAACAATTGATATTATAAATTATATATATTGAATTGTTGTTGGCTATTTGATTTTAATGTCTTTTTAGATTCCCATTTAGTTGAATTTGAATATTGAAATGTGGGGAAAAGAAGTTTTATCTTGAATATATTTTTTTATCAATGTTTAAATGCCTTTATTAATACAATTGGTAAATTGAATTATTTTTTCTTGGTTATACTTGTTTTTCTCCTTATAGTTGATATTCTAAGGATGAGAAATATAATTGACTTGTCATTTACCCCCAACTATTATGTTTTGTTTAATAACAAAGGGAGAGAATTAAATTGTTGAATTGTTTTGTTTTTATGCTTTGGTTTTTCCCAATCATCTTGTTTTTGCATATTGATAAAAAGGGGAGTAAATTTTGCTACATGTTGATGTAATTTGTTGACTTGATTATATGTTGACTTTTCCTCGGTTTACTTTTGATAATTAAAAAGGGGGAGAAGAAAATAGTTTAAGTAGATTGTTGTTAATTTCCCTCCAATGATTTCTATGTTTTAAATAATGACAAAGGGGGGAAATTCTTTATGACTTTGATTATCCTCACCATTGGTTTCTTTTTTATTTTGACAAAAGGGGAGAAGTTTATATAAGTATTTAAAATAGCATGATGTGCATGAAACTAAAAGTTAGATATATTGCATAAACTAAGAGGGAGATATCAAATTATGCAATACTATATACACATTATTAAGGTTATGAATAAACAACTTATAATATGTTGTCATCATCAAAAAGAGAGAAATTATTAGCCTAAGAGTCGTTAGGCTTAATTGTTTTGATGATGAATATTTTAATTGAATTATAAGTTGTTTATCTTTTAAATATACTTAATTGTACCTGTAAAATATGAGATTTTTAAATGATTTTAAAATTTTACATGTAAATTTTTTGCTTTGATCGAGTCAAGCTTTCTTGTGTTGACCAGGTGCTTGCCACGTGTCATTGGTGTTTCGACCACATGTCGTTGGTCTGTCATACATTCTATTCCCCTACGGCCCGAAGCTATAGATTATGCTTGATAAGTTATCGTTACCTTAAATCGAATTCCATGTTTGTTGGGATTTGTTACGTAGTGACCCTGTGTATGTTTTCAGTTTAATAGTCAAATTGGATTTTTTTTTAGAGGTGTTTTAAATAATGGAAATGGTTTTGATAAAGTCTTTGACTAAAGAGATCATTTCTAGTTGGAGTTTTAAACTGAGTCAAGTTTTAAAACAAAAATTGAATTGGATTTATTTAATATATAAATTATATTATTTTATTCAAATTAATTTTTATAAAAAGAAGAAAAGGAGAAGAACAAGACATATTCTTCTTCTTCCACTCTTCTTCTTCACACGGCCAAGTGACGGAGAGGAGAGGGCTGGAACCCCGATCGGAGCTGCTCCAACTTTTCAACGATGGATTCAAGTTCCCATCATCCTTGCGAGTAACTATTGTGAAAGTGGTTTTCATTTCGGTAAGTTTTTCTCCTTGTTTTCCTATTTTAAAGTTAGGGTTTGTATTGGCTTCGAATTCGAGGTTGAAAACTCAAATCTAGAGGAAATTGGTAGGTTTGGGGTCTATGTAGGGTTATTAGTCATTACGAATTGAGAATCAAAGGGAAAGGTAGAAAAAACTGCGGTTTCCAGTGATTTGCGATCGACCAATGGTTGATCAGAAGGGGCCCCTGTCGCTCATCGATCGATAGGAAAGGAACTGGTCAATTTCTAAATCGACCAGTGGTTGACACTGGTCGACCACTAATTGACGAGTAGACTCAAACTAGTCGACCATTGTGACACTGATCTACCAAAAAGGGGATTTCCATCCTCGTTTCTCCCACATAGGGAGTGGTAGGTTTAGAAGTTAGCTACGTGGATTCTAGGGTTCACAATTACCCCGTTATGAAACCTCCAACGTCTTCAACAAAAGTGAGGATACTTGCTTGTGGTAACACCCCCAATGGATATATCTCCACGTCGGAGTGATTGGTTAGGTCACATGACTCTACCGAGTATCCACCTTTAACTTCTAGATGATAAACGATTCTCTTCATAAATGCATTGTATGTACATGCATCATAAGCATTGCATTTATAATTCTAATTCTTGCTAGGCGTTAGGTTCATTGTTTTCCCCGTAATGTAGGTAATGGTTATAATGAAGATGATGTACCAGTTGAGGAAAAGGCATTCCAGGAAGATCCCTCGTGTTATCAATTGATTTGACCTGCTGGATGCGAATCATGTATTTTGAGAGTTGATGGTATTTTGAGTAAGGGGTAATTTAGTAATTTTCACTATTGGTGTTTTGGATATTCGTATTGTAATAGGGACTTTAGTACTTTTGATAAAACATTGCACTATGTTTGAAACTTTCTATTTCTATTTCGTAATATTTTCGTGATTAATTATTCTGGTTTTACGTTCTAAAAAAAATGGATTTCAAATGACAAGTAAATAAATCAAGCGAAAAATTTTATGATGTATTTTAAATAAATTTAAAAATGGTTTTAAATTAACGGGGCATTACATCGGCTGTACTGGGTGTTCTTTAAGTTTACATTTTTTCCTTGTTTATTTGCACTAAAAACAACTTAAAAAAGCGTTAGAAACTCTCAAAATCACAAAACTCATAGTTGAAATTACTCAATTTATCATTATAAAATCGACTGATCAATAAGCAACTAAATCTACTTCACTATATTTTTGTGGAGATGTAATCTCCTTTCTCGACCTATCTTTTGCAATGGAATACTGTGACGAAGTTTGATACCGATGACTGTGCACAAGCGTTATCAATCTCAATATTTGACCTAAACTGACTTAAGGACTCTGATGTCGATTTTGATCAAATCTCAACCTCCACCTCGGTGTATGATATCTGCTTAGTCTTCTTAGACTAAGCTTTAGGGGATGAATTAACAAGCATAATAGTTTCAACAAATATTACATTTGTATTGATTATGATATTCTTTTATTTTTGACATGATAACTTATATCCCTTAACACTAGATTTGTAACCAAAGGAATATACACTTCTTCGATCTGGGTTCTAACTTTCTATTATCTTTATAAGCATATGCAATTCAACCAAATCTCTCAAATTTCAATAATCAATTGACCTACCAGACCATACTTCTATAATTGTCTTCTTATGAAGAGCACTCAATGGATATAATCGGAGAGCATACATCGAACTTTC
The DNA here is from genome assembly GCA_022433065.1 of Begonia loranthoides. NCBI lineage: Eukaryota > Viridiplantae > Streptophyta > Magnoliopsida > Cucurbitales > Begoniaceae > Begonia > Begonia loranthoides. The sequence continues at coordinate 15,502,675 of CM039468.1, forward strand.
GTTCAATGGATATAATCGGAGAGCATACATCGAACTTTCGTTCTATTCATACGCTCTGCCACATCATTTTTTTGTGGAGTACCAGGAACTATTAAATGCCTCAAAATTCTTTCTGATCTGTAGAAAGTTTAACTCGTTTGAACAAAACTTCAACCCATGATAGGTGTGCAGATGTAATGACCCTTTTTCCGTTATAATTTTTCATATTACATTAATATTGATTTCCTTTAGGTCATATATACATATAAAAAAAATTCTTCTTTAAAACATGTGAGGGAAAACAAAAGAATTAGCATAAGCAATACACATTTCAAAGATACATAATTTACATTAAAATTATGAAAAGATTCTTAACACATTATATACATTATACATCTTTTACATTTTAGTGAGTCATAACCCATCGGTCAAAATACACTGAGAAACGTAAGCGCTCAACACGACTATTCTCCTTCCACCACAGTCCTTCACTCTATGTTCACAGTAGTAGGATCAAGTTCTTCACCTACATCACAAGATTTAACTATGAGTTTAATGCTCAGTAAGAGATAAAATGAAAATACTCAATGTATGCTCATGCTATCTTAACTCTAATGCTTATGCATGAAAGAAAAGAATCTATCTTTTATGTCCATTAACGTATATCCATATAACAATCCAAACGTTGGAGACTATCAGTCCAAGAGAAAAGATACATCATATGGTCCACCTTGGGTAGAACCGTCACTCAATCCCTACAAGGGTTGAGATACATCATCTTGTAGTTCTCCCAAGTAGGACCATTGCTGATGCTCCCAACCTCCAACGCCTAATTACATTTATTTAGTCTATTTCATTTACATTACAATGCATATGCATGCAAACAACTTCATATCATACTTAAATCATGATGCATGACGTGTATGCATTTCATTCAACCTTTAAACTTAAGCTCAACAATTTATCATTAGATTACAACCATTAACATTACCAAAGCAATACTTCAAACAATATTATCATCACCAAACTAACAACTTACCAAAACAATATATCAAACAATCTTGAAGCACAATACAACCTACTATCTTGTGATGTAGACGACAATGGTCAAGCACATGCATATCTCTTACCTTAGTCCTTATAGATTTTCTCACTTGGAGTATCTTTCTGAACAGTAATACCTTCATAACCAATCAACATCCATTAAAATTCAGAATATGATCATAATTTTTTAAGCATGCATTCTAGGGTTTTCCTCTAATTTTCACATATATTTGATTAATCATAACTTTCATAATATTTAACCAAATTCAACAATTCTAGAACCTACACCTCCCATAAGATGTCTTTAATAACATATCAAATTAGCTTAACTCCTAAATTTTGGGAAGGCAATCAACAATCATCAAATACTTAACGTACCCAATTTCAACCTTTTCATCCATTTTTACTTCATTTTTCTATCATACTTCCATAACCTTATAAAAATTCTTAACAAAAATATGGAGGAACTTAACATACCTTGAACTTCAAAGAAAGAAGAGAAGAAAACTCTTGAGAAGATCTTGAGAGAATTTCTTTCTTTCCTATGCAAAGTCTAAGTCTTCAAGCCTTTAAATTCCTCAAACTTCTCCTTTCTCCAGCATGAAGCTAAAGGTGTCTCTGCATAGATAAATCTTAGAGTTTCCAACCCCCAAAGCCCCCAATTAGAATGTGACATCTTATAAGAATCCAAGTGAGCTTTGCTATTCCGGTCGACCACTTCTCTTTAGTCGATCGATTGCAAAACAACCCGAGGCTAAACTTTGTATTTTTTTAGAACACTGGTCAACCACTTTTTCCAAGATGATCGACCGCAAATCTCAAACTTTACAATCTCTATAGACACTGGTCGGTAATCGATCAACTGTAACTTTTCGATTTTACTATCTATTTCAACACTAATCGACCATCGATCGACCACAAATATCTAATTTTATAATTTGTTTTAAAACTGGTCGACCACTAAAATTTGGGTCGACCGGTTTCCTACCCAAGAGCTTCTAAAATTTCATCCTATGAACAACTGATCATTTAACTCTTATTTGAGCTAATGTTTCCTCCTTCATTAGTCCCATAACCCTTGGAATTCTTTGCTCCTCCTTAAGCCATAACACAAAACTCCCAAATATACACCACATAACATAATTCCAACATAAAACATATGGCAATTATTAAAACATATTACACACACACATCTTTACATTGAACATATAGAAATTTTTTGGATATTACATTTTTCCCTTTTTAACAAAATTTTATTCTGAAAATTTAGCTAACGAAAAAACCCTTGATATTTAGCTTCCATGTCCTCCTTTCATTCCCAAATAGCTTTTTTAGTTGAGTGATTTTGCCATAATACTTTAACTAATGGAATTTGTTTGCGTCGAAGTTCTTTAATCCTTGAATCTAATATTTGAATCGATTTCTCCTTATAGCTTAAACTTGGCTGGACTTTAGTATCTTCTTGTGGTATCATTTGAACTGAATTTCCAAGACACTTCTTCAACATTGACACATGAAGGACATTGTGAACCCCTTCCATAAACATTTGCAATTGTAGTTGATAGGTTTTTTTTTCCTATTCTTTTAGTAATTAGAAATGGACCAATATATCTTAGACTTAATTTTTCTTTTTTCCTAAATCACATGACTACTTTAAACGAAAATATTTTAAGAAATACCAAGTCCCCATTATTAAATTCTAATTCCCGTCATTGATGATCTGCATAACTTTTTTGTCGACTTCGAGCAGTTAACATCCTTTAACGAATAATAGTAATCATGTCTGCAGTTTGTTGCACAATCTCTGGTTCATAAAATTTTGCTTCACGCACTTCATCCCAATGTAGTGGTGATCGACATTTTCTTCCATACAAAGCATCATATGGTGTCCTTCCAATAGTAGTTTGGAAACTATTATTATAGGCAAATTCCACTAAGAGCAACATTTTTCCCCAACTTAATTGAAATTCCAGCACACATGCTCTCAGCATATTCTCTAAATTTTGAATTGTTCTTTCACTTTCACCATCAGTTTGCGAGTGAAATGCAGTGCTGAACTTCAATTCTGTACCATTGCTTTATTTAGACCTTTCCAAAATGCAGAGGTAAACCCTGAATCACAATCTGATACAATCAAAACTGGTACACTGTGTAATTGAACAATTTCTTTAACATAAAACTCTGCATATTGATTCATCTTATAGGTCATCTAAATCGGCTAGAAATGAACAACCTTTGTTAATCTATCGATGATTACCCAAATAGCATCATGTCTTTTAATGGTCTTAGATAATCTCGTTACGAAGTCCATTATTATATGCTCTCACTTCTGTTCAGGTGTTGGCAATGGTTGTAACATTCCTCCCGCCCTTTGATGTTCTTCGTTTACTTGTTGAGACACAAGACATAATTCTACATGTTTAGCAATATCAATCTTCATACCAGGACACCAAAAATGTAACTTGAGATCTTTGTACATTTTATTACATCCAGGGTGAATAGGAAAATTTGAGGAGTGAGCTTCACTTAATATTTTGGTGTGCTACTGTGATCTTAACAGTATATACCATTTGTTTTTAAACTTCACGATCCCATCACTCAAAAAAGAGCGGTCTGCATATTTTTCCAAGCTTGGATCCAACTTAAAACCTATAAATTTAACATCATCCTTTTGAGCTTCTTTGATCTTCTCCAATATTGTAGGTTTCAAGGTCATTGCTGATAAAATAGAGGCTAGTTGTAAAGGAATCATTTGTAAATCACGCTCCTATATATTCCTTCGAAGTTCATCTGGCATTTCTTGGCATAACATACTCATAGATGTAGTTTTTCTACTCAATGCATCTGCTACGATGTTTGCCTTCTGGAATAGTATTTGATCTCACAATCATAATCTTTCACAAATTCTAACCACCAATGCTGTCTCATATTTAGTTCTTTTTGAGTAAAAATGTATTTCAAACTTTTTGTGATCTGTAAATATCTCGCATCGCTGTCCATACAAATAATGTCTCCATATTTTAAGCGCGAACACCACACAAGCAAGTTCTAAATTATGCGGAGGATAATTACCTTCATATGGTTTTAACTGCCTTGAAGCGTAAACAATTACTCTTCCACTTTTTGAAGCATCACAATATATACTATAATTTCCTTCTTCCATCGATAAAGCTAGGATAGAAGCTGTGGTCAGTCTATGCTTTAACTCTTGAAAACTCTTTTCACATTCATTTGTCCACCAAAATCGTACATTCTTCCTGGTCAAGCTGGTTAGTGGCAGCACAATCTTGGAGAACCCATGATAGGCTCTAAGAAACAAATGGAGAGCCTTAAAGAAATCTGTCTCGGAAGACTAATAATACTCGAACCAGCAGCAAGGAATTGAATCAAGCTCCAAAAGTAAACATGAACTAGAGCTGTATTTTGGAGGACATAAACTTAATATATTCAAGGAAGTTGTATCAAAATTCCAACCCAAAAAGCACTCTGGATTAGGAGATATATCAAATTCAATAACAACCCGAAATTAGTTTCCAGCAGGACAGATTTACCAACACAGATTCAAAATGGAATAACTAAATTTGGAGATTAACTTCCTGACTTAACCCTGAAAAAATCATTAGAAGACCTCAAACAGAGACGGTCGTCATAAGAGCCTCAAACAGATGCTCTAATCAGCGACAGTAACATTCAATAAAAATCACAGATTCAGCAGCTCAACATTAATCCAAAAATTATCACCTTTAATTCAATAATTCCCACAA
>CM039468.1:15512426-15652352 GCA_022433065.1 Begonia loranthoides
ACAATAAATCCGATTTTGGAAAATCAGTCTCTGAAAAAGGGATATTAAATATAGTAAACCAAACCCAAATAAAGCGCCCAATATGTCCTTAGAAAGCTCTTTATGTTGGCTGCATTTGATATGAAGGACTAAAGTTGAAACAACGCCGTCTCGGTTGTCAAAATAGCCCTTGATCATCTGCTACTCAGATTCTAGGCGGATTTGGACAGCTCCTAATTTTCTTCTATGATTGCATGATATCCACTAGTCCAAATACACCAAATCCTCTCTGTGACATTGAATAAAGCTTTCCTCCAAATTGGATAGAAAATTAAACACCTACAAAACAAATAAAAAGTTAGAAATAAAGGTGCCCTTAGCTAGGGCTCAAGCGACAGGTCCTTGGGGCACATCAACCCATTTATAAAACGTCTATAATATCCTGCCAGTCCAAGGAAACTTTTCACTTCTCCCACATTTTTTGGTTATGTCCACTTAAGAATTGCTTGAATTTTAGCTGGATCAACCTCAATACCTATTTTTGAAATTACATGACCTAAAAAGCTAACTTTTTCCAACCAAAATTCATACTTTGAAAATTTTGCATATAACTGATGTTTTTCCAAAATAGACAAAGTAATCTTCAGATGTTCCATGTGTTCATCTTTTGTACGGGAATATATCAGAATGTTGTCAATGAGAACAATAATAAACTTATCCAAATATTCCTTAAAAATCTGGGTTATCGAATCCATGAATGCAGCTGGAGCATTGGTCAAACCAAATGACATTACTAAAAATTCAGGTCAAACCAAATGACATTACTAAAAATTCATAGTGTATGTATCTCATTCTAAATGTCATCTTTGAAGTATCATCTGACTTAACCTTCAATTAATAATATCCAGAGCTTAAATCGATTTTTGAAAATACACAAGTACCTTGTAACTGATCAAATAAGTCGTCAATTCTTGGCAAGGGATATTTGTTCTTATAACCTTGTTTAACTCACGATAATCAATACACATATGCAGCGACCTATCATTCTTTTTAACAAATAATACTGGTGCTCCCTATAGTGAAAAACTGGGTCATATAAACCCTTAGTCTATTAATTCCTCTAAATGCACTTTCAATTCTATTAATTCAGCAGATGCCATTCTATATGGATTATTGGAAATAGGTTCAGAACCAGGATGTAAATCAATCACAAATTCGATTTCTCTATCAGGCAGCAAGTTTGGTAAATCATCTAGAAAGACTCCCAGAAAATTTTGAACAATAGGAATTTTTTTATGCTTTGCTTTTAATACCATAGTTGTATCCTAATCCCGAAATCACTAGTTCGTCTGCAGTTCATGTTCGTGTTCGTCTTTGTGTTTATCTTCGCTTCATCTTCGGTTCATCTTCTGAAATCCCGATGCTCTCGACTCTCGATCTCGATCTCTTGAAATCGCTAGTTCGTTTTCGCTTCGTGTTCGTGTTCGTCTTCTGTTCAGTTTTCACTTATTGCAGAAGACAGAAATTTCAGTCTTCACAGTTCACCGTCAGGTTGCTAGCTCGCTGCTCTATGACTGATTGAGCTATATCATTTCATATCGGTTACATCTAATTAGTTTTACTTCTAATTGTTGTGATTTCTAGATTCTGGTTTCAATTTTAATTGTGGTTTCGCATCTGATTTTGGTTTCGATTGTGAATCTGGTTACTGTTGATTTTCCTTATTTCCACTTTGGTTTTCTAAATATTGGGTGAAAATAGTTGATGGACAATACTTTGTTTACCAATATTTGTTTGCAATGATATGGAGATGTTAGGTTGTTACAACCCTTTGCGCCTCGCTTCACTAGCTGGAGAGTTCGATGTTCGTTGTTACAACCCTTGCGGTTCGTTTCACTTGTTGGAGAGTTTGGCGTTATATAATAAATCTTCAGAAGAAAAATCAGTTGAAAATCAATAGGGTAAAACTGGAATCGAATCAGAACCGAACCACTACCGAAAATGAAATTCTGGTTCGATACTGGTTTTCCATATGACCAATTTCAGTTTTGAAAATCCAAAACCAAAACCAACCGGTTCGATTTGGTTCCACTCTGAAATCGGACCGCACTGGACCATAAACACCTTTATTTGTTAGGGTAACAAATTAGGGAAGAAGCTTCTGAGCTTCTCTTTCATCAACTAAAAGTACATTAACCAAGTTTTTATTGTTAGAATCCAATTTAGGTAATGGTTAAAATTCAAGATTCATTATTTATCAAAGAATAGCTTATGATATAAAATAAACTTACCAAAGAAGCAAATAATATAAATATATATGTATTTGTTGTTATTGCTAACTGTGAACTAAGAATATTATTATTTGCTTTAAAGGCTTGCAAGAACATTATCACTGCCCATATAGAGATGCAATGTCGTTGGTTATGGGAAATATTAGATGTATTAAGGCATCTCGACTAAAGACCTCATTAACATTTTTATTCACCAAATATTCTTCAAAGGAAATACAACGACGACATTTGGGAAACATATCTAAATCTGGGAAACATATTCTCCACTCTGTCACATCTGTCTCCTCGCAGGTTATGGGTGTCTCCTCGCACGTTGTGGGTTTGCGCAAGGGACTCAGCAAGATACGAGAAGATAACTCTCGTATGCATGTCTAGCGGCGCCCATCCTTGGACGTGACGTTTTATTCAACCTCGACGAAACCTCTCTCTCTCCCCCTCGGCGCCCATCCTTGGACTTGACGTTTATTCAACCGAGACGAAACCCCTTTCTCTCTCTCTCTCCAAGTGTCATTTTCCCCTTTTTTCGTTTGTTACATAAGCGGAACTGTGTTCTATATATACCAATATGGTGTTTGCGCCTTCGATCCTCGCGTGGTGCGGTTATTCTCTGACGTTAGGCAATCGACGAGCTGCTTCTTCACACGGACATCCATCGTCCTCGCCGTGCTCCTCGTCTTCTTCGTGTTCTTCTTCCTGAGGTAAATTTTTTTCCGTCTCTTGTTTTGGAATTTGGAAACTTCGGATAGATTTATGGGTTTTGTTTGTTTGTTTTTTTTTTTTCTGAATTGGAAATGGTAGAAGTGTCCGAGCATTGCGCTATATCACCTTGATTATTAATATGATTCTGAGGTGAGCTCTTTTTGATATTTATTGATGCATTTTTGCATTGTAGGGTGGAAAATTGGAGTCGTTTGAGGAACAAAAAGAGAATCAAGGTAGTATCTGTGTTTATTCTACTAGAACTAGTATCAAATCATGTGAGAATGAAATTTGAACTACATACCTGAAATATCAGATTTGTAAGATGATTCCTCTGCGTTGTCATGATGATGTGTTTAAAGAATGGGTTTGTGATTATTTTTATTTGTCTTGAAGAAATTAGAGAACAAGTTCATTAATTGATGAAAGGTGTGAGGTAAACTTGTGCAGGCTTGAACAACAATTGGAAACATCAAGACCTTAGAGCTTTAGCTATGGGGTTTACTACTCAAGGATCAGCTGCATCATCACAGGGCATTTCTAGTCTCGAAAACGAGCCAGATCATCTTCTTGTCCTCGTTCATGGCATCTTAGCTAGGTTTCAGTTTTTTTTTTTTTCATTTTTATTTCCATTGAAGAAATCACACTTAGAATTCACAATCTCATTCACAGTTTTGACATTTTTCCTTTACATCCATGAGTAAATATGATTGTTCTTAGTTATAGATTTATCTTAGTCTTAACTTATTGTCTAATATCTGACAAACCATAAAATTCTGATTCTTTTTTCTCTGTAGCCCAAGTGACTGGAAATATGTTGAAGCAGAGCTTAAAAGGCGATTAGGGAAAAGCTTCTTAACATATGGTACATTCCTCTTTTTGCAGCTTCCAGTAGCTGCTTATATAAGAAAATTGCATCTTTGTGCCCATTTATGCAACTTCAAGTACATGTTTTACTAGAAATCTTGAATGCCTGTTTCCTATCAGATGATGTGCAGGCTTTTCATTTGTGAGATACTGCTTTTTTATTTCTAAGATTTGTTTCACTAAAGTGCTGGCAAATGGAAAGTTCCTATCTTTCAGAAGTCTTCAATTTTTTTCCGCAAGTATTAAAACACGGTTCATATGTCTGAAGCAAGCTCTTCAAACACCTTCACAAAAACTTTCACTGGGATTGATGGAGCAGGAAAGCGACTAGCTGATGAAGTGAGTTTGTAAGATTTGTTTACATTCAGGCATTGTCTATCCTATAGTTTTGTTCAAAATTGCTCAATATATAGTGATGGATAATTAGTAATTTTCATTGCAATCAGATCGCGCAAGTTGTAAAGAAGACGGAAGGTCTGGAAAAGATCTCTTTTTTGGCGCATTCTCTTGGTGGGTTGTTTGCCAGATATGCCATTGCAGATCTGTACAAGCCTACTTGTAGCCAACCCGATGGCGAGGCCGGATCAGAAACTTCAGGGCCAGTTAGCTCCGCAAGAAGAGGTATGATTGCTGGACTGGAGCCAGTCAATTTCATTACCTTGGCAACTCCTCATCTGGGGGTGAGAGGCAAAAGGCAGGTATGATATGCTTCTGCAATTCTTATAAATCTTCAGAAACTGTTTTATGATTGTGCTATTATCAACACTGCATTTTTGGGTTTCTTTCCAGCTTCCATTCCTCTTTGGAGTTCCGATATTAGAAAAGCTAGCTCCACCAATGGCTCCTCTGTTTGCAGGCAGAACTGGTAGCCAGCTGTTTCTTACTGATGGGCAACCCGACAAACCTCCTTTGCTGCTACGAATGGCATCCGACTGCGGCGAAGGAAAATTCATGTGAGCAAGAGACCTGCCCTCCCGTCTTTCACTATTTATGTTGTGATTTATTCTTTGTTGATCTTCTTTCTTCTGAGCAGATCTGCGCTTGGTGCTTTTAAATCTCGCACTCTTTACGCCAATGTATCATATGATCGTATCCACTTCATCTGCCTCTTTTTTTTCGGTGGTATTTGTTCAAGAATTTCCCCTATCTTCTCTTCATCATATCATTTCTTTATCATTATATAGATTTGGTTGGTTGGCGAACATCCTCCATTAGGAGAGAAAAAGAGCTTATGATGGTGAGTTTTGCCTTTTCATCAATTTCCTCTTCTCAATTTCTCTTGATCGACTTTCGATTTCTTACCAATCTTTTCAAAACTAAATATTGGATATCCAAGATTACTATTTGATTTATTATTATCATTTTGATGAAATCTTCTGCATTTGTTTCAGCCCCCTCACCGATCTTTGGATGGTTATAAGCATGTTGTCGACATGGAATATTGTCCTCCGGTTTCCTCCGACGGCCCCCATTTTCCTCCCGAAGCAGCTAGAGCCAAAGAAGCCGCTCAAAGTACTCCAACCACACGTAATACAGTCCAATATCATGAAATCATGGAAGGTGCTGATCATTCGAATAAAATTTCATAAATTTATATAAACTCCTTGGAAAAGAAATTAGATTTTGAAAGCATTATCATCTAAATAGATCAATTGGCCATTGACACTGACAGAGGAAATGATACACGGATTGCAGCAGTTAGGATGGAAAAAAGTCGATGTCAGCTTTCATTCGTCGTTCTGGCCCTTTTTCGCCCACAATAACATTCACGTATTTCTTTTTTTTTTTTTTTTTTTTCTCGTATACTCGACTCGAATCATACATTTAGATGTGTTTGCATGGTTTTGGACCATCGCTTTGATTATTAATTTTTGTTTGTTCAGGTGAAGAATGAGTGGTTCCATAATGCAGGTGCTGGAGTGGTCGCTCATGTTGCAGACAGTTTGAAGCAGCAAGAATCATCTTCTTCCTGTATCATCACAGCTAGCTTGTAGTCATACAACAAAAAATTATACTCATAGGTTCTAACTCACATGAATATACGGCGATTTCAGACGTCTGAGGCATAGGGCTTCAACTAGTTTTTATCATTTTGTTTTTAGTTTCCTTATTTCTCCATGATTGTTGAACTAATTTTCTATTATAGGATTATGATGTGAACTTGCATTAAACTTAAATAAGTCTTGTCTTTTTCATTATATTGATTTGTTTATTTTTCTAACTTTTTGTCAATCTAATTACTTGGTCATTAGTTAGGTTAATCTTATCACTTGTAATGAATTTGGAAAAAAGATTTGCATCTTAGATTCAAATAGAATGACACACTATCATCAAAGGGAAACCATGAGTTTTATGTACGGTAGTGATATACTAGTATAGCATGTGTAAGCTAAATTGAGAACCTAAACTTAATAATTTGTTACTATTTTATTGATACAGGACTGTTTCTAATCGACCATTTAGAGTCTTTTAGATAATTAGAATATCTTGGTTAGCTAAGTCGTACAAATTAAATAATTCAAAAAAGTAAGTAGTTTAATTAAGTGGATTTGTTAATGAAAAATTATAATCTTAGGTTTTAATTAATTAAAGTTAGTTCGTCTTTCATTTCTTGTCTTGGTTTTTTTAGTAATTCAATCTTAAAAAAATTACTTTTTGTTGTTTAAATAAATGTGAAATAAAAGTAAATTGAAAGTTAGAAATTTAATTGTATCAATTCTCTTTGAGTTTGACATTCTATTTATCATTATATTACTTGTACGATATGTGTACTTGGGTAGTATATAGTGTAACAGCAGGAGGTTTTAATTAAGCTAAAGAATTATTTGAACTTAATTAAAAAAGATTTAATTTCCGATTATGTGGTGGTTACAAAAAAAGTGGAGTTTCCCCACCATAAATAATCATCGTTACTCCTCTCTGCATATTATATTCTTCCAATTGGCAGAGGCTTTTTCTGGGCTTTGAGGATGACTCGAGTAGAGAATAAAAGGGGACATTTTTGTAATATGGCAATTGGAAGTGGAGAAACTTAAAGTATTTTTCTTTTTTGTTCCAAAGAGAATTTTCAGAAGAAAAATCATGACGTTGAACATATGTTTGGATTTAGGTCTACTATCGTTTAATTGATTGAGCCATTGCGTTGTGGAACTCAAAAATTGGAAGAATCAGACATCCCCTTGAAATTGGATTTTTAATTGGAGAATAGAAAGAAGGTTTAGAAGAGTTAACATGAAAAAGTTTTGGTTTGGGCTAAAAGTTGTGTGATTTATGATATAAAATGTGTTATGTTTTGACCCTATATGTTGAGGATTATTTCAGATCTCGAATTGGTAGGAAAACATGAAAAATTTTGCAAAAACAGTGTGGATGGCATAAGGGAGAATGACACTAGGCCGTGACTCAGGCCCACAAATTGCTCGACATTCTGAAACTACTGAAAAAACAATCGACCAAAGATGAAGTGGTCGACCAGCAACATGGACAAATTTGAGCCAGATGACGAGGAATAGGTCGATTGGTTTGGCAGACTAGGGCAAAAATTGAACGACTAAAAGCATATCGATAACATTCCCACGATTGGGAGGCGATCGACCGAAAAAGTGAAAGTCGGACCGCTCAAGCTGTGTCTATAAAGTGGAGCACTTCGAAATGTATTTTAACAAAGAGAGAATCGTAGCGAAGCTCTACCAAAATTCATACATGATTTCTCTACATTTAAATGAGCGCATAGGCCTAGCTTTTACATTCCCAAACTTGTGATTTACTTTTGGAGAGCTTAGATTCTAAGTTGTATTTTTAATTTCCAAATTATTGTACTCAAACCAAGGGTGACGCCCTGTGCATAGTGAAGCTAAGGGTGACGCCCTGTGAATAGTCATTGTAAAAGTTTGGTTGGTACCTGTGAAGTCAATCATCACTAACTGGGGAGGTTAGGTGATTAAAGATCTCCACGTAGGAAACTTGGAGGGCGGACGTAAGCCACAGTTTCCAAACCGCGTGAACTAATTTGGTTTGCACTTTCTTTTCCTAGTATCCCTTTACTCTTATATTTGTTTATATTTAATTACATATCTATTAATAAATCACTTAGGGTTAAGAATAATAAATATCGTATGAAAAAGTTTAGCACGCCTAACTCACCCCCCCGCAGGCAGGCATACAATCCAACAAGTGGTATAAAAGTAGGGTTAAGTAAACTTTTTGTGTAATATTGTGCATATTGATATAAATTTGTCTAAATTGCATCTATTGAGTTATTTTTCTTATTGAAATTTATTTGGATATATTTGATCGAATTCTTTGATTATATAAATTGATATGGATTTCAATATGCATGTTGAAAGACAATTCATCTCTAGACCTCCATTTTTTATGGTTGTGATTGTTTATGTTAGAAGTCTAGAATGAAAATTTTTATGCAATCTATAGATTATGATTTATAGCAAATCATTGAAAATGGAATAAATGTTTCTAGATTATCTTATGAACTCAATAATATAGATAAATGTAATTTGAGCTTAAATGCTAAAGTCATGAACATACTATATTGTGCTTTCAGTAGAAATAAATTTAATAAAGTACATGCATGTCTAAAGGCATATGATATTTGGAAATCTCTTGAGAGTACACATGTAATGACCCAGTTTTTGTGCACTTAAAACGTTGAAATCAACACATTTTCTTTAATAAAACGTTGTGTAGCGGAAGACTTATGTTAAATAAAATCATTTGAGAATATGATAAATAAAATTCTTTTCATTAAATCATGTCATAAATTAAAACAATAAACATTTTACATAAAACATTTTTCGTATAAATTTCTTTCTTTCCTTTTCATCAACTGCTTCTTTTCTTGTTACAGTGCATACCAAACATCACAAGACAATAACTATGAGTCTAATGCTCAGCAAGAAATGATATGCAATATGATTCATACAATGCATTTTACATAAAACATTTTTCATATAAATTCCTTTCTTTCCTTTTCTATGCACGTCAATGCATTTTGTCTTGATATCAATCAAAGACTCCTTAACTGCTATACATATCAATGCATAACGTCTCTTGATAAAGGCTTGACATCCATTGAACTACCTGTTAGCTGTCATGCATATCTATGCACAACGACCTATCACCTCCGGTATAGCAGTTCTGACATCAATCAAAAGCTTTGCTAGCAGTTGTACACTTCAATGCACAATGATCCGTTCCGACTTCAATCGAAATTCACTAGCAGGCCATGTGCATCAACGCTTAAACATCCTCACCATCCATTGGCCAGTCTGTCTCAATATCAATGGAGAACAAGCTAACAAACTCAAACTTATTTCTATTCTCTTTAACATTGATCATTTATTTTCATAAAACACATATGCATGAGAAATCCATTTCTTAATATTTCTTGAAACAATGATGCATGAATGCATACAATTTCATGGTTATCAATAAATCCTCAACATCAACATGATCAATGACTTAACATCTATCACTTACAACAATAACAACAATCTTTCAAACAACAACATAAGCAATTAAACCTATTCTATGAAGAACAAGCATTAAACAATAATCAAACTCTAGTTCTTGTGATGTAGCCCATAAAGGAAAAAGATGCAAAACATTTCTTACCTTAATCCCTTGAAGAAATAAAAGATAACCCCCCAATGGTGCTCCTTCTCCCCAGCTAAAACTTCCACTTCCCTTCTCTTCTTCTTCCTTTCACATTCTTTCTCTCTTTTTCAGAACTCACTTTTTCTTTCTATCGCGGTTTTCCCCCTTTCTTTTCTCTCTATTCCTTCTAAAATCCTTCTCCAGCCAACTTCAAGCATGAAGTGGCATCTCCATAAACAAAGCTTGTTGAGTCATTACCATTCCATCTAATAGAAACATGACATTCAACTTATTACATGTGACTCTTAACATTACCGGTCGATCAAACCCTTCAGGTGATTGACCACTACACAGCATAAAAATCTGCTCTGTCTATTTCTCAGAATACTAGTCGATCACAAACTCACAACCGATCGACCGTAAATCCAACTTTTACAATCTGCAATGACTGAGACCAACCGCCCCTCATAAAACGATTGACTGTTAAACCATAATCTTCACAATCCATGGAGAAGCTGGTTGATCAAACGACCATTAAATCTCCTTATTTTGAATCTATTTAGATGATAGACCGCCACCCTTCTTGATCGACCACTCCTTCAACAAAGAATCCCATGTTCCTCACACTGAACATCACTGGTCAATTAACCCTCCTCTTGATTGACCACTCCTTCATCACACATTCCATAAACACTTAATTCATCCTTCCTCCAAATCCATAACACAAAATTCCTATATTAACATCAATTATCACAATTCCAAACACAACTTATATGATAGAACTCAAGGTATTACAACACATGTAGGTACAAGTCATTTTGATTGTGAAAAAAGAAATTGCCAATGTATGCTTCATGGCTAAAGAAAATGAGGTAAATGATTCTTCTAGTGATTTAGAAGAAAATTTTGATGATAATGACTTGATGGATGCTTTTGATGAATTGTTGATCAATTTAAAGCACTTAAGTGTAAATATAATTTATTGAAAAAGGAAAATGAAAATTTGATGAAAAAGCATGTTAAAATGGTTAAATCTTTCAAAAATCAAATTGCTGAATTGAAAAGCATGAATGAGAACTTGAATGCTACCATTAAATCTCTTGAAATTGATATTAGTGAATTCAAAGTGAAAAATAATTATTTGAATTCTATTGTTTTGAAATTCACTAGTGGTAGCAATAATTTAATCATGCTTTTAGGTAAGCAAATGGTTACATTCGACAAAGCCAGAATTGACTATCAACCATTTGCTAAGAAGAAAAACTATAATAATTTCTTTGTTAGTCATATTATTTGTAATAGTTGTAATTGCATAGAACATAAATCTTTTAGTTGTCCATTGAAATTAAATGATAAAATGGCAACTTCTAAATTGATGTGTGTTCTAAAAGGAACCATTTCTAAGGTTAAAGGACTAAAAAATGTTTGGGTGCTTAAGAAAAGTACTTAGGTGTTTTTCAGTTTTTGAATCAAGAGTATGTAAATAGTTTGTTGAAATAAGTTAATGAATAATACTCTTGATTTGAATAGAATTGAGTTGACTATATGCATATACGCTTATACTTATACTCTTGATTTTATTGTTTGCATATTTTTTTGTATCATATGGCTTAGATTATTTTTTACCCTTCATTTTTTTTTAATTCTTCAATTGGTATCTTTGGGTTTAAATTTTGTTGATCCAACGATTGGTATCATAAATTGTGTATATTAAAATTTTTTTTGTTGGACTTGGTTTTAATGAAATGAGCTATTTTGGTTTGGTAAATTGGTATCCATTGATGAAGTTTGGATTTTAACATTTGGTATCATATAGCTCAAAATTATTTGATAATCCAACATTTTTTTTATAGTTCCGCCTTGTCTTGCAGTTGAATTTCGAAATAGGGGGAGAAGAAGTTTTTTTACCTGAATATTCTTTTTATCAAAGTTTAAATAGTTTTATTATTACAATTGATAAATTTAATTATTTTTCTTGGTATTGTCATGGATTCTCCCAACAATTAGTATTCTAAGGGAGAGAAATATAATTGATTTGTTTTTGTTTTGATGTTTTCGCTTTCCTCATTGATTTAATTTTGTATATTGAAAAAAAGAGGGGAGAGAATATATTGAATGATTTTACTTTTGAAATATCTCTTGTATTTGTTTTTGATGATTTCCCTCCAATAATTTTTGTGTTGTGAAAAATTACAAAGGGGGTGAATTTTTATTGAGTTTGATGTTCCTCCCCATTGGCTTCTATTTTATTATGACAAAAAAGGGGGAGAAGTTATAGTAAGTTGTTGTTAGAAAATCATAATTAGCATGAAATTAAAAGTAAGAAATTGCATAAACTAAGGGGGAGTATCAAATATGCAATAAACATCTTGATCATACTTAGGATAGGTAATTAAACAACTTAATATGTTTTTTTCATCATTAAACATGGGAGATTGTTGGCCTAATAGATATTAGGTTATTTGTTTTGATGATGACGGTTTTATTTGTATAATTAAGTTGTTTATTACACATTTACTTGAATTAAGTAAATACATCTATTCATTCTTAGAAATACCCTTAATACGGGTATTATTGCTTACTAACGTGTTGACCTAAGTCCATGTAGCTTATACTATGATTATTGGGACTCAAAAGATTCAAAAAAGGCAAAACACGGAGTACATGTTGACTAAAATGAAGAAAGTGGTCGACCAGCTGGCTGAAGAAAGAGTCAAAACAGTGGTGGCGGTCGACCAGTTTATAGGTTGTCGACCGACCATAAAGACAGATTGTTTGACATTCTGAAACTGTTAAAAAAGTAGTCGACCAGAGTTGAAGTGCTCGACCAGCAAAATTGATAGATTTGAGCCAGTTTTTGAGATGTGAGGAAGCAGTCGACCGATGAGGAATAGGTTGACCAGTTTGGTAGACCAGTGCAAAAATTGGACAGCCGAAAGTAAATGGTAACATTCCAACAGTCGAGAAGTGGTTGACCAAAACAGAGGAGGTTGACCGCTCAAGCTATGTCTATAAAGTGGAGCACCCCAAAATGCATTTTAACGAAGAGAGAATCGTAGCAAAGCTCTTTCAAAATTCATACACGATTTCTCAACATTCAAATGAGTGCATAGGCCTAGCTCTTCCATTCCCAAACATATGATTTACTTTTGGAGAGCTTAGGTTCTAAGTTGTATTTTTCATTTATGCATTATTGTACTCAAACTGACGGTGACGTCCTGTAACTAGTCAAGTTAAGGGTGACACCTTGTGAATAATCATTGTAAAGGTTTGGTTGACAACTGTGAAGTCAATCATCACTAACCGGGGAGATTAGGTGATTAAGGATCTCCAAGTAGGAAACTTAGAGGGCATATATAGTTCGAAGTTGCCAAACTGCGTGAACGAATTTGGTTTGCTCTTTCTCTATCACTTTACTCTTATATTTGTTTATATTTAATTGAATATCTATTGATAAACCACTTAGGTTTTAGAGATAATAAATATCACACAAAATCTTTTAGCACATCTAATTCACCACACCCCCTCCCCCCCTCCTCCCTTTATAGGCAGGCATACGGTGCAAACAACTTATTGATTGGAGTTACCTCATGATGTGCCCTGAAAACCCTACCATGCAACCTTTTTGCCATGAGGTTTGGTGTTTAATTAATTAGCTATTATTTTGCAGGAAATGTTACATTAATGGATATTGTGAAAAGAAGTCTTTCTTGGATAAGAGGACGTTACTCAATATGTTTTCACATGGAGCCATGCAAACCTAATTGGCTAGATTCACATCGTCCCAGCTTGGAGGAGCTTATATTGGCCGAAGCTAACAAGGTCAATTTGGAGCATTTTATTGAAGTTTCCACATTTAAATTATGTCTTTAGATGTTTTAATTGATATATGGCTGGTTTGGGTTTAATTTTGAGAATTTTAGAATGTTTTGTGATTGTAGGAATGGAGGTGCTCGGTTAGCTTGTAAACCAATCCCTCATGCCCAAATTTTGATTAATCAAGGGCAAATATGTACTTTTTGTTTGTGACTCATTAGAGGGTATTTAGACCTCTCTAATGAAAGTTTGTAGGGACTTTTGGAAAAACCCTAATAGAATTTCAGCCTTGTGCTTTGAAGACCCATGGTGGAGCTCTCTCCCTATCAGCCACTTCCTTCTTCCGTCAACTTTCGTGTTCTTGCTTGGTCTCGTGAAGGTTGTTATTTGCTATCTCTTCCAGCAATGTCCTTGTGCCGTTGTTCTTGTGGTGTGGAGATCGAAGGCTTAGCAAAACCCCAGTTGGGAGAGCTACTTTTTGAAGTGGCCGAATCAGTCGCCCCCTTGCGTTGGAGGGTTAGTGGACCTCACCGGTTTTTCATCTTTTATTCTTGCATGTTCTTGGAAAGTATTCTTATTTCTTGAATCCCTTGGGCTGACTCTGTATGTGCATGGATTTGGTGGATATTTTGTTTTGATTTGGGTTTGGAAATCATTGAATTAAAAGGAAAGAAGTTGTTATCGAAAATCTATTTTGTGAATTCCATATTTGATTGTTGAACTTGCGTCACGCATAACTCCGTGTATGCGTGACTTTTGTAGCTAAGATTTGATAGAGATATTGTAGGGGTTGTCTAGTACTGACCCTCCAAATTTGGGACTCATTGGACGTATGCAAGTGGAGCTTTTATTGTTTTAATATTGTTGCCCATAATCTATTCCGTGAAACCCTAATCTGAGGTTGAACTTCTTTGAAGCATAACTCCCTTTATACAACTCCTTTGAACGTGATTTTTGGGCTGGAGCTATTTCTTGATTATTTATTGAACCCTTGAAATTTTGGTGATCATTGGTTTTCAAAATTGAAGGATATAATGTTTTTGAATTAGGATCCCAAATTCTGTTATGTATTTCTGTTTTCAGGGTAGCTTCTTGTCAACAACATAACTCTTTTATTGTAGTGATTTTGCTGCTGATTTTTGGACACTTGATTCGCTGGATTATTTATCATTTGGCCTATAAATTTGAGCTCTTAAGTCCAATGAAATTGGAATTGTCTTTGTTGTAATTATGGTTGTCGGATTTTCATCTAGCCGATTATTGATTTTTAATTGATTGTTAACTAGAGTCTTGGACTCTATCACCTCCACAGTTGAATTATCTTAATAATATCTTCTCTGTTTCGATGTTGAGGAAGTACATTCCTAATCCAACACATGTTATTTCTTGGACTGAGGTACCTATTTAAAAGGATATATCTTATGAAGAAGAACATGAGGGAATTCTGAGCTGTGAGATCAGAGTTCTGCGGCATCGTGAAATACCTTTGGTTTGCATTAAATGAAGGAACCATAATCAAAGAGAAGTGACTAGGGAAATTGCGTCTAATAAGATGACTAGGTATCCTCGTTTGTGCAATGGTACTCTTGAGATTGTTCTAAGTTTTGTAAACGAAATTTCTTAAGGGGAGGAGAATATAATATCTGTCAATTTAAAAAAAAAGATTAATTAAAGGAAGAAACGATTTCTTTCTTTGGAAACTCCTCCCTGGATGCTGGAGTGTTATGAATCGAGAAGGATTTCTCCCTAAATCCACTCCCTTTTCTGATTCTCCTCCTCCATTTTCTTTCCCTTAAACCGAAGACCTTCCCTTTATCTTCCTCATGCTTCTTCTCCTTTTTGGCCTCTATTCTTGTCACTCACACACTCTCGGCAAAATTGTGAGAGGATTTAGTGGGAAAGGAAGAAATTCCGCTTTTGTAGCATAGGAAATTAGTCACGATAAGTTGGATTCCTTTCACTTGGATTTTTTTTTTCATTATTGTTTGAAGGGTATCATGCTTCAGTCAATTTCAGAGAACAATGAGTCAGTTGTTGCAGTGGTCGGAGCCTTCGAATAATTTGGAAATTTGGTAATTGGAGATACACAAATTTGGGTTTTTATATTTGCTCTGTTGAATGGCAATCCTGGTTTGATTTTGTAAATTTGATATGGGTTCACGATGGCCAAGTATCTAGACGAATTGGGGTGGTTGAGTTCCATATAATTCCTCTACGTCGAACTGTCTCGATGCGACTTAGTGGAGGCTGAGTCGGAAAAAGAAGTCATCAACTTTGACAGTCAGGCGACTCGCTGGGTCGGACACCTTGGCCAGAAGTGGAAATTGACCATAGTGAGGGAGATGGTGTTCGATTGCAAAATGTTGTCCTTCACATTTTAGCCAAAGGGAAGGGTGCAAGGGTCTTCCTATTGAAACCATGAATTCGGGCCCCGGCTGAGTGGAGGTCCTTTCCTGCTTGGGCTATAGCTTGGGCATGAATAAACAGCGGCCCAAATTTGGTTTTTAGGCCACGTTCCAGCTTCTTTGGGATGTGGTCTCGGTCTTGTGATGGACTTGTTTTGGGCCAGATTTTGGATATTCTTTTACCCAATTGACTTGAATTAATTTTGAAAAAAAAATTGGGTTTTTAAAAGTATAAAAATTTGACCAAAAAATTTATACCTTTATTTTTTATAGGTTCCCAATTTAATTAAAATCCGTGGACCGTTGGATTTTGATTTTGGGGCTTTAATCACTATAAGCTCACTTAGAGGTAGAGATTTATTTTTTATGCACCAGATTGTATAAATTTTTTTAAAATAAATATTTTGAGACGTGTCTCATATAAAAATGATGTGTCCATTTTAAGGCCGTCAAGTTTTTAAATTATATTTAAATTTTCACTATACATGTTTTAATTAAGCATGCATATTATGTTTCTGTTTTATTTTCAAATATTCGACGGTGCAAAATGTGTTTGTTGTTGTTAACTAGAGTAATGAGACATTTGTATGTGTTGTGTCCCTAGGCGCAAAACCCTAAATCTGATAAAAGTATTTTATGTGGCTTTCACGGTCGCCCAATATCGTTTTTCTTCTGTTATATGCCTCTGACATTGTGTGCCCGGAGTCCATGAGTGACTCCACTATCACTATAATTTTTAATTAGTACAACAAGAGCTTATTTTAATTACGTACTATATATTAGTGGGTTGATTTAAACATATGTTCTTTTGTACGCATTTTTCTGAAATGAATTTATAAAACGTGAGTTTTACATTCATGCATGCTTAAACAACATTTTTAATAAAATTATTAAATCCCTATTGAGTTTAGTCAAGTCACCCCAATGACACCTTTTAAGATTATATCAGTCGGACTTCCAATTGTCGAGTCAATATTAGATTTGGCGGAGTTTATTTTACTTTTTCGTATTTTTAATAATTGTCTCTTGAGAGACTTATGAGGTAAATTTTACTATTAATAAGTTGTAATTGCTATATTTCATTTCTGAACAATTATTTCATTTTGGGATTACATTATTGTGCTATTTGATATCACTTATTGAACCTGTTAAACCCATGTTTGTTTGGTCCTGACTTGTATTAATTATTTTGAGTCTTCCATTGCTAATTAAGAAATTTTAGTGAAATGGGTCGGACAATTTAGTTCTTTGGCTCGGGTCGTTCCCCGTTTTATCTTGGGACCCTTCCATGTCGCGACAGTTTTTGTTCGTCTCTCTATGTAAATTGTACAAACTATAATTGAATATTATAAGAGAATATATATGAAAGTTTTACACTCTTCTTTCTCTACTTCTTTTAAAATCAAAATATTAGTGTAAAAACCTGGTTTTCATACACTTAAAACGTTGAAATCAAACACATTTTCTTTTATAAAACATAGAGTAGCGGAAGTCTTTGCATTTGAAACTGAGTAAACACTTGAAATACCACAAATAAAATTCCTTCATTAAACCATTTACAACAACCAAATGCAATTCATAACTTAAAATATATTTTTCCTTTATCTTTTAGCCTAGTCAGCCATAAGATCCACAACGTACAAATCCTCCATCAACTGCTTCTTTTCTCTTTACAGTGCATACCTATATCGCAATACATATTCTATAAGCTTAATGCTTAGTAAGAAATGAAATGCATAATAAAACATGTAATGCACGTTTCTTAAAACATCTTCCATTTTTGTTTCTTCTTTTTATGTTTTCATTTGGGTTTTATCATTGGAACTCAACCCAAAGCTTCAATCAATGGGGGAAAACCCACCCAAAGCCTCAATCATTGGGGACCACTTCTAATGCCTCAATCAATGAGTCAAGTATCCAAAGCCTCACAATGGGAATTTGTTCCTAAAGCCTTACAATGGAGGAGAATCCACCCAAAGCCTCAACATAACATCATGTTCTTAATCATTACTTGAAAACCATATGCATGACAATTCATTTTCGTAACATTTCTTGAAAACAATGTGATGCATGATCATACATGAATGCATACAATGCCTCATATTTATAGCACATTATTGACACATAAAATTTTCAACATTTATTGAGCACAACATCAACAACATGTTCTTAACAGCAACATCAAACAACATATCAAACGCAGTACATCCCCAAGTAACAACATGATCAAAACTTAACATCTATTAAACACAATCATCAAACAACAATAATTCCTACCTCTTGTGATGTAGCCCAAAAGGGAAAAACACAACCATCACTTCTCACCTCTATTTTCTTGAAGAAGTGAAAAGAAGTCTCCTAGGTTTTTTCTCTCCCAACTTACCTTCACATCCTTCTCTTCTTCCTTCCCTCTTCTCTTTTTCTTCCCATGATTCCCTCTTCTTTTCTTCTCAATTCATTTCTCACTTTTCTCTGCTTTTCCTTTCTCACGGTTCTTTTTCTCTTTTTCTTCTCAAGCTTCCCTCTTTAAATATAGCTAAACCCTTCCTCAGCCAACCTCAAGCAGGAAGTGGCCTCTCCATAGCAAAGAAATGGTGAGTAATCACTCATTTATCCAATAGAAACATGGCATTTTTCCTTATTATAGTGACCCTTCACATTACCGGTCGATCAACTTCATCAAATGATCGATCACTAAATAGCTAGAAAACAGACTCAGTATACTATTCAGAAAATCGATTGATCACCTTCTTGTAGCCGATCGACTGCAAAACACAACTTTGCAATCTGTACTGAAGCCGAACGACTGCTTATCATATTTGATCGATCGTAAAACACAAATTTCACAAATCTGCTACAAAACCCAATCATTCACTGATCATCCGCAAATCTTCCTCATTCGACTCTATAATGAAGCCAATCGATCGCTGCCAAAGACGATCGAACGCAAAATAATAGAGAACCCCTATTTCCTCATTCTGTACATATTATGGGCGATGAACCATCCATATGATCGACCATTCCTTCCATCAACTATCCTTAACTACCTAAATTCCATTCCTCTAAAGGCCATAACACAACACTTCCATAATAACATCATATCTCACAATTCTAAACATGGCTTAGACAATAAAACTTGTGGTATTACAATCAGTGATAGGGTTGCACACTTGGTAGTGGTGGTTAACTAAATGACAATGGCGACTGCTTTTGTAGCTAGACTTCATAGTTTTTAAACTCATGCCCCATTTAATTTGCATTTATCTCATAGAAGTTTTTTATGGATGAAGATGTTAGACCTTAAATATGACTTCTTTAATTCCTTATTCTCCTATACCTAATATGTGACATGATTATCATCAAGATAAATTGAATGTAAGACATTTTTGAAACCATTGAATCTCCTTAAATTGAGTCTCCTAAAGACTATCATTGAATCTAATATTGATGAATTTGATCTTTTATGTTAAAACAAAAATTTCAGAAAAAATTCTAACTACTTGTATTATCTAAGTTAATGGGAGACAAAGTAAACAAAAACTATTTGATCTAAGGATTATAACCCTAATTGTATAGCTTATTAATTATATGAACTCTGACTTGGCTTACCATTCAATGAGAATGAAGTTTCTTGTCTTTACACGTTAGTAGACAATACTTTATTCTGTTTGCAAATCCATTAACGTAAGTTGATCCCTTAATTATTGAATTTGATTTTATAATATCTTATAATATATAATTATTTTTAACTATATAAGAGCACAATATAATTGTCCAATTATATCAAATAGAAGAAAAGCTTCTTAGACTCAAATCCATAATCTTTATTCTTGGTGATTCTAAAATCATAATTGTTATATTGTTGTTGTTGTCACAACTCGTAAGAAACTTGAGACAAAATAGGAAACAAAACAGGAAAAGACAACCAAATGGATTGAACTACCTAATACTTAGCTTTAATTATTTTAAATGGTTGAGGAAAACTTGATAAAAACAAAAGTCAGGACCCAATATGACTAGGTTAATCCAAAGGTCCAACTATGACATTAAGATAGTATGAAAATAAATAGTCAAATAACCATGCGAATAATAAAATAAAGGAAAGTTGTAGTGGCTACCATATGAAAAGGAGAGTTTTCATTTATTTGAAATTTATTTATTTAATTAATTCTCTATATGGCAGCCACCTTAAGTCCCTTTCCATTTCTCTTGGCATTTAATGGATTTCCTGGTAGAGGGGTTGCATCTTTCAGCATATTTTGGCAACCATTGTTGAAAGATGGCAACTGCCAAGAGGGAGATGACCATTAGAAGGGAGACTTTAGCTAGAAAAATTGATTATTGGGCGATGAGTCCTAGTAAGTAAGAATGTCTTTGTTAAGCAAACGAGATTTTCATAGAAATTTCAGGTTTTAACTACTGATTTGTTATAGGTTTTATGTTATTCGAATCGGGTTAAATAACTACAATTTGGAGCTCAAGAAAATTAGGGGACTTAGACATCCTTGAGAGGTAAATGACAAACCTTTATGGTCGATCATCTATATGTTAGATTAGAATTTTCATGGGATAATTTGGATGTTAATTTTAAGAAAAAGGATTAAACTTTTGGATTATAAATTTTTCATTTTGAACCTAAATCATGTTATATTTATAACCTTGTATATTGTGGATCGTTCAGATAAAAAATTTGATGGAAAATATGGAAAATCTGGTGAAATGGTGTGGTCGACGTCGGGATGACAACGCTGGGCCGCGACCCTAGCCCCTCTGCTGGCTTAGCCTTGTAGGGTTGTGGCTTAGGCCAAGGTTTGGGCTACGACTTGATTTATTTGGGTTGTAGGTCGAACCTTGTTTTAGGCCCGATTTGAACTTTAAACCCAAATGTTTTTAAGTTGTTTTAGAGCTCATTTTGGCATTGTTTTGAGATTTTGACATAATCATTCTTTAGTCATGTTATTTTGCCTAAGGTTTGGAAAATAAGCGAGAGGATTTCTTATACTAATTTTGTGATATCGTTATCCTTAGGTTATGGGGGTTATAGATTGCATTTGACGTATATTAGACTTTCTCTTATTTGTATTGAACTTGGTTATTGGTAGTGTAACACCTAGAAAATTTTCACAAATAGTTTCATGTGCAACATTATTTTTTTTTAAATTTAAAGGAATAACTAACATTACATTTGGAATTTATATTCTCGGGGCGAAAGTTTAAGGTTTTGTAAAAATTAGAAATTTATATATTCATGTAATGAAGGATATATTTTAATGAAAATATGGAATGAATATTTTTATTAACAATGTCATGGACAAGGAAAGTTTGGCGTTGAAAGTTGAAAGTTAAGTCACAAAATAAAGTATCTATGGAAGGGAAAGTGTCCACGTGATGACGTGTACATAGAAGAGAATGTGTCCGCAAGATGATGTATCCACGGAGGTGTTTGTGTTCGTAGCAGAGGTGTTGTTGTTCGCTGATATTTGGTTTAGGAAGGACACATTGCCACATATGAGTGGTGTTTGTGGAATGAGGTATATCCGCAGTAGTTTTGTTGACTACGGAAGTGCTAGTGTCCATAGATATATGGTTTTGGAAGGCCACATGGCCAAACTTGAGCAATGTTTTTGGAAAGAGTGGATATCCACAGTGGAAGCACTAGTGTTTGCAGAAGCGTGAAGTGAATTCTGCGAAGTAAGGTACATGGTGGATTGTGATTGACAAACGATGTAAGCGAATATTTGCAATGAAAGTGTTGGTATCCGTGGATATGAGGTAGAATCCGCAGAAAGATTTGTGGAAGAGGCGGATTGTGATTGGCAGACAAGGTGAATCCGTACTAGAAGTGTTAGTGTCTTCAGATAACATGGAATCTGCGAAATGAGGTTTGTTCACAAAAAGACAGGTAGTTATTGGTGGACAAGGTGAGTTGATATCCGCAGTGAAAGTATTGGTGTCCGCAAAAGAGGTGAAATCCATATAATGAGGTTTGTTCATGGAAAGACATGTGTACGTGGCAAATTGTGATTGATGGAAGATGTAAGTGCATATTCGCAGCGGCAAAGTTGGCCTCCACAAAGCGTTGGTGTCTACAGAAGTAAAATGGATGGTTGAACTTAGCGGATGGAGATTGGTGGGCAGTGCGGATATCGCAGTTGATACTGCAACAGAAGCACACACGCTCATAGTAGGAAGCACAAGCACCCGCTGCAACTATACAAGACAAATTCAGGACGCATTTGTCCACAAATTTTTTGGACTAACAATATATTTTTAAATTGCAAATAGATTTTCATCCTACTAAAAAGGAAGGTTATTGATATATAAAATAGAAGGTTGAGATGAAACCCTAATCATCCATGCATTAGGAGCCACAATAGTTTGCACTCTTCCTCTCAAGTTTGGATTCTTTCATCATTGATAAGATATACTATGATGTTGAACGAAATAATGAAGAGAATCATTAAAGTTGAAATTAAGTTTTCGAAGCAGTGTAGTTAATAAATTTTTATTCTTTTTATTAACTCGATCTTTATTTATCTCAAGAAAAATAAGCACGTTGAAAATAAGTTAGAGCAATAATTAGATCGGATTGGGAGTGAACATACTTCACTAAGAATCTTAGATAAGTGATAATTGCATGGATTTGACTTTTGATGTACATTACAAAATGCTAGGGTATTTTATTGCTATGATGATTGTCTTGCTTTTGATGCCCTATGGCTGTGGATTGAGGATGTGTATATAATGTTTATTTCAAGTTTATAGTATGTTGACGATAATATTACATAAGTGATGTTTGCATACATTTGGCCTCTAGTCTACATCACAAAATGCTAGGATATTTGTTTCTTCTTCTCTACGTTGATCAAGGATGTGTTGTTGTGATCTTAGATGTTGATCGATGATTTGTTTTTATTTTGCAGGATGCTTTGATTTTGTTTATTAAGATTAATATAATATGATAGTATGACACAAAATTTTGGAGATGTATTGTTATTTGTCATGTACCATCCCTTTTTATAACATATTAAATTTCCTTATAAAACTTGTATTGTATATTTTATTTTATTTTATGTTTTTGTAACAATCTCCACAATTAAAACCTGCCATTTTAAATAACCTTTGAAATAAAACCACATATTTAATTCAACTACTAAATCATATATTTATAAAACCCAAAAGTTAAATTCCTTTACATCTTTTATAAAACCCGCCACAAAATAGCAGTTCGTTGTTTAAATAAACCTCTCATAGTAATGCAACCGGTATAGAGAAATGAGTAGCAAATTTGAAGCCAACAACCCCAAGTCTTTATCATGGACAAGCTTCCTCATCGTGTATGTCATCCATGGTTTTTTTCTCCAAAACTTCCTTGCCTATAATGCAAGGTTTATCTATAAGTTTAAGACTTAGCAAGTAATGTATGAGACCGTGAACATAACATGTCATTACATAAACTCATCTTTTCTCTTTCTTCATTTTTCTTTCTCTTTCGGATATGAGTAGGCTTGGCAATGGAACACACACCACCATTCTCCGCTCTTTTAAAGAGTTCTCGCTCTTTTGGAGAAAGACTCCATGCCTTTTGGGAGTCCTTTGTTAACTGCCATGCACTAACGTGCACGGAGACCTTGCAAACCTTATGCTAGTCTGCCCCGAGTTTCATCAGATTCAAGCTCAAGGGCCTATGCCCCACCGGTCCACCCTTTTGGACAACCTATTCTCAATCTCCATTTACATACATTTTATCATCATTTTTATCTTTCTTACATACAAACTCATGCATAAACATAACATCAAAAGGCATTGGAAATATATACTAAGAATTGATCATCCAAAATTGCAACATGATATAGCAATTAACAAGTCGTATCCTTACGACATTTATCACAGTGCACCAAACCATCATCAATATCTAACTATAATCGAACCCCATTATCATGCTACTATGAACAACAACTCAACATTATTTATCGTAGATAACCAAAACAAAGCATCATCTAACAAAGTATCAACTCCACGATATCAATACAAACTAGAAGTAAGTATGCATCGATCATCACACATTACAGAGCAATAACTTCCTCGGTCCATCAAACATAAAACTAACACAACAAATAGAACATCAAATCCTCGATATCAACAATAGTTGGAAATATTCAAAACATCTTTCATCGTACTCAAATGAGCCTAACATCCTCAGTTCAATAAGGACAAATTAAGTACAACAAGAAAAACAATATTCTCAAATGAATCATTAGCAAAAATAAGTAAACAAAATATAACACGAACCTACCTAGCACCTTGCGATGTAGGCCTAGAGGCCATAAACATATAGACATCATTTACCTTAAGCTCGCTAGTGGAAGAAAAACTCTCCCTCAGCTTGTCCCTCCGTCATCAACAAATGCTCTCCTCCTTTCAACACTCTCAGACCAAGTTATTACAGCCGCTCAAATGAAACAATTTTGGTCTCATTTGACGATTAAAATCCATATAGATCATAACACTACATATAAAATTAATAATTCCTTTTTAAAGAAAATTTCTAGTCACTACATGTCATGCATGTGATAATAGGTCAGACTATTATAATATGTTACATTTTGCATGTAAGATCATGTATATGTTTCATACATCATGAAAACAAATTTCATTAAGAAAAACTAAAAGACTAAATGACTGAAAGATTGACTGAATAACTGTACATAATTATTATGGGCGGGGTTTGAGTTGGTTGTCTCGCATGAGGTGGACCTAATGGTGTCACTCTCTCCCCTAGACTATATTACCCACAATGACTGGACTATTAAGTGAAAAAAAGGAAAGAATGATGACTCAAAAAAACATGTTTTTACAAGTTGCATATCATATTCATGTCATATATGTATCTCTTACTGAGCGTTAGGTTCATAGATGAACTTTGTGATGACGTCAAGCCACTTCCCTAATGATCAAGTTAGAATTTTCACAATATCATTCTTTGGTCGTTTTAAGGCCTATTTTGGACCCAAATTGAGTTTTTTACACAATCTTCTTGGGTTGTTTTTTTAAGCAAAAATTTGAGATTTAAAGTATGGAATTTCAATCCTAATATTGATTATGGTATTATAATTAGGTACCGAAACCTAAACTATATTTTGAGTCATTAGATTTTGAGCTTTGGACTGTGATAAACCCATTTTGCAGTATGGATTTAATTTTATGTACGTCAATGTATGTTTTTCTTAAATCTTATTTAAGACGTGCTCTCATATAAAATGATGTGTCCAATTTATGACTTGTCAGTTTTCTTATATTATATGCACTTTTCACTAAATGTATTTTATTGAGCAAGCCTGTTAATTTATGGATTAACCTGATTGTGTGAATTGAGTTTGATCGACCCACATATGGGTCTTTTTTTTTTATGCGCACATTCAAGCATTCGAGGATATGTTTTTTTTTGCTCTTAACTAGAGTAATGAGACAGTTGAATGTATTGTGTCCTTGGCCGTAAAACTCTAATCCTTATTAGGGTGGTTGTGGCTGTTACGATCGCTTGAATATCGCTGTTATTTATTTTTGTTGTATTTGACATGGTGTACTCAGAGTCTATAAGTGACTCCATTTTTACTAAGATCTTCATACTGAATAATAAGGGTCTATTTTAATTAAGTAACATGTTATAGTGGGTTGTTTTAACGCATGCTCTTATTTACATTTTCTAATCAATTTTATAAAATATTTTTTATACAAAGCATGCTCATTCATTGTTTTTAAATTAAATGTCGAATATAAAACTTCACTCTTATTGAGTTTAGTTGACTTACCTCAAACGACTACCCCCTTTTAGGTTTGAGTCAAAAAGATTACTAGTTGTCAACGTAAGAGTAGACTCGACATTTATTTTGTTATTTTTATTACAATGAGAATTCTATTTTTAGTAATGTTAGAATATTGGTTGATTTTTGTAACACACCGAAAGGGATCCGAGAAAGAATAGGAAGCAACCCGACTCGAGAATGAATGAGCTGTCAACCCATAACTTTAATAAAAACATAGTCAAGGTCCGAAAATGACTGGGGTAAATCATAAGTCCATAAATCTAATGGAAGCAAAACTAAGACCCAAAATAATTGTGCGAATAAAAAGTTCAATCTTATAAGAAACTCTCGAAAGGAAATTTTGAAATAAATAAAAGTCCCACCAAGGAAACTCTACATCAACAATGGGGGATCCTTTGAACTAAAGTCTGAAAGAAGGGAGTCGATTGAGGTGAATCGACTTAACTCAATAGGGGTAGAATTTTACATTGAACTTTTAGAATTATGAGAAAAATAAGAAACATGTTATGTATCAAAACATTAGTGTAAAAACTAGTTATAAAACAAACAATATGGCAAACATTAGAAAACACTCAACTATATTGTGGTACGTACAGAAAATAAGTTTGTACCATATGAAAATCCTATTGAAAATAGTGTGACTCATGAATTTCGGGCACACCATGTCATAGACATATATCATAATTACAACACTCGACGATTACTAAAGTCACAAAAATAAGACTTGATGTCATTTTCTCTGATTTGATGAAGGAAACCTTTCGTTGATATGATATTAAATATGACGGAAATCCTCTTATATGTATCTCCTTCGCCTCTCCAACCAACTTCTATAAAATTGATTTCAGCGTTGATCTACAAACTTTATCAATTACTTAACAGGGGAGTATTTCTACCCTTAGAAGAAAATCCTGTCTTGTCTTGATTTTGAGAGGTAGAGAGAGAGAGGGTTCGACTACCCACTCTGTCAAATAAGGGAAATAACCTCCTCAATATTCTGCAACCCCTCCCCTAGGAAAGGGGTGATTTATAGTTATTTTATATATATATATATATATATATATATATAAGATGATTTGATGGATTTAGATAATCTTGTTTAGGGAATGATTTTCAATTTATGGACATTGTTATGATAATCTTGTTTTACGAACTAAACAATTTCGTTTATTTGGTTTTTACTTAGAATCTTAATCTTGATCTTATAAGGAATAAGGTTGGAAGTGTTATGATAATATTGCATGTAATTTCCTTAATACACACCCGTGCTTGATTTATTTCATTTGATTATGGTAGCATACACAACTATTTATGGGTTTTATTACCAATAAATATAGTGAAAATAGCTTTGATCCTATATTGATATGATTGATGGATAAAATTGTCACAAATGTTTTTGGTAATTATAGCAATTTACAAGCTCAAAATAATATTTGGTAATATTCAATTATAAGGAAAATATATGCCACAAGTAGGAAATTGTTTAGTATGATTTAACAATTATGTGGTAGACTCACTTATTTGGTAATAATTATATATTGGCTATCATAAATTTAATCCTATTAAAGTGATTAAATACAGTTTAAAGTTATTGGGTTTATACATCTAATACAATGTGAGAATGTAATTTTTAAACACTGGTGGTCTAAGCTTAAGTTTAATGATGGAAAAAACTTAAACTCAACTAATAAATTATAAGTATATGGCTATAGTCCTTGGGTCAAAAAGTTATTCATTTCTGTTAGGCTTGGGCGAGAACTGACCATAACTGAGAACCGATCCAGAACCGAGCATCAGTTCCGGGTCGGTTCTAGTTCTCTGTTCCATTCATTCTATTTTTTTTGGTTTCGGTTTTCTAATATGATAGTGGTTCGGTTCTCTAAGTCAAGAACTGAGAACTGATGGATTTTAAAAAGTTGGGGACGGGCAACCCTAGGAACTCAGAAGCTAGAAGGAACCGAGACCTGGAGAGGAGCTCTGCGATTTGCGATTCGAAGGAGAGAGTGCGACTAGGACTGTGAAACTGCAAGACATTGTGAAGCTTGTGAAGGCGACGGCAATTTGCGAAGCTTGTGAAGGCGATGGCGACTGCGTTTGGACCAAGACCGACATTGCTCCCCAGATTCCGATAAGGGTTGATTTCTGATACATGAAATCTATTTTTCATTTGTGAATTGTGATTAATCTATTTTAGTGTTTGCAATTTTTGGGGTTAGGGTAGGGTTGCCGAGTGTTTAGGGGTTGCCAGTGTTTTGATTTGTAATGAATATGTTTTAGGGTTGATTTCTGATATATGAAATTTGTTTTTCATTTGTGAATTGTGAATAATCTGTTTTAGTGTTTAGAATTTTTGGAGTTAGGGTAGGGTTGCCAAGTGTTTAGGGGTTGCTAATGTAACATCTGGGCTTTTGGCCCAGCCCAATTAAAAAAAAAAATCAGTTTTAAAATTTTCAGCAGATAAACAACCCCATTCTCGGGGGGTTGTGTTCCGCTGAAAGGGGGAAAATCCCTCTATTTCAGTGAGTGGAGGAGTTGAATCTCCCCACTCCTCTCCACAAATTCTTCTTCCTAGTCTATGTGGGTTGCATGATTTGGAGTAACTGGAAATCTTCTTTGTCGAGCATTAGAGTCTAATCTCTCGATTCGCACCTCACCTGCATCCGAGGTAAGTTAGTATAAATCGTTGGATTTGGGTTCTCATCGGTATTTTGTGTTAAAGGAAAAATTCTTTTCTAAGGTTTGAGGGCGTAATACGAATCTTGGAAGGCATTTTCTGGCGAAAGGTGAAATTAAAAGAATTGGTTTTCTTTAATAGTTCAGCATCTATATCTCCGAAAGGTAAGTTCAAGTTCTACTTCAATTCCTAAGATGTTCCCTTCCTAAACATATTCCAATTGATTTAATGGATATTATTTTTCAAAAAGGTTGAAGATTGGGTTTATTTTGGTTGTTCAAAGCTCAGTCAGTGCAAAGATTTTTAAGGTATAAGAAAAATTTCCCTTGTTCTTCTAAAGATTTTGGGTCGTTTCTGGAGGTCGGAAGGAGTTCCAATCAAAACTCCAACCTTAGATCTATAGCGATTCAACGAATTAGTTGTATGTTTGTGGCCAACATCGGTGTTGCTAATCGTGAGGGTTGTGTTTTTGGACAGAATTTCCAGAACGGAGTTTCAATCAAAAACTCGTCGACTCAGCTTGCTTTGGTCTCGCCAGAATTGTCCGTGGGTAGAGCCGACTCGAGCCCTGTCCACGGTCGAGACTCAACAGAGTCCCTTGGTTGGAAACCAGGGCACTCTGGACCTCGTCCAGGTTGGGATCCTGGATTGCGGTCCAGAATAAATTGGGTTTTTATCCAAATTGAATTTTGGGCCCAACCCTTGGCCCAAAATAATAATTTCATGTATTGGGCTGAACCAGAATTATTTTTTTGGGATAAACTAAACTTTATTTTGGACCAGACCTTTGGGCCTCCAAATTGGGCCTCCATAGTGGGCATTTAGAATTGGGCCTCCGATTAGGTCATACAACCAATGGGTTGTTCTTGAGTATTGTAAAGTTTATTGAATGGATTGGATTCACCATTTGGGTTAAAACTACACACCTAAAACTTTACATATTGGGTTTAAAATTAAATATTAATTTTTAATAAATTACTGTGGATAGGTTCCAACGCTTAGACATTTTGGGAGTTTTCTGCTGCTGGGCTAATTCCT
This sequence comes from Begonia loranthoides, assembly GCA_022433065.1. Taxonomy (NCBI): domain Eukaryota; kingdom Viridiplantae; phylum Streptophyta; class Magnoliopsida; order Cucurbitales; family Begoniaceae; genus Begonia; species Begonia loranthoides. Next base: position 15,541,636 of record CM039468.1, read on the forward strand.
ATTGAGCTTGGATTGATTTGTTGGACTTTTCGAAATTTGAACTTTTAGCAGTGGTATACCTATTTGAGGTTTTTATATTTAACGCACATTAATTCTTAAAATGCAAATATTTATTAAATTCGAGCATGTCACATTTACTTTTCAGTTCATTTATATTTATTTATTTTATTGTTAACTAGAGTAATGGGACAGCTGTATGTGTCGTGTCCCTGGAGGCAAAACCCTAAACCTGATCAGGGTTTTTTTGGCTTGCGATCGCTTGAGTATCGCCTTTGTTAATTTTTATTACTCAATTTATTGCTCATCAACACCTCTTTATATGTTAATCTGTTAATTTAATTAATTGAAAAGCCTGTTAAATTCATATGACATATAAGTTGAAAATAAAATAATTCTCTACTGAGTTTTGTTGACTCACCCCAAATATGACTCCATTTTTCAGGAAATGATCAGAGTAGTTCCCCATTGCCATCTCAAGAGAAAATTTGGAGTTCCCCAATTTTAATTATTTTTAGACTAAAGATATTTTAGTGAGGTTTGTAATCTAGTTATATTTTACATTATTTCCATTAAATTTTAGACTTTGTTAAATTGGATTAAATTATTGTCACTTCTGGGCCTTTATTTTGGCCCTAATCTGTAATGTGAATATTTAAGTCTTCCGCTGCTATTTATTGGATTTAAGTGAGGTTGGACGATTTGGTTCCTTTTTGGGCCGGATCGTTCCCCGGGTCCCCTTTGGGGCATGACAGAAAAAAAGTGGTATCAGAGCATGGTTGACATCCTGAAGAAGTGACATAATAAAAGAGATAATATTATATAAGACATGAAATTATAGTACTTTAGGACAAAGTACAAAAATCGATTTGCGTTTAGATACTGTTAGAAAAATATCTCGAGGTTATTTGTTGGTGGATGAAAGTATTTTTCCAATTGGACACGAGAAATTTGAAGATGACATGATTTGGTTAGAAATGATGAGGAGTGCTCTTTTAAATGATAAGAAACAACTTTTTGGAACATATGAGTCTGCAAACTCTGCTGGGTTATAAGTGTGGGACTGTGAAGTTTGGTTTTAAGAAAACTCATCTTATATGGAAATTCAACGTCTAAGTGTCCTTCAAAAACCCCACAATTGTCTGTCCTACTTGGAATTCATTAGTTTGAGTTGGAACCTTTCAATTGTAGAATTTGGTTAGAAAACTATTAATAAAAGTTTCCGAATAAATCTTATTTGGAGCGTTTTGGTATTAGTGTAGATTTCAGCATAAATTGTTATGGATGTTGGTCCGAGACCTGAAGTCGTTCAAGTGGGTCTTTCTTGAGGAACAACTGTAGCAAAAGTTTATCTGATTAAGAATTATGTTGAAACGTTTGGAATACGTTGAAGAATTTGAAAGCTATTATTATGTCCATGAAAAATATGATTTGTTTTGCCATAATTCATATAGAGTTAATGATACAAAATTTTAAGGATTAATGTCTGGTTCAAGCTTTAAGGTTAATGAAAATTTAGACACTGTTCAATGTGTGAAGTGATTTGAAGATAAATCATAATTTGGAATAAAGAAAACTTTTAATTTTTGGACTATAAAGGACAGTTGTAAAAATGATATATTACATTAGAATCCTAGATTACAACTGATGAAGTTGTATGGCTGAGAATCACTTTAGGACCAAGATTATCTTGAGATTTACAAGCATAGTTATATGATTGTAAATTTGGGTGTTATTTGAAATGTTAGAACAAATTTTGTTAAATATGTGAGTGGAAATGATAAATGGTTGGAATGCAGTGTTGAAATTCAATATGGATGCAAAGAATGAATTTAAGAGAAGTCTTTGAAGTATGTTTTATGAAGTTGGATGAATTGATGTCTGTGATTGGATTGACAAGACAATCCTTTTGAAGATTTACAGTAAGGAAATTTAATCCCCTGTTTGTTCGATGTGCGTTAAGAGTTGATGATGAAGTGTTTCACATTTAACGCAATATAATGTCATAAGATTTTTGGACACAAGTATACAATAAACATTTTGTTTTCTTATAGTTTAACTGGATGTGATCTTGAATGTTGAGTGATTAAGTGAGTTTAAGTTCATATTTAATTGTTACACAGATGGTGCGACTTTTCAATTGTGAGCGAGCAAATTGTTGCTTCGCGAGATATTTCTTTTCACATTTAATGTTTCTCTGTGTGGCAGGGAAGACTAGAGCATTAATGCGGTATGCTTCTTGTTATCAGTGACTATGAGTTACTTAACATATTTTAGTTTTTTTCAGTTATGACATTCTTCTTGATGATCTATCAGGGTTACCACCCTATTGTGATCTTGATTTATGCATTTATTTTGTCCTAATAATGCTCTAGTTTTCGTTGCTTCATATTGGATGGTTTAGGTGAAGGAAATGAACTTTGATTGTGTAAGATGGATATGTTATGGAATGAGTTCTACATGTTTAGTTTATCATAAGGGATATTCTAGTTTCAATGTTTGTTTGAAAACAAAATGGTTATTTCCAATTTCGTACATTCTGTGTTTGAAGCTCGATCAAGTGGCGATCAATAGTAATGATCTATTAAAATGAAGAAATGCACTTGTTGATCAATTGGAATTATCAATATGTTTTGTCGTAAATGACTTCAAGTTGGACTATCATTAGTAAATTGCTAATAAGATGTACGCGTGATCAACATTTTGAGTTCATTATGGATGATTCGAGTTGAGAGTTTGACGTTGATTTAACATGTTAAGATTATAAGCATAGGGAAGTGGATCTTCATGTTCTTGTGAACTATTTTAGTTAAATGTCCCCCGAAGGGATTGGTTATTGGGATACTTGTGATGAGTTTATGGAACGTCTAAGAAATTTGTTGTTAAATTTTAAAGAGCATCAGTTGTAAGTTGTTATGCTTGGATACAACTATTGGATAGTGAGTTAAATTTTTCATGCATAATGATTATGAGTCAGTATATCATTGATTTCTATCAAAATTGCTATTATGATAGCATTAGAACCACTAATGTGTATCATAGAGAGTTAGATTTTCTGAATTTGGATTTAATCTATTATTGGTATTGCTGAGTGGTTTATGAAAAGAAACATTATGTTTGATTGGAAAGGAGAATTGTTGGTTAATTCTGAGGACAAAAAAAAAATTAAAAAAAAAAAGTGGGCTACTGTACTGTTGTTAGTAGTAGTATGTGCATGTTCACTATATGAAGATTGTGTTGATGCATAAATAGTTGGATTTAAACTATTGTTGTAGTGGAGAGATGAAAGTATATTTGTAAAATCTATTAGTCAAGACAGATGAGTATAACTCATGAGTTAAATTAGCCAATATTATTCTCGTTATGATGGAAGCTTAATAGAGTTATCTTATAGCATGAAGTTCGACAATCTCTTGGATCCTAGAGGTTGAAATATTTAAAGTAAATACCATGATGTGCCAATAGGTGGGTAATGTGAAGAGTTATGAACTTGTTCTAGAATACAATGATGCTAGGTCACTCTGGTGATTGAAATTTTGTGTCATTAACTTCAAAATTTTAATACTCTAGTTAATGTTAAAGGATTGTAAGGCATATTTGACTATTGAGGTCAGTCCCATAATTAAGGTATGTAATTTTGTAAGAATATTTGGGAAATATAGAATCTTAATGATGAGGTTAAAGAAGAATTTGACAAATTGAAATAGGATGGACAACATGATTGTTAGAAGTTAGTGCTAAGGGACGTGTCGTTGATTTGTTCATAGTGTTTGATAATTCATATTTTTGGCAAAGAGATTTAATTGATAAGTTATACATCAAATTTTGTTATTCATTCGGATAATATCAAATGTTGAAGCTTTGAAATATTAGTATAAGAGGCCTAATTTGGCGTTAAGTGTGGATAATGTGTGATTAGATTTTGAATTGTTAACAAGTTAGAAATTAAACTCTTGAAACCTTCTAAGTTGTTACGCTCTTATCTTTAAAGTGTAAGAAACAAGGTATGACAACTATTGATTTTAGAATACAATTATTGAGAATATGTTAGATGGAAGGTGATGTTGAGTTGTTATAAACAATTGATCCTTTGACATAATTCTTATAATTTCAGTGAAAATGGACTATTATGGGTTTTGGTTGAGTTGAATAAATATGAATGTTATCGTTCAATCTTACGTATCCTTCAGTGATACGTCTAATTAAGATTTAAGTGTTTTGATTAAGTTTAGCTCTACAAAGAGATTGACCACTGAGTTAAACTTGAGTGATTTGTGGTTCCCCCTAAAGAGATAATTTGAGTTTTGAATTTGTGGGGTGACTTGGTGAACTATTTAACTTCAATTATGATAAATTTCTTCAATTGTTGTTGGAATTTAAACCTATGAGACTCTTATAAGAGACAGTGCAAATTATTGCTATGTTGAGCTGAGGGCGAGGTATAGGTAAACCTTAGCTCTATTTGGGATCATGTAACAATTAAGAAAATTCAAGTGATTATGAAATGACTTATAAATGGCTCTTGGTCGATAGAAGAGTTTGAAGGTGACGACTTTGTAAGTTTAGAAGTTCAAACGTGTTGCAGTATTGGTTATTTTTGTCATGATGGATAAGTTAGTTCTCATATACATAACGAGTTTCTTTGAATTATTAAGAGTTTTGATGCAATGGTCTATCAATAAGACTTATTTTCGTAGTTAAGTCATGTTTATAAAGTCTTTTATATTTCTATACATATATTTGAGTCATCACATGTGATCTCCTAGACTGTGATGCTTATTTAGGAGGATGTTTCTTACGAGAAAGAGCCTGATAAAATAATCCTTCGTGAAATAAAAATTCTTCGTTATTGTGACAAACGTTGGTTCAAGCACATGAAAGGATCATAACGAAAAAAAAAATTGCTACTTGAGAAATTGAATCAGGAATGATGTCAAAGTATCATCACTTATTCAATGGTACAATTGAAGTTGTTCTAAATTTCGAGGACGAAATTCTTTAAGGGGAAAAGAATGTAACATCTGGGCTTTTGGGCCAGCCCAATTAAAAAAATAATAATAATAATCAGTTTTAAAATTTTCAGCAGATAAACAACCCCATTCTTGGGGGGTTGTGTTCCGCTGAAAGGGGGAAAATCCCTCTATTTCAGTGAGTGGAGGAGTTGAATCTCCCCACTCCTCTCCACAAATTCTTCTTCCTAGTCTGTGTGGGTTGCATGATTTTGGAGTAACTGGAAATCTTCTTTGTCGAGCATCAGAGTCTAATCTCTCGATTCGCACCTCACCTGCATCCGAGGTAAGTTAGTGTAAATCGTTGGATTTGGGTTCTCATCGGTATTCTGTGTTAAAGGAAAAATTCTTTTCTAATGTTTGAGGGCGTAATACGAATCTTGGAAGGCATTTTCTGGCGAAAGGTGAAATTAAAAGAATTGGTTTTCTTTAATAGTTCAGCATCTGTATCTCTGAAAGGTAAGTTCAAGTTCTACTTCAATTCCTAAGATGTTCCCTTCCTAAACGTATTCCAAGTGATTTAATGGATATTATTTTTCAAAAAGGTTGAAGATTGGGTTTATTTTGGTTCTTCAAAGCTCGGTCAGTGCAAGGATTTTTAAGGTATAAGACAAAATTTCCCTTGTTCTTCTAAAAATTTTGGGTTGTTTTTGGAGGTCGGAAGGAGTACCAATCGAAACTCCAACCTTAGATCTATAGCGTTTCAACTAATTCGTTGTATGTTTGTGGCCAACATCGGTGCTGCTGAATCGTGAGGGTTGTGTTTTTGGACAGAATTTCCAGAACAGAGTTTCAATCAAAAACTCGTAGACTCTGCTTGCTTTGGTCTCGCCGGAATTGTTCCTGGGTAGAGCCGACTCGAGCCCTGTCCACGGTCGAGACTCAACAGAGTCCCTTGGTTGGAAACCAGGGCACTCTAGACCTCGTCTAGGTTGGGATCCTGGATTGCGGTCCAGAATAAATTGGGTTTTTATCCAAATTGAATTTTGGGCCCAACCCTTGGCCCAAAATAATAATTTCATGTATTGGGCTGAACCAAAATTATTTTTTTGGGATAAACTAAACTTTATTTTGGACCAGACCTTTGGGCCTCCAAATTGGGCCTCCATAGTGAGCATTTAGAATTGGGCCTCGGATTGGGTCATACAACCAATGGGTTGTTCTTGAGTATTGTAAAGTTTATTGAATGGATTGGATTCGCCATTTGGGTTAAAACTATACACCTAAAACTTTACATATTGGGTTTAAAATTAAATATTAATTTTTAATAAATTACTGTGGCTAGGTTCCAACGCTTGGACATTTTGGGAGTTTTCTGCTGTTGGGCTAATTCCTATTGAGCTTGGATTGATTTGTTGGACTTCTCGAAATTTGAACTTTTAGCAGTGGTATACCTATTTGAGGTGTGGGTTATTTTATATTTAACGCACATTAATTCTTAAAATGCAAATATTTATTAAATTCGAGCATGTCACATTTACTTTTCAGTTCATTTATATTTATTTGTTTTACTGTTAACTAGAGTAATAGGACAGCTGTATGCACCGTGTCCCTGGACGCAAAACCCTAAACCTGATCAGGGTTTTTTTGGCTTGCGATCGCCTGAGTATTATCGCCTTTGTTAATTTTTGTTACTCAATTTATTGCTCATCAACACCTCTTTATATGTTAATCTGTTAATTTAATTAATTAAAAAGACTGTTAAATTCATATGACATATAAGTTGAAAATAAAATAATTTTCTACTGAGTTTTGTCGACTCACCCCAAATATGACTCCATTTTTCAGGAAATAATCAGAGTAGTTCCCCATTGCCATCTCAAGAGAAAATTTGGAGTTTCCCCAATTTTAATTATTTTTAGACTAAAGATATTTTAGTGAGTTTTGTAATCTAGTTATATTTTACGTTATTTCCATTAAATTTTAGACTTTGTTAAATTCGATTACATTATTGTCACTTCTGGACCTTTATTTTGGCCCTAATCTGTAATGTGAATATTTAAGTCTTCCGCTGCTATTTATTGGATTTAAGTGAGGGTTGGACGATTTGGTTCCTTTTTGGGCCGGATCGTTCCCCGTTCTGTCTCGGGTCCCCTTTGGGGCGTGACAGCTAGTGTGTGAATATTTGTGATTAATCTGTGTGAATCTGTTTTAGTCGATGGATTGGTAGCACTAAAATGCCTTCTGCTAACTTTTCATAGCTTGAAGATGTTTGGAGATAGATTGTTTTAGATGGTAGATTTCTTACAGTGTTTGAGGATGCAAATTTTTCATAGCTTTCTTCTTTGTAAATCTAAGATTTGTTTGTATCCAGGACAATTGGGAATTGGGACCCCTGAGAACCGGAACCGACCGGAATCAGAACCAAAACTAGAACCGAGTTCGGTTCTCGGTTCCGGTTCCTTGCGGTTTCGGTCCGTTTCCTTACTCTTGGATCCGAGAACCGAATGGTCAGTTATGAAAGGTCCGAAACCAGAACCGAGAACCAAATTGCCCAATGCTAATTTATGTTATCTCAATCTCTCATCAGCTTAGAGAATATAAAGCGGAAAGATTTTCTCTAGAGAAAGTTATTATGAGCTAGAAGATCACTACCATCAATTCCAAATTAGACAACAAATTTCACAAACCGTATTAAAAGATGATTTTGTGGATTCAGGTAAGTTCATACTTTTACATCCTTATTCCTTATATGATCAAAACTAAGATTTTAAGTAAAAACCAAATAAACCAAATTCTTTGGTATGCAAAACAAGATTATCATAACAATGTCCATAAATTGAAAATAATCATTCCCCAAACCAAAATATTATCAAATGATACAACATCCATATGGTCAGCACACTCATGAAAGATCTTGGGCAATAACTTTAGTAAGTGTATGCATAACAATGGAGTTTGTATCAATATTAATTACTTTAAATACTTTCTTTAATAACTAGGAACTTAATATCTATATGATTTGACTTATTCAAGCTCTGGTTGTTATTTTTAATGATCTTTCAATACCATCTAAATTCCAGAGTTTAGTTACACAATTTCTACAACTATATTCCATCATGACGTGTCACATAATATAATATAAATTATGTTGTCATAATTGAAAAAGCTATAAGCGTTGACTCCAAGAAACAACTTCTCCAAATATGACTATGATATATCCTAATACTAATCTAGGATTGTCTTGACATCTAACCAAATGCATAAATATTTAAGTATACATTAGCATTGCCACAGTTGATGCATTTGTATTTCTTTAACTTTATGGTGACTTCTAGCATTTAAACTGAAATTTTCATATCCAATGACAAAGATATTTTCTATATTACCTTATGTATGACAACCTTCTTAAGAACTTTTGATATAGTTCTTTTGTGATAACCAAAATATATCTCAAAAGCTATCTGGATATATCTGAATTCCTAATACGGAATAGGTAGCTTTTATCATGATTGTCAAGTAATATGCGATCGATGTATAACACCAAAAAAATAAACTCATTCCTACTGAACTCATGATATACATTATTACTAACCAAATTCATCTTAAAACTAAAAGGGATGACGACTTAATAAAATTTATAGTATCATAGGCGAGAAGTTTGTTTTTGCCCAATCTTTTGAATATCCTATTAAAAGAGTTCTGGTGGTATCATGCACATTATTCTATCAATATCATCATTGAGAAACACAATTCTTACATCCATCTAATATAGCTCAAGAACCAAAATTTAATCTTAGTCCATTACTAAACTTAAGCTTGGACAACCATTATGTACATATGAAATTCTCATATTTATTAGATTAACAAAGTTCAATAACCTTAAACAATATTTAATCTCTTTAACTAATTTAATTTTTAGCAATATAAAATTATTATTGAATATATGAACCCACCACATAATTGTTTAATTATATTGAACAAAATTATCATGAGTGTTGGACAAATTTCAAAACATATTAGAGTAAAGATGCAGGCAAAATCACATTTAATAAATGTCATTAATTAAAATATATTTGCAATGTATTATATTGATGCCTAAACGCACGAAATTAATCATTTTTTTAAAAGAATAATCACAATTATCGACAAAGGAACAAAAACTAGTCTCCTGTCAAGGTCAATCCTTCCAAGTCTTTAATTATTATACAATTTTTTAAAATATTATTCTTTTTTTCTTAGAAATCATTTATTAAAAAAACACAAACATTTGGTTTTGTTTATATTTATCGTAATTATAACGACAATATTGCCCATGAAATTTAGTATATAGTCTTCACGATTCAATTGGATACAACGAAATCTAATTTTCCTGGGAGGTATTATCAAGTATTTTTGACACGTGTTGGATTGTCTTAGTTCAAGCATACTAGAAAGTTATTACGAGGGTTTCTTTTTCATCATCATGATAAGTCCGGAATTAATGAGCATAACTCCCTTGTATCAAGATCTGAGTTACTAAAAATTTGTACACTGTAATTTGTGTCCCAATTGTCATTATTCTTAATTTAACTCAAATATTCTACTTTTAAATCCTAAAATCATAGCGCATTAACTCTTTTTATGCTCGTTTTCTTTTACTCTTTATCTTAACTCTATGTTAGTAATATCAAATTTTATGTCAAACTATAATAAAAATCGAGAATTCGTATTGAAATTAACATTATTATACGTATCATTAAATACCTGATCTATTAATTTAATCAAATCATGGTCTATTTGTACAAATTAAACTGATCCAACTTTGATATATATATTTTTTAATCAAACTTGAAACTATCCGCACAGGAAAAAGAAAAAAGGAAAGAAACCATCAACATGTTTGACCTCCATGGCCGTCCCTCCGCCTCTTCACCGGAAAAGCTTGCTGGAAACTACCATGGCCTGCCATAACTTTCCAGTCCTCCACTATCCCATCTAACTGAAACTGGTGTAGTGCCGCCGAAGATGGATCATAAACGCAACTTTCTGGCAACCCAACAATGCTGTTTCGACAGAGAGGCTTGGTTTTCCGGCGTCCAGCTCCAACGGGAACGTTACGGAGGGCTCCTCCTGCCGTCCAGTACCTCTGGCAACCCTTGCAGAAATGTCTAGGCTGGTTTACATTGTAGTTGTTGAAGTAACAGAACTTCGTCTCCATGCTCTTGCATCTAGGGCAAGGGATGATCTTTTCTGACCTCTTTTCAACTCTCTGTTCATCTTCAGTTTTATCTTCATCCTTTACATGCTTGTCATGAAACGTAATTCTCTTTCCAAAGAGCTTGATTCCTTCCTTATGATCTTGACTGGTTCCGTTCTCGTCCATGGGAGAGATAGAGTTCTCTCTCTCTCTCTTTGGGTTTTCAGGAAGAAGCTGGGGAGTAAAAACTTATATAAATAGAAGGAAAAAGTGTTTAGAGATAGAGAGAAAGAGAGATTAATAAATTTCTCTTAAACTTTTAGGGTTTTGTGGAGATGTTGAGAAAATGCTGATATAAATAGAGAGAGAAAAAGAGGAAGAAATGCTTTATAAAAAGAGAAACTAAAAAGGGGAACTTGGGTAAGTGGAATTGAACGAAATAGAAATACCCTGTGGGTTGAGACCTTTTTTGTCCACGTCAGCACATGATGGCTGAAAAAGTCATACAAGTGGGCCCATGTGTGTTAGGTGGGGATCCAAAATGGAGAAGAGTTGTAAGATCACATTTTCAAATAAAACCTCCCTTCTTCCTCATCACCTCAATTTGCAAACCATATAATCACATATTTAAGTCCCAAAGTTGAAAACTTGCTTCAAGTTTGCAAGATATGAAGCGTAAAACGTCACTTGTGTTCATCCTTTGAAAGCTTCTGCCGGTCAAAATTGACAAGGTGATCGATAGAAATTCTTTATATTTTCAAATTATGGATTTTCAAAAGTCTGTTTTTATAATTAGACAAGCAATAAAAATTGTTAATAACTATGAGTTTGTTAAATTTTTTAGAAACAATTCAAAAATTTAGAACAAACCATTGACAAAGAGTTTCCAAAAAAGAAAATTCCTTTTTGTTGATAAAACTAAAGTTACTAAAGCATCTTGAAATTTTTAAAATAGATTTTGAAAACATCTTTAAAGGCATCCTAAATATTTGCCACCTTCGTTATATTGGATCTGTGCCTCGGTTCTCTGTTGTATAGTACTTAAGAAAACATATGCAGTACAGATCAAATAAGTTCATCAAATCGTATGAATCATCTCTTTTTAGAGAGAGAGAGTTTTGTCTCGTAATGTCAACTTGATCTTGTATAAAAGGAAAATGTCAAGAAAATGTCCATATTCAAGTGTTTTTGAAGCAATCACATGTGTGATTACAATAAAATAATTACACATATTTCAAGTTGTCTTAAAGAGCATCTAATTAATAATATATTTACAGCTTGATGCTCATAAAACCTTAATGTATTCTGGTCTATACTTTTGGTGGCACCAGCAAGGGAGGTCATTTTTAAATTATTATACATTAATCATCCATTAAATGGGAATCCCAGACCAAGTCTTTGAAACATCTAGATTAACCTAGCATAATTATGTGAAGCGTAAATAAAAAAATAAAATTTACTCGGTATTGATCTTTCTTACGACGACTCCACTATTCAAGTCTGCTAAGTTATCCATCACTAACAAATCTCCAGAACTTTTGAAAAAGATGGGCAAAGTTGCTAAAAAAATAATCTAAAATCAATCGAAAGTTCTATGAAAGCCTAAAAAGTTGAATAAAGTAGTTTTTTTGGTAAAATTTTCAGCAGACACCATTTTTTTATACCAGGATAGCTTCTATTTTTCATTTACTAATGAATTAATATCACTTATTAATTATTTACTGATGAAATATTAGTAGTTTGCAATAATTTACAAAGTTTTATATGAATTATTAAGACCCACAAGCTATTTTTATGCATAGCATGTTATTATTTAAGTTAATTAATGTGTTATGATCTAAATAAAAAGTGGATTAAAATGGGATTACTTTAATAAAGAAATCGTTTTATATGTAAAAGTAGAACCTCATTTCCATGATCTTTCCAAATTATATAATGACAACAAATTAAATTAAGAGCATTTCCGCTACTTTTACTACGAAAAGGATACACTTTTTCTAAAGAATATTTAAAGAACATTAATTTAATGGTAGTGTTTTAATTAATATCCACAGAAAAATATTAAAGCTGTCCTTGATTTCTAGCAATATTATGCAAATCTTGCTTCTCTGTTACGGTTCATCTGATTGAATTTATGGAATTCATTAATTAAATAGATTAATTTTATTAGATTTTGGTGTGACCTGAATTCTATAAGGCCGGACCGATGAGCCCGCATTGTAGATCTCTTTTAGGATTTTATTTTCTTTATAAATTGATGTAAGCTAGAGTCACAAAACTCGTGGTTGTATTTTTATCTTCATAGTAGATTCATTTCTTTGCCCGTGATTTTTTCCCAAAGGGGTTTTTCCGCGTAAATCTGGTGTCTCACATTGTAGTTTCTTTTTTCGGTTATCATTCGATCTTTAACAAATGGTATCAAAACTTTGATTTCGGGAGTTTGTGTTTCCAAGTGTGGTGAAACAAATTTACTCTAGTTGTTCAGCATCGAACAAGATTTGTGTAATTTTTGAGAAAATTACAATTTTTGGGAAAAAAAAGGACCGGGAAAATTGTTCCCCCTGTTATTCGTCTTGCACATGAGATTTGTTCTTTTTATTGTCCAGCTGCCATCAGAAACAATTCCTTCATTTTTCATCTCTGTTTGAAGTTCTCCAGAGCAATTGTGTCTCCGAGCAACAAGTTCGTCATTGGAGGGTTTCGTATTTATCATCAGTCGCCATAGATCATGTACATTGGTGTTCTCCATTCTCGCTGTCAAGTCGTTTCGATTGGGGCTGCCGCAAGAGTGTTCTTTACAAAATTAGATTTTTGCCAAAGATAAAAGTTTTTTCAAAATCATTGGGATTTTTGGGAGATTAAATTTCATGATTTATAGTAGATTTGGACTCGTAGGAATATCTCAATCTTGGAGATTTTTTTCAGTTGAAATTCAAATAAGGTTTGAATCTTGTAATATTTGCGATTAGTCTGACGATTAGATTTGATTTGATTTTGGGGATGATTTGTTATGGCAAAAATATATGAATTTTGAGGATATCTTTTGGAATCTTGTGATACACATGGTTTTCCGCTTCAATTTTGAGAATGAATATTTTATTGAAGCTAGTGGTTTTTTTTATCAGATATTTTGTTAAAGGTTATGTTTTTTAGGGTGATGAGATCTTTAAAGTAGATCTTCCACTTTTGAATTGAGATTCGATATTTCGTTATGGTAAGATAACGATAGTGGAATTTTAAAAGATTTTGAAAGACAGTTTTGAAATGATAGGTCAAGAAGCGAGATATATTCGCATAAATTTGGATGACTCTTTGGGAGATTTGAAGATATCAGCATCATGGTTTAAGTGTTTTTAAACCTGGTCAGCACCAGTTGCTGATATTACCCTTGAAGACTTTTATATTGGTGATTTATATATTTTTTTAGATGGGTAGGTGAGCCCTCGTTGCAAATTTTCTTTAAGGGTGTGGAAGAGGAAGGTTTAAAATTTTCATAATTGGTTCGTTGCATTAGAATTCGTTTCAAGATAGAGATTGTCAGAATTCAAGGTTTTGAATTCGTTTTGTTGGGCCTGGCTGATGAGCACATGATATGAATCTCTTTCATAGAATTCATGTTAAGGTGGAGATTGTCAGATTTCAGTGTGACTCGGAATCTATTGGACCTGGCCGGTGAGCCCGCATTGTAGATCTTATTTAGGTTTTTATTTTCTTTACAAATTGATGTAAGCGCCTGTATTTTGATCTTTAAAGTAGATTCATTCATCTGCCCATGGTTTTTTCCAAAAAGGGTTTTTCCACGTAAATCTGATGTCCCATATCGTATTTTCTTTTTCCAGTTATTGTTCGATCACTAACAAATTTACAACAAACTGTACCAATGAACTCATATCTTAATTTGTAATGCAATTTCTTAGAGAAATCTAAATAAAACCTAATATTATTATTAACTTAATCCAAACATTAATTTTGTACCATATTATATTTCTCAATGCCATAAAGTGTCAATAAATAAAGCATCCTACTATAACAATAAATAAAAGTTTTTTATATGACATCTTATTGATGTCAATTTGTCACTCCCCGAAGGAGATCCGAAACAAAATGTGAAACAATTCTGCCTGAGAACGAACTGAATCACCAAATCTTTATTTTAATTATTCTAATTAATAGTGGAAGACTTAAATAAAGTAAAAGCCAAGGCCTAAAACATCTAGCTTAACACTTAGATCTAACAGTGATATCAAGATAGTGTAACAATATATATTCAAATATAATAATCTGTGTATAAATAAATAACAGTGTGAGATGAACCAATCCTAATAGAACGAGGTGAACTAAAATTAAAATAATGTCTCACCAAGAAATATTTGAGAGAAATAAAAAATTTTCAAAATATCGCCGAGCTCAAATCTTACACAAGTTGATTCAAGTCTCCCTCACTAAGATTTGTAATAGGGGAATCATTTGTGGTGAGTCGACTAAACTTAATAGAGGTAGAGTTTTACATTCAGCGTAGGGTAAATAAAAATATGCGACCATGCTAAGATAAATCATTTTATGCATCTGAGTATAAAACATATAGTATGATAAGTTTTAAATTAACTCACTATAGTGTGGTATGCGACAGAAAATAAACCATTACTGTACATATTTAAGTGAAAATTGAGCTACTCACAGACTTCTAGCATACCATATCAAAGACATATTAGAAATAAATAATAGTGATACTTAGGCTGTAATGTCTCTAGTTCTACCAATACGATATTGTGCGCTTTGATCCGAAACCTGCACGATTTTTTTCTTAAAGTTAACTCAAAACATGTATTATGTATGAAGAACATTCATTATAATTTATGTGTTTGCTACTCTCCCAAGTGATGTGGGATTGTGCACCCCCGTTGGTATGAGTTAGACCCTTACCTGCACCATCTTTGACTTCATAGGGCAAGCTACCACAATATTGTGCGCTTTGATCCGAAAGCTGCACGATTTTTTTCTTAGAGTTAACTCAAAACATGTTGTATTATGTATGAAGAACTTTAATTATAATTTATGTGTTTGCCACTCTCCCAAGTGATGTGGGATTGTGCACCCCCATTGATATGAGTTAGACACTTACCTACACCATCTTTGACTTCATAGGGCAAACTACTCACCAAAGTAAAATACTCTCAAGAAATGAATAAAAACTAAGAAAATATGTTGATCTCAATCTTATGTTGATTACTCCAATTGCCATGACTAACTTGAAATAAATGAGTCATTTATGATGAGTTGACTAAAATTAATAAAAAATTTAAATGTTATATTCAACATTTTAAAATTAATGAGTGCGCT
Organism: Begonia loranthoides; assembly: GCA_022433065.1. Lineage (NCBI taxonomy): Eukaryota > Viridiplantae > Streptophyta > Magnoliopsida > Cucurbitales > Begoniaceae > Begonia > Begonia loranthoides. The sequence goes on from CM039468.1 coordinate 15,557,101, forward strand.
TGCAAAGGGGATAAAAACACTATCCAAAAATATATTCTCAAGAACTATTAGTTGGGTAACGTATCAAAACGGTGTACTAAAATGTCGTAAGTAGTAAAAGTAGCCTACTATTCTATTAGTATAAAAATCATCAGTGCAAAAGGAGCAATTCAAGGATTTAAAATATCGGTGTCATATGTGTAATAGGGGAAAAAAACGATTTTCAGATAAACACAAGGTAAAGCTGTAACAACTCAGTTTTTCGTAAATTCTTTAAAATGCGAGAAATTTTGAAGATTTCTTTTTAAAACAAAACATATAAGAGCGTGTCTAAACCAGAACGCTACTAACCTTTCATTCAACTCGTATTGAAAATTCAATCAACAAAGATGTAGAAATGTTATGAAAATCATTTATTTAAAGCATTGGAGAAGTGTAAATAATTTAAAGAAGAAAGTAACAATTGAATACAATTTAATAAACTTAACGTAATTACAACCGTTCCTTATTTTACTCTTTTGGCCTGGCCAGCCCCAATCTCGCACGTGGAAATCCCTCACCTCTACTTTATTGTTTGTTTGTCGTTTCTCGTATATGAACCTATTATTATCTGTTCATCGATTGTACCTACACTACAAGTAAAAACGTGAGCTTATGCCCAGTAAGGAAATGGGTTAATACAATTATTCATGCCTCTTTTTAGTTTCTTTGGAATGGGGCTACCAAACCAATCCTTTCATTAAGTTCATTGATTTTTTGGTTCCTTACTCGTACTTCGAGCTAGAGATTGGAGGTTGTCCTTTGAGATGACCTAGTTTGATTGGCTTCTATCCTCCTATGTGCACACTAGTCCCTTTCTCAACTAGGTGAGGGTGTATCCTAGCTGCCAGGCTAGATCCGAACTACCCATCTACTCCAACTCCCTTTCCTTTTCCCTTTCGGCGTATCCCGCCTTCAGGGTTTCTTTCAGTGACAGGTGTATCCCACCCATCCTGAACATTCTTTTCTTAGCGTTTTTCTCACTCATGCATGTATGGGTACCACTACCAAGGTAGGACCCCCTACTTGGTTTCTATTAATGTGAATGCAGTAAACACTTTCAAATTAAATAACACTTACATGGAAAGTAAATGACAATGCTTTAGAGAATTTACAATCAATAATAAAGGAGCAGAATTCAGCACGTAAGGGAAACGAAGATGTAACCACACACACACACACACATAGGGCAACTATAAAAGGAAATGCATGGAACAATTAATAAATTCCTGGGAGTATTTCAACAATCAATTACTTGATCATGCTAAATGGCTAATTAGTAGAAACGTGCTTAGTTTATTACTGCAAATGGCTAATTAAGGGTAACTCAGCATAGTGGTCTAAGCGTAACAAAACTCAACCATGCTTAATAATAATAGAAAAATTGTAGCATGCTTAATATACGACTATAATCAAAGTGGCTGACAATTTACATGCTATTAAACTCAACGAAATTACGCAACAAAAATTGGACAACGGAATGAGCTTGACAACGTAGAGCAGCGTACGATCAACGAAATATAGTAATGGATCATGCTTCATTAAGAAGACAATAAACAGTAGCGTGGATATCAACACAGTATAGCAAAACGAGCAACTTAACGATTGTACATAGTAGCCAAAGCATTGAAAACAGAACATGTTTCACAAACGACTAACATGACAGCAGGAACGAACGTTTAATTATGCTTTTAAACGACTAATAACACAGCAGAACATAAGCACTAATCATGCATTCAATCGACTAATAGAACAATAGCGATATACGTTTAATAAAAGTTGCATAATATGAGCATTTCATACTTACTATCTCTTACTGAACGTTAGGCTCATAGTTTAAGTCTTGTGATGTAGATATGCATGGTAACGAGGAAAGGAGCAGTTGATGAGAAATTTGCCCATTGCGGATCTTATGGCTAGTTAGGCTAACGGATGAAAGAAAAATAAGAAAGATTTTGTAATAATGTTTTTAAAGAAAAGAAATTTATTTATGGTATTTGTTTTATTAAGTTTTCTATTGTGTTTTATTTCTTTTGGTTTCAAAATATAAAGTCTTCCGCTGTGTAACATTTTAAGTTAGAAAATGTGTTTGAAATCATAACGTTTTAAAATGTTCTAAAAATGGAATGTTACACAATGCCTCATCAGCCTAGAGGAAGACATTGTGTATCACGACCCGGAGGCGGGCCTAACAGAACCGCCGTGTCAGGCGACTTGATCATCTAAGAGAAGCAGATTACCTAGCCCAAGGCATAGATTTTTAGTGGATGATTTTTTATAATACAGCACGACCCAAGAGTTATGGGCATAGGTCCATATAGTGATCACGAGAAATAAGGGTTCACAAACATAAAGGAATCCAAATATTGTGCAACAAATCCAACCAATAGAATTTAGTTATACAAACAAAAGAATTTATCTTCACCAAGAAAATAAGTCTAAACACTCAAAAATAAACAAGGAAAGAAATCAAACTCCACACCCTTTAGTTGCTCTTGCCTTTAGCTGGAATTTGAGGGAATCATTTGGGGTGAGTGACTAACTTAGTAAGATACATATAGACTAGATGCAATGCATGTGAAAACTTGTCTTTCTCATCTTTAGAAATAATGTTATGCTTCTCTTTTACAGTAAATGTATGTTACTCAAAAACTCTAATCATTTTTATAAAGCAGGTCCAAGGTCATCGATGAGGCTTTTATAGAAAATAGGACATATACATAGATAACTATACCTCAAAAATATGACAACACCTTTTTTGGATCTGAAAATTTATCAATTAAAAATATGGTCACTCAAGGACCCATTCGGCACTCATTAGAGAATAGGTGGTCATCTATCGATGACAACACCTCATGAGGCAAAAGAAATAAAAATGATAGCGATCCAGAGATCCAGCGCATCACCTGAGTTGTCGACGAGCTAATGCTCTTAATCAACACAACTCGTACGATCAAATAAAATGAAAAAGGTTTCTTGCAACAGATTGCTTCTCAACTAGAATAGCTATAGGTTCCAAATTGACGAGGGTCATTGACGAGCGGAGCTATGAGCCGTCATGCAACCCGTCGATCGAAACGATACTAGGATTACCAAAACTTAGAGACTAACAACCTTCTGATCCATGTAACTAAACCCTGGCTAGGTTCTTGGGATCGAAACCCATGGTTATATCATAACCGTCCCTTTTCCATTTTGACTTATGGGGCTCAAAACCCAAAGACATGTCACCGGTGCCCTATCAGCCTTTTGTAAGTACAAACAATCAATCTTATTGTAGTAGAGATTGCATGGGATAGCCTCATGATGCTTTGGCGACAGAGTGCTCAAAGCATCAAGAGGATTCATCCTCCCAACATACATTCAGATATCAAAACCAAAATACCATGTACGGAAAGTAAATGTGAGAAAACATATACATACATAGAAACAGACGTGCTATTGAAACAGTCTTCATCGGGTTTTTAGGACTTGTATCCCACAAAATATTCATTTTGAAATCATGATATGATGTAATGCAAAAGGTATAGAAATTCTTACCTTTACAGCGTTTTCTCTTGCCGATTGGAGTGACCGTCTCCTCAAGAATTATGTCACAATCTCCGAAATCATCCGAGCCTATATCACAAAAGAAAATCAAACAAACCGTACGGTGGTAAGGTCCTAAACTGGGTTTAGGAACCCATACTGGACACTCGGTCAAGAAAACTAGAAGACAGTGCACTAGGAAAAGTAAGGTAGTGACTTCGTAGACATTGAACCGTGCGTCTGTTAGGTTCCTTGCACGATTTCCTGGATGGCTATAGGGTCTATTCGCAGAACATCGGGTGTTCCGTGGCACTGTTCACCGTGCAACATCCTTTACAATTTTTGTCTATTCCTCGGACATGTGCAGATCACGTGGTCCTTTACGTTTGTTTTGCCTCGAAACATATGTCTTTCTGCTCCAGAATGGAGGTACTTTTGGTTCGTTTCGCTGTGGAATGTGGTCCTTTTGGATCGTTCTGCTGTGGAACATGAACCTTCCTATTCGGTCCTCTGCAGATCATAGATGTAACATCCCATATTTTTAAAGTGCGTAAAATTTAAAACTTTTCTTTCCATAAAAACATCAGAGTCTTTGTCCTTCATAAAACCCGATCACTAACACTCAATCGCTTTACTTTCACTTTTCTCAGTTTTCTTTCACCTTTATCAGTTTACATTCAAAAATCATAACATTCTTTGAATAAAATGCAGCTGAATAAAAATAACATAAAAGAATAAGAAATAAGTTACAAAACTCTTTTTCAATTTCTTTTCCTTTCACTTTCTAGCACAGCCAGCCATAAGATCCACCCGTGCAAATCTCTCATCAACTGTCTTTAACCAGCTCATCTGTTGCCCGTTCGTACCTACATCACAAGACCTAAACTAATGAGTCTAATGCTCAGTAAGTGATAAAATGAAATACAGATGATATGCATGATCATACAATGCAATTTAGGCCAAGAGTGCATACATGACAAACACCGTGGGACCATGAGTAACCCGGTCAATCCACAAAGGAACAATATATATCAAGGGGTTACTCAGGCCGTATACACTCCTTTGTTACGAGAACGTTGGGGATTTCAGAACAGGAAGCAATGAACCCTAGTATCCCATGTCGCTAACCTATTTTCTTTCTAATCCATCCAACATGGATCTATATGACAATGGGACGTCATTAACTTTCCGAACCCCCACACGCCTATTTACATAGATTATTATGTCATACAATATGCACGTGGATTCATACAATCCTATATGCGATAAATGTCTACTAAACACATCATTAAAAGAACCTAAATCTAGTAAATACACAACACACAATCCTAATTCTTGCGATGTAGGGTCCGAAGACCAAAATACAGTCAATATCAACTTAACTGGCGTCCATAACGTCTTTCTGTTTCTTTTCTCTTCTTCATACCTTCAAAACCATAACAACTATGCATTAATAACAGTCTCCTAAATCTTAACAATTATGACAGAATAGCAATAACCCACAATGTTGCTAATTCCATCAATGTGACTTTACTTTACAAAACTGAATAGTTGTTTGTCATGTTTCCCACATCAAAGTAGAGAACCAGTTAATTCCATGACGTTCAATGCATTTAACTTTACCATTATTTTCATACTCATCCATAATAGGAAGTATAAATTCTTCAACCTACGAAGTATATCAATTCAAGCGATAAAACTATAGAAACTCATTTCTAACCTACATGACATATTTCTTGATCTTTATTAAAGCAGAACACATTAGTGCAACACCTCACTGCTTAACATTACCATTTTCGTGCCAACATAAATTCCAAACAACAATTACAAAGGCTCCACTATTTAACAGTTTCTACTAACCACAACTTGACTAGCAACCGTTCAACTTCACAATTAACAAACATCTAAACCAAGGCCAATATATAATATCCAAATAAATACACTCCAACGTAGGAGAACATCCAATAATGCATTCACTATCTTCAAGTGTACAACTTCAGGCCAACATCAAACAAGGAATGATTTCATTACCTGAAGTATGTCCAAAAGCAGCAGCACATCACATTCCTTAGAAATTGTCAGCATGTCGGCCATTCATCACAGCTATTCGTCCATTATCCATTTTGCAGCAACTCACAAACAGAAGACAAGACAATTTGTCACAACCCAAAATCAATCAGCATAACTGGTTATCCAACAAAACATTCAAGAGAGGCTGTCACCAAAATCAACATAAGTGGTTATCCCACAAAACATTCAATACTTTCAACATTCACTACTCCATACAATTCAACATAACTGAATCAAATATCTGAATAGCTAGGAGAGGAAATCCAACTTACCTCAACAGAGGGAATTAGTTCAAGTTTCCAGATCATCAGACTCCAACCTCGCCTTCATAACTTTCACTGCAACATCGAATGGAGAAACACCCGAGAAAACAAAACACCCACAACTCACTGCGTTCCTTTATAGCCAGAACCAGAGACGTACACCAATGGACAAGCAAAGGATGGAGGTCCACTAACCTGAAGACACTTCCTCGCAGTCTGAACGTGTCGCCAGCTTAAGGAGTCGAAGACAAACTTAAAGACAAAAGAGAGAAGCATCATATTTAAATGGGTTTTTCGGCCAATTTCGCCCTTCTGGACGCGGTGCATCATCCGCAGTATCGTCCGCATCGTCCGAAACCAGTTTTCGAAGGAGAAAACACGTCCCCAGTCCTTCGTCCGTATCGTCTGAAATGCATATTCGAATGCCATTTGGCATCCGCATGAGTCGTCCGCAGTCGTCCGAATGTGTCTAGACTTAGGACAGATTCATTCGGACGCCATTTTCTCCCGTCCGCAGTCGTCCGCAACAGTCCGAATTGTCCCAGAATTGGACAAATTCAAAGCGGACGGTTCTGCTATCGTCCGCAGCGTCCATACTATGACAGTTTTAGAGTTGAGGATGCCAAATACCGTCCCAACTCGTCCCAAAATCCATTTTATGTGTTTTTCTTTAACTTTTTATCTTAAATTTCATTGGCCACATATGCTAAACCATATGAATACCTACTATGATCTGAGCACAACATCATGCATGGATTATACGGGCTTTTTCTTTTTTTCAGGACATTACAATAGACCTTCAGGTTGGTTCCTCCGCAGAATGAGAGCCTTCCAGTCCACTTCTTCGTGGAACTTTGGACTCATCGATTCATTCCTCTACGGAATGTTGGACTTCTTTACTCATTCCTCCATGGAACAATATGTTTCCTTTTGCGGGATCAACGTCTTTCTACTAGAGCCCAAACCCTTGCTAGCTCCCAACTCCATCGTACGATCCCTCGATCATCCGTCATCCAAACTATAATGAGAGGAAGGAGGTGGTTCTTCTCTCGGTTGGGCTTCCGCCTCTCATAACCTAACCTCACTCGTCAATCGGGATTTTTGAGCTTACGACCAATCCAATCCTACCAAACTTCAAGATTTTACCTTAACCAATTCTGCACCCGAATCTCCTTCGTGAGCTCCATGAATCGTTGTTCTGACAACACAGATCTCTAGTAAAAATTTCTCCTCTCACTACATCTGTGTTTGCCCTTGTCATTCCTTCACTTCTTTCTCTCTCTTGGCTTGTGAGGGTATACCCATGAGAAGAGTATATTCCTAATAAAAATCCTACCCCACTTCCATTAAAAATTATATTTTATTTCACTTAATGATTGGAGAATACTATTCCCCAAATTTGCAAAAAACTCAAATTTCTATTCTTTCACTCACTGACCAAGACTCTATACGCGGGTGTTACACGGTAAGTCGGTTAGGTTCGAATGCTGAATCAACATGACGCCTAAAATTCAAACACGCGAAATTTTATTTATTTAAAATTTTCATGAGTTTTACACTGTGAGAGTGATCCGAAGATCTTGCCCCTCATAGGGGTTTCCTACAAACCAGTCATTGACGACACAACCCAAATACTTAAACACCCTGATCAGGTTTAGGGATTCAAAATTCAAGGGGTGCAAATAAAACATCTTCACGCAGCAAAAGATGTATCGGGAGATATCTCATGATTTTTTACACCAAAACTGTCCAAAGTATCAAGAAGACTCAACCTCCCAAATCACAACCATATCATACCATAAAAATCATGCATGTAACGTAAAGGTGTAAACTTACGTATATACATAGTATAAAAGCTAATGTGTTGTCGAACAGTCCCCGTCAGATTTTCATATGTGACAATCCCACAAAATATATTTGGGAAACTATGATGCACTACAATGCAACTAAGTATAAAACCACTACCTCGGTGACAACCAAAAGCCAAGCCAAGCATGAGCCATCAAATGCAAGCACCAAAACCAAGGACATCATCGGAACCTAAAACGAAGCATATGTCAAAACCCCAAACCAAAACTAGGAATACGACAAGACTCATAGACCAAAATACAAAACAAGACTTGGCTGACAAAGCCGAACGTGGTTCACTAAATACAAACTCTAAGAAACAAACAGTGCGGTCAACCAAAACATAACAGCGGTCAACCCAACACCTCAGTAGACAACCAGAAAGACCCACTGCATTCTCTTGTCGATTTTCTCCCCAAATAGGTGTAAAACCCTAAATAAAACTCTAAAACAACCAACATAGTCTAAATATTTCCCTCGAATTCAAGTTTCTAAGCTCAAATTAGAAGCCACAAAAAAAACCCCAAACTTTAAATGACAAAACTAGGTTAGAAATCGACTTACCAGCAAAGCTCACTCATAAAGGTTGGAGATCGAAACGACACAAACAAGAATAAGGAGGAGAAACGACAAGGATTACTCATCGATTTCTCCCCCTTTTTCCTCTTCCCCCTCTTCTCTCTTCCCTCTTCCTCTTCCCTCTTCACACGTGCATAATCTTCCTCAACAAGGAAGAGATTTTCCTTTAAGGAGAAAAATAAAAATAAATAAAAATTTTATTTAATAAATATAATATAAATTAATATATTATAAATATTAAACAAAATTTTTAAATCCTAACCCAGCAAATACCCAGAACTCAATCTACGAAAAAGAGAACTTACTAAATAGAATCCCACAATTTTGGGCTGCAAGAGAACATAGAACGCATTGGTTGACCATTTACTAGACCACTTCACACGCGACCGAAGACCTGCGACACATGGTAGGGACTTGGTCAACCCAAGAAAATTGACTCGATCAAATCAAAAAATTTACTCAGAAAAATATAAAATCTAAAATTTTTTTATTTTACCTATTAAATTTATGTAACTCCCCCTTAATGGAGTAATTAAAAAATATGTATATCCCTTTTTAATTTTTCCCTTAAAATCACAATCGTTATATTCTCCTCCACTTAAGAAATTTTGTCAACGAAATTTAGAACAACCTGAAACATTCATCATAACAGGTGAGGGTATCTCGCTACTATTTTTATCTCGATATTCCAAGTAGCTTGTCTTTTTGCTATGGTTCTTGCACTAAACTCAAACCAAAGAAATATCCTGGGGTGTAGAGCTTTAATGTCTCGACCTAATATCCTCTTAGGCATTTTATAACGACCCGATTTTTATTTACTTTGAAAATACGTGGAATTTAAATCTTTTTCTTGCATAAAATCAGAGTACGACTTTTCTTTATAAAAACCGATCGTTAAAACTCTTTACTTAAAACATTTTGCAGAAGAAGTAATAAAATCATTTTATAACACGCAGCGGAATGAAAAAAAAAACATTAAAGAATATTAAATAATTTACAAACCATTTTACAAACTGTTTCTTTTTAAAGCTCTTTAACCCAGCCAGTCACAAGATCCACCCATGCAAATCCTTCATCAATTGTCTTTGACCTGTTCTTCTGCTTCTCGTACGTACCTACATCACAAGACCTAAACTAATGAGCCTATTGCCAGTAAGTGATAGACTAAGTGTAATGCATATGATGCATGATCACACGATGCATTACAGAGGAGAACTGTATCTCGTCTATTAGTCGGGACGATGGATAAGTCAATTGCTCTCGTGGCTAAACCTATGGTTCCGACAGGGAACCACGCCAATCGGGGTGTCACCACGAGCCATACCCAGTCGTTTTGTTAAAGACATTGGGGATTTCAGAACAAGAGAAATGAGAATCTTACAATTCCCATGGCTTAACTGTACCTCACCGCTCCCTAAGCGGGAGTAGGCACTCCAATAGGGGTGTCACCACGACAACCATTCCCAACCTTCGCGAACCGCCACATGCCTATTTACATATATTTTAGGATGACACACATTATACTCGTGCCTAAATACAATCCTATATGATGATATAAATGTCTAATAAACATATAATTAAAAGAACCTAAATCTAGTAAACACACAACATGCAATCCTAATTCTTGCGATGTAGGGTCCAAAGACCAAAGCACAGTAAGTATCAACTTACCTAGCGTCCTTAGCGCGATTAAGAAATTCATGTTGTCCTTCTCCTTTTTATACCTTCACAATTTCATAACATTTATCATTAAAATCACAACTCATCAATCTCAACACATTTTCATTTGCTACTTACTAAAATCCTTAACTCAAGTTCAACTTAGACGCGTAACCATTTCCAACAATATAACACCTCCAATATCTCTATGCTTATCAACTTCCAACAACAGTTACACAATCCCTTATTAACATTTCCAATAACTACAACAATAGCAATCCCAGCTTAACAAAATTCTCCATTTATAGTTAACAGATTATTGATCTCAGTAATTCATGCTTCATAAGTTAATAAAAGCAGTAGCTAAACAATTGATCACTAGCATTCTAACACAAAGATTTTATTATAAACCAAGCAAAAACATCATCCAACGACAGGTTAATCAAATCCATTTTTAATACTAAGATAAGCTTCGACAGATGCAAATCCAACTTAACATAATTTTCCCCTCTTTATCTTAACATTTTCTCAGTTACTTGCATTAAGAGTGAGCAACCATTCCCATTAACAAATTACATTCCAGAACTAATCACAGTATGCTCATTATCCAAGTAAAACAACTCATTAAAATCTTCAGAATATCAACCTAAACACATTTCTTGAGTGACAAACAAAACATCCCAGCATGGTGACATTTACCCACAGAACACTAAGAAAAGATAGTCCATACAACAATACTTAACTCTGTATATCCACAACAACCAATCGAGAAACAATAATTAATCCTAACTAAGAACAAAACTTCCATTCACTAAGCAATCTATCATCATTTGAACAACATAAATCTCATAACAGTGGCAACACACACTGCACGGTAATTGACAACCATATTTCAGAATAATATCTCTCAACCCACATAGAATGATTTCAACAAATTGAAAATCAATCAACAAGATGTTTTTGTTTATCAACAGAGGCAAATTCCACTATATATCCACATCCACTAACCCATTTAACATACGCAAGTTTACAGCTTCAAACAAACAATACCAACAGATTTTCCAAGTCTTAATAGTGTATAAAATACTTCATAACTCATAAAACTCAACTGAAGTGTGAAGGAAATCACCTCACATGGAGACCCGAGAGGCAGCAACTCAACTTCCTGCTTTATCTTGTCTCATTTTCTTCTCGGTCCATAGTTTCCAGAGTGTCTCCCACTTTCCTCTCAATCGTCTATTCTCACAATATCCACAAAACCATACTCCAATTAAACAGAGAAGAAATCCATTTTACAACAAGGACTCCATCAAATATAGCAAAGAAAAAGGCAGAAGCTTACCGAGGAGAAAGCAGAGGAGGAACTCTTCATCACCCTATCACCAACTCTTCTTCTTCATGGTTCATACACAAAGAAAAGAATCTCACCATCCACATCGCACTGTCTCACAACTCACCACACAGCCAGCTTCTATTCTCTAAAATCGACCATTGATTTATAGACTGCAGGGGTGATGCCATGTTTGTGGATACATTGCCCACTTCAAGGAAAGTGGTCAAACCCGAGAACGCCAAGTGGAAAGCCCTCCAAGCTGCAGGGGAGGATAAGATGGGTTGCAGGAGACTGAGAGGAGAGAGATCGTTGTTGATTTTCGCAAGAAATCGGAAGAGAGAGGACATTTTATAAATGGGTTTCTCGGAATTCCCGATGTTACGGACTAGTCGAGTCATCCGCAGTCATCGTCCGCATCGTCTCAAAGTGTCCAGGGTTTAGAACAGATTCATTCGGATGCCATTTTTTTCCCGTCCGCAGTCGTCCGCATCGTTTGAATTGTCCAAAATTTAGGACAAATTCATTCAGACGCCATTTTGTTCCCTTCTGCAGTCGTCCGCATCGTCCGAATTGTCCAGAATTTAGGACAGATTCATTTGGACGCTACCTTGTGTCGCTCGCACTGTCCGTTGGCGTCCGCAACCTGACTTTTGTACATTTTTCCTAAGTTTTTCATATTTAGTTCATTTTCCAACATTGACCCTCCACTTTCCATGGACAACTTACGTTTACTGTTGCATAATTTGATGTAATATCCATATATTAAGATTATCCAGAATTATTACATCATCAAAGAGGGAAAAGTATTTTCGGGGTATTACACATTCCCTCATAAGATACATCCTCTTGAATAGACACATTGGTCAAGGAGATAACATGCGTCAGGTTAGAATATACCTCCTAAGCATTAACCAATGAAACATGTTATGAATATAACTCAAGTGTGTTTATAAATCCAATCGGTAAACCACTAAACCCACTACCTTGATTATCCGAAAAGGACCAATATATCTTGGAGCTAACTTTTCCTTTACACCAAAGTGACTAAAGTGGAGACGCAATCGAATTTCCAAAAACACAAAGTCACCACCTTTAAACTCTTTTGATGACTCATAACCATTTTGAGTCTTTATTTAATCATATAAATTTTCTCAGTCATTTCCAGAACTAAATCAAGTTGAAGGTTTACTTACATCTTGACCTCTTTCCAACATAGCATTGATCTGGATGATCTCCCATAAAAAGTCTCAAAAGTTGAAAGATATCATTACATAAAAAGTCAACCAATATTAAGTAGTTCACCCAATTATCTCTTAGGTCCAAAGCTCAAGCTATCCCTCTACAGAGGATAACATATCACTCAAGTTTAACTTAGTGTTTAAAGATCTCTAAAGGCCTTTTCAAAACATTGTCAAAACATTAGATTTTCATCAATTACAATACTGAAGGAACATATAAGGTTGAATAATGACTTCTATATTCAATTTACTCAACTAATACTCATAATAATCCATCTTCACTGAAAATAAAATAATTGTACAAAAAGGCCATTTGATTTGCGATAATCCAGCAACTCTACACACCTAAAATGTCCCCGACAATTAGATCGTAATACTAATAGTTGTCATATCTCATTTTCACTCCTTAAGATTTTAGGGTGAAATAACCTAGCAGGTTTCAAATACTCAATTTTTTATTTGCTAATAAATCAAAATCCAATCATACACTATCATCTTCTCAATTCATATTAGCTCACTTACACTGACATTTACCATATCATTACGCGTTCAAATCCAACTATTGATGCATCAACACAATTGACACATAATGAGCATTCCTGTGGTATTGCCAAGAATAGCACAATAGCTAACTTGAACTTTATTTCTTAGAAATCAGCTAACGGTTTTTTAATCAAACTTGACAATTTTTTTGTAAGATTACTTATCGATACAAAAATAGATTAAATACTAGCATTGAAAATGATAGTCTAACTATCTGAACATATAAACTTTAATAATGCTTCTTAGTGCTTTCAAATTAACATAGCTACAATTCAAGTCAAACCGAAAGAGATAACATCTCCAGAATCAATGTGTAAAATCCGCACTTTTTGAATTTTATATTTTTGCTAAATAAATTTTTCACTTTGACTAAGTCAAATTATTTGGTGTTAACCAGGTCCTTCCCACATGTCGTGGGTCTTCTAACATGTATGAAAGACGTCCAGTCAATGGTCAACTATGCATTTCATGTTCCCCTTTGGCCCAAAGCTGTAGAATTTTGCTCAGTAAGTTTATGCTCAATTTTGTTGAATTAGAATTTCAGGATTTTATTTAATATTTATATTATATTTATTAAATAAAAGAATTAAATTTTAATATTAAAATTTATTTTTTAAAAAGAGGGGAACTCTTCTCCTTTGTAGGAGAAGAACCACAGGTAGAGAGAAGAAGGGGGGGGATTGATCCTCACCATTTCTCCATTCGATTTTTTGTTTGTGTCATCTTGTACTCTGTATTTCGTGAAGATGTTTCGCGGGTAAGTTGATTTCTAACCCCATTTTGTCGTTTAAAGTTTGGTATCTTTGTTGGTCTCGGATTCAAGCTTAAGAAACTTAAATCTGGGGGAAATTTTCAGTTTATGTTGGTAGATTTAGAGTTTATACCAGAGTATTGACCACTTGGGGAATAAGAATGGATGGAATGACATGTTTTCGCATGTTTTTGCGCTGAGAAATTACCATCGGTCAACCACTAGAAGTGCTTGGTCAACCAGAAGAGTTCCAAAGAGTTTCTAAATGTTTTGGACTGATTTCAGTCAACCGTAGAGGTGTTTTGGTTGACCAAAAAGGATCCCTAGTCGATCAAATCATGTCTCATGAACCTATGTGAGCCCTAATCAACTAGAACAGGACCTAGGTCAACCTGTGTAGGACCAAGTCAACCAAACCAGGTCCTTGGTTGACCAGAGCTGGACCCTTGTATACCAGAACAGGGTACAGTCTAACACTGGTGGCTTTAGGTTTACCACACAGAGCAGTTTTTTATATTTTTCATTTGTTTACTTGTTAGTTGGGTTCCTAGACTTAGTATAGGACCCTTCTACTATTCCTTTGTCATTGTTGATGGAAATTCTTGAACTTTGGCATGGTTTTAAACTCAAACAAGTTTTTGGATTTCAGGCCGATTTCTGATGAGTTCATATTCGGTTGATCGTCATTGAGTTTATTTGACGTTGTAAGGTCTCGGTCGGCCTCCGCTTTGCCTCGTCGATAGTTTGTGGTCTCGGCTTACCACCATGGTGTCTAGTCGACACCAAGTGATTCTGATCGACTGTGGTTTGGTTTGGTTAATTCCAGTTGAGTCTTCTCAACTGGTGGGTTTTTCGGTTCCTGCATGTTATAATTCATCGAGTGCAACTGTGTCTTATTGACTGGTGTGCCCTTCTGATTTGGGTTTTGATTTAGGACTCTTGTTATGTCCTTAGTTTTTTTTTTTTTGAGATTTTGACATCGGCCTTGTCATAGGTTTCAGAGATGTTGCTTATTTCGACCCTCACTTCAAATAGCGCGTGGAGCTGGCTAGTCGGTAAGATTTTCGTGGTCGCCTATGAGGTAGTGATTTTTATACTTTATGCACTGCATTGCATCATTGTTTTCAAATTGATATTTTGTGGGATACCACATACGAAAATTGACAGGGACTCTTTCAACACCACATCTGTTTTTACATATACACATGTTTTCACACGTTTACTTTATCGTATATGGTATTTTGTTAGATATTTTGTGCATATATTGGAAGGATGAATCCTCTTGATGCTTTAGGCAATCTTGGCACCAAAGCATCATGAGGCGATCCCATGTAATATTCTACTACAAGAAGATTGATTGTTTGTACGTGCGAAAGGGTGATAGAGCGCCGGTACTATGTCATTGGGTTTTGAACCCCATGAGTCAAAAGGGTTATAGGGTGGTGATGATGCGCTCCTTGGGTTTTAAGACCCAAAACCAGGCCAGGGTTTAGTCACATAGATTGTTGGTTGTCAGTTGTTGGGTTTGCATGCCTAGCACCTTTTCATTTGACGAGTGGCGTGATGGATCGAATCTCTGCTCGCTAGTAACTCTTGTCAATTTGGATATTGTAGGTGGCTAATTGAGGAGCAACCCAATGCTAGGAACCTTATTCATTATTGATACTGCGTATGGTTTCGCCCGTGGTCTACGGACGTGGGTACCATCTTCTTTTGCCTCATGAGATGTTGCTATCGACGGATGGCTGTCTTTTTTGTGATGTGTACTGGGTGGGTCATTGTGTGACCATCATTTTTCACTGATAATGTTTTCACATGGAAAACGATATTGGCATATGTTGTGATATAGTTGTCTATGTATACAACATGTTTGGATAAAAGTCTCTTCGATGAGCCATGGGTCTATTTGATAAAATGATAAAGAGATTTTAAAGTTGATTTAAAAAGCCTTATACAGTATAAAGAAGCAAAATCTTGATTTTTTGAAAGATGTATAAAAATGTTTTCTAGTGCATTGTTTTTAATATAGATTCCCCTACTGAGTTTGTCACTCACCCCTTAGAATATATTTTTCTAAATTCGGTGTATAGAATTTGAACAAGGTATTTGCAAGGTGTTTGTCTATGCTTTCCGCTTTGGCATTTTGGCTTCTCCTTGAGTGGGTGGAGGTCTATCAATCCAAATATTTTAATCTCTAGTATGTTTGGGATTTGATGCTTGATGTTGTTTGGTTTGTTTCCTGTGCAGTGATTTTTTTTTTTTGTGGTTATTATATTATCTTCACCCATGTTGATCACTCTATGGACCCTAACTCATGTGTTTTGGGTTTTGAGCTTAATTTCATATTAAGACTCTCGCTTTATCTTAGTCTTGGGTTGGGCAATCGGGTTCTCTTTGATGATCGAGTTGTCTGGCCCGTCAATTCTATTAGGCCGCTTCCAGATTGTAACAATATATCTGAAAAATATTAACTAATTACTTAGAAGTCATACCAACTACAGTCCTAGTGTAAAATTAATGATCTTTTAAGGTTGCAAGAAAATTCTTAGATACTTCGTTTGTTCCCTATAAGTTTTAACCCAACAAATATTAACAGATACTTTAACAAATTAAAGCAATATGATCATAAGATATGCTTCATCATATTCTTAAAAGTAACTATGACACCAATCAAACAAAATTTTAAAATCTTAAGACACCAAATGTCCATAACTAATTCAAATAGGGATAGTCACACAAATATCTTTCTTAGCAGATTTTTAATTGATGAGAGTCTAATCTAAAATCATTTGTGGCAAAATATATGGATCATTCTAACAAATTGAATAGGATATTCTTTCCTAACAATGGATAATTAATATCAATCACCACATGATCAAACTTCTAACACTTGGAAACAAACCATTTTGTATAAAGCAATAGAAACTAGAACAATGTTGGGACAAAATTAGTCCACAAGTCAAACTCACAATAGGATTATAACCCTGGCAAATCTACAAAAAAATAGTCAATATACACAGTCGCCACTAATAAAACTAGATTCTCCCAACTAACTCATAGTCACAATTAATACCAAATATACACCCATAATACTTTACCCTCCACGCCCGCTAAAAAAAACATTAAATACAGGAAATATTGTGCATAATCAGCAACTAAGTCGCACACTAACCGAAGAGTCATGCTCCTCACACAACAACTTAATCTAGTCTATACTCACTCAACAAGTCAAAATTTAAGATTACATCCACCTAAACTATACAAAAAAACCTAAAAACTGACTTAACTATGCATGTAAAAGCCATGAAATTTTAAAATAACAAATTTCACTCGTAAATTTTGCACGTTACAATCAGACATTATGTTGAAAGAGTAGACCTAATTTGTTGCGCAGCAACCACGTGTAAATTCATGGCCAGTTGGTCAAATTCGGTGAGATTGGGTAATTACCGAGCGATAAATAAATCAAGAAAGTAAATTTGGAAAATTAAATTGACCAAAGGTACATTGCCTGTTTGTGTTTCGAGCGAATTGGAGTTCAAGATGGAAAACAATTTGGATTATTTGATATATAATATGTAATATATGTTTTATATATATTATTATTATATATAAAGTTAAATTAAAATAAAATATTAAAGAAAGGGGAGAAGAAGGAAGAAGACATTTCTTCTTCTTCTTTCGGCCGATTGGTAAACACAATGGAGGAGGGGACGAAGGCGAAAATCGACCGTTCAACAAAACGATGGAGGGGAAACATTCGCAGCAACCTTGAAAATGGTAAGCTCTTCCCTCCAATTTAAGGTTTACATTTTGGAAAATATTGGCATCAAATTCAAGCCTCGAAAGCTCGAATCCGAGGGACAGGCACGAATCCCAGGGACCCCTCTATTGAATGTTGGATAAATTGGAGTCTAGGGATGTTAGTTGATCAATTGGAGACAAAATGGGGAGGAATGGTGCATCTCATGAGGAGAATTCACACTGGACATAGAGGTTGGTTGATGGACGATCGACCAGGGATGTGAGGTCAATAGACTGGAAATTTCACAGTCGATCGACCAAAGGCAATGATTGATCGACCAAAAATGGGCCTGTATATCGCCCAAAGTTTAGAGGTAACTCCAGATAATCACCAGTTGATCAATCAACCAGGTGATTGATTGGTCCTCTAGTTGATTATCGACCTAATATGGATTGATCAATCACCCAAAGTTGAAAGACAACGCTGGACGATCAACTAGTCGATCAAACAATCAGTTGATCGACCGACCCACAGGTGATGATCGACCGGTGAGGAGCTAATCGATCACAAATGCAAAGAAATGGATAGATTGCCCTGTAATTTTTCCTAAGTTGACCCTGTCGTATAGATTTGCGTGTTATTGGGTCAATTACACCACGATTGGGTTCCTATTCCTAGTATAGGAACCTCTAACTAAATCATTAGGATTTATTGATGAGAATTTCCATGTTTGGCATATTTTAGGCTCTAAAGAGTTCGAGAACTTTGAGTCGATGCCTGAGGTTGCTACTCCTTCACATACAAGGAAGGACAACCATTGAGGTAGGAATTTCAAGCTGACTTGCTTGCATTACATTGCATAATTTTCCAAGAACATATTTTGTTGATTACCGCCTACGAAAACCTGATGGGGACTGTTCGATAGCACATCAATTTTATACTACCTATGTACTTTTACACATTTACTTTCGTGTATTTTATTTCATGGTATGTATTATTTTGTACACTAATTTGGGGGATAAGAATCCTCTTAATTCTTTACACGGTTTCAGTATCAAAGTATCAGGAGACTATCTCCGTTATATCTCCTAATGTGTGGAGATGGTTGTTTATGTGTTGTGTGAAAGATTGGATTAGGAAAGTGATGATGCTTCCTTAGGTTTCGAATCCCTAAATTTGATCCAGGTGTATATTACGGGTTGTGTCGTTGCTGAGCGTGGTTACCGACAACCCGGTTGATGAGCTGGGTCTTCAGACTACCGTCATTTGTCTTCCTCCAGGCTCATGAGGTGTTTCCCACGTTGGTGGCCGCCTTTCAGTGTGATTGTTTAGGTGAGTCCTTAAATGACCCTCCTTTTTCACTAATAATGATTTTCAAGACAAAGATACGAGAGTATTTAACTTATAACTAGTTGTCTATGTATACACCCATGTTTTCTTGATGTCTCGTCGGGGGGCCTTAAGGCCAAATTTCCTTAAAAGATAAGAAGGATTTAAAATGTTTTGAAAATGTTCATGGCTTCTCGAAATTCATGGTTTTTACAAAAAGGGTAAAATACGTTTTACACACGTATAACATTTAGTATAAGTTTCCTACTGATCTAGTCACTCACTCCAACGACCCTTCCACTCAAAGTAAAGGAAAGAGCAAATAGGCTTGTGCGGGTTTGGGCTAAAGACCTTACTTTCATTTATTCTATTTCGTTTCTTAGAACCTTTATTTCCTCGTGAACGTACAGTTGGATGAATGTAATTTATTTATCTAGGTTTTGAACTTTGGATTGTATGCACAGTTTCACTTGGACTCATAATTTTATAATTCCGCATCAATTATTCTCGCGATCACTACATTGATAGTGGCTCATCACAAGTAGGCTACGCTGGATATTTATACAAGCCTTCAGTCTTCAGCAATATTTTAACAAGTTTTGGGTTAGGCGATCGGGTCCTCTCCGAGGACCGAGTCGTTCAGCCTAGCATTTCTGTCCTGCTTACATCCTAGTCATGATAAAAAATTTTGGTATCAAAGCTCAAGGTTTCACAATTTCTAAATAGTGATTGCTAGTGTAACGCCCCTTTTTATAAAACAAATTTTTGTAGTAAATTCCTGTGATATTTTTTTTTTCTTCAAAAACCAACACACTAAAATGATGTTAGTTAAATTCTTTTGTTAAAAAGCATACCTCTACTAAACCATGTATCTATAAAATCTTTGAAAATATTATACTTGTCATTTAAACATCATTGGAATAAAAACCGTACTTAGAAATCTTTACAGTGGAAGACTTTATAAATTTGAAATGCATTTATTTCCAAGGCTCAAGTTTTTTAACAGTCCTTTACTAATTCATAAAAATACACACTTCATAAAATAGTAAGAGAAACCATGGAAATTACCCAACAACCACCAAGTGTTCATCATGAGCAAGCTCCATCAACGTAACTTCGCATTTGCCATTCCCTTTCTAATATTTGTACCTACAATGCAAGGTTCATCTATAAGTCTAAGACTTAATAAGTAATGTATGTGACCACGAACATGACATGACTTTTCTTCTTTTCTTTCTTTTCTTGTCTTTCTTTCTTTTTTTTTTATTTCATTTTTCTTTCACATTTCGGATATGAGTGGGCTCAATAGTGGGGCACACACTATTTTTCTCCACCCTTTTGGGAGACAGACTCCACCATTTTGGGAGTCCTCCATTAGTTGTTGTGCAAATTAATGCACAATGCCCTAGCAGCTCTTTTGCGCCAATCATCCTCAGGTTGAGCCGGAAGCAAACTAACAGGCTAATATACCATTGGCCCACTCTTTTGGGGCAGTCTGTCCTTAGTCACTATTTACATACATTTTATTCTTATTTTATATTTCTTATATGCAAACCCATGTTGAGCATACATCATAATGCAACATGAACATTTCCACCTCATAAGCAAATATCAAACAATAGCAACTACAAATCTTTAATACCTTTTTCCATCATAAACAGAACCATAAAATTTTTACAATAAAACCACCTCTTACCCATTAGTCAAGCAAGATAGTATCGAGGTTCTCAAATGACAGAGCATCATTACATATGAATTATAAGCCAAGTCTCATCATCAAAGGTACAAAAACATAACAATAAACCGTGAGCCTAAATTAAACCCAATTATCAGAGCAAAATATCCTACACCAAATCTCTCAAGCTGAAACTGAAGATAGAGAACTAGTTCCACACAATAGAGCATGATTTCCTCTATGACGTCTATCAATGCAGTATACAAAATATAGAACTAAGCCCGAATCATCAGATCACTAATTATCCAACAATGTTCAATAATGCAGTAACTGAAGTAGAGAACAAACCCAACTAATAGAGCACTATCCTCCATAACACCTAACAAGGCAGTACATGCAATAGAGAAGTAAGCCCAATCAATAGAACACTATCATCCACAACATCTATCAAGGTGGTACATGAATTAGAGAAGTAAATCCAATCAACAGAGCATACTTATTCCACCATGTTCTGTAATACCGCAGCTAAAATGAAAAAAGAGACTCATTTGACAGAGCTAACATCCTTAACAACATATAAGACCTCTATAATGTCCACTAAGTGTTAGGAGTAGTTGGCCATTAAGTGTCAACTGCAATTTTGTCTCCCACAATTATGAATACTTGACAAAACTACCAAATTGTCAAAATGATGGTCTGATTTTTCGGAGATATGTATGCAACCACTGTGCATATGCGTTCGTCCATTTTTTTTTATAAAACCCACTCAAAGAAGTCTTGATGGAAGATGATTAGAGTCTCATTCAGTGAAGAGGTTCCCCAGTCCAGTGATTTCTTTCAGTAAATACACCATCGTAGAGAAATAAATTGGTTTGGAAGAAACTCTGAAGGAAGGGAAAGCAGTTGTCCCCATTTTTCATTGTCAATGGCTGGAGGTAATTATAGAATTTATTCCGAATTGATCTATATGCTGTAATTTTGATTCAAGAAGCATGTATAGATTGTTTACGTTATCTAACATTTGGTATCAGAGCTTAAATCGCCTCTTTCTTGACGTTTTTGGAAATCCTTAATCTGTACACATTTTGAAATGGAGGATTTCGACGAAGTTGTTTATTGTGAAGAATTAGTCAAAAAAATTTTTATGACCAATCTGCTGTAAAAAGTATTGAGTTTGATGCACAAAATCAAGTATTTCAATTGGTTTTCGAATGAATTTCGTGGGTTTTCGTAGAACTGCAGTTTTTGTTTTGTTTTGGAGGTTGAAGATGAAGAGAACTACATGTAGTAAAAAGATTCTGGTGTATTGCCGCTACTAGGAATCAAACACTTGCCCTATTGAAGGATAATTTGAATGGGTTGCCACTCAAATTGAGTGACTTTTGTTGCAATATATTGATATTAGTTTTTTAATATAATAAACTGTTGTTTTATGGAAAAATTGTTGAAACTTGAAACCTATGATTAGAACCCATGACCTCTGCAATGATATGTACGCTTGCAACCACTCTGCCATAGATCATTTCTGGGCATAATTGACTAGTTCTAATAATTCTGATAATAGAATTGCAAATAAAATACAATAATTCATTATAGTAATGATTGTTGTGTTTATTTTTGTTTCCATGAGTAAAATAAATGCATAACTGATTTCGTTGAAATTAAGTAATTTGTCAATTAAATAGCATGCATATTTAATTGTATGGAGTTTTATTTATTTTGTATGCATAAGTTGTTAATGACGTATACAAAATAATGGTATCTTAAATAATAACATCGAAATTCAGTTAATTAAATGTCGAGTGATTTAATATGATTTTATTTAATTGAAGAGTAGCCACAACATCTTTAATTAAATAAAATTATATATTGAGTATTAAAAATCACATTATGACATTTATTGTAATTAATTTTATAAATATGATAAAATTTATCCCACAGGAAATTTTATTGTATTTATTTAATTAATTAGAATAAAATATCAAGTTATTTCTTAATTACCCATAGGAATTAAGAAAATGGATATAACTTGATAGTTTTATTAATTCGGTAAAAATGAATCTTATTAAATTAGAACTTTATCCCACAGGCAAGTTTTATGTTTTTAGATTCATTATTATTTCATGATTTACATTGGTAAAAGATGATATTCAGTTTTGCCTCTTTTAAGCATGTTATTTATTTTCTCTACAGCTATGAATGCTTTGAGTTTCTCTGATTTAAAATCCGATATACCTGAGTTAAAGGGTGATAATTATAAAGTATGGAAGAAGAGAGTTCTCCTTCATTTGTGATGTGTGGACATCGATTATGCTATAAGGAAAGACAAACCAATAATTACTCCGACCAGCACTCTAGAAGATCTAGCTCTTTATGAACGTTGGGAACGTTCCAATTGCCTTAGTGTGATGTTCATAAAGACTAAGATCGTTGTTGGTATCTATGGTTCTGTCGAACAGCATAATGATGTTGTGCCATTGCTGAAGGCTATAGAAGAGCAATTTTGCACTTCAGATAAGGCACTAGCAAGTACACTCATCATGAAATTTTCATCCTTAAGGCTCACTTCAGTTACGGGTGTGCGTGAGCACATCATGCAGATGAGAGACATTGCGGCTCAACTTAAGACACTTGAGGTTACTATGTCAGATTATTTCTTGGTGCACTACATTCTGAATACTCTTCCACAGCCATATGGTCCTTTCAAAATCTCTTACAACACACATAAGGAGAAATGGTCTATTAATGAGTTGATGACCATGTGTGTTCAAGAAGAAGGGAGGTTGATAATGGAAAGAGGAGATAGTGCCTTAATGATGACCCAAGGAAAGAAAAAGACACAAGCCAAGAGAAAAGATAATGGGAAAGGTAAAATACCGATCCAATCTGGTGAAATCAAGAAGGAAATTAAGTGTTATTTCTGTGATAAGAAAGGGAACATGAAGAAAGATTGCACCAAATTTAAGGCCTGGCTTGAAAAGAAAGGGACATCAATCTCATTTATTTGTTATGAATCTAATATGGCTCATATTATTTATAATACTTGGTGGATTGATTCTGCTTCTACAATCAATATTTCGAATACCTTGCAGGGTATGCGAAACCTGCAAAAACTAGTGGGAAGTGAACAAAGCATCTATTCTGGAAGTAAGATGCGTTCACATGTGGAAGCTGTTGGAACATGCAGTTTAGTTCTCAGCAGTGGTTTCATTTTAATTTTAGAAAAGACTTTGTATGTTCCTAGTTTTTCTAGGAACTTAATTTCAGTTTCAAGTCTTGTATATTTGGGATTTTCCTTTACATTTTCAGATGTAAACTTCAGTTTATTTACAAATCTGATCTTGTTGGAAATAGTACAATGTCTTGTGGTCTTTTCTCTATTGATTTACAAAATGATACTACTCATGATGTTATGCATGTTCACACTGGTAATAAAAGATGTGTTATAAATGAGGATTCCTCTATGTTGTGGCACCGGAGATTGGGACATATCTCCATACAGAGAATTAAGCAATTAATAAATGATAAAGTACTTAGTACTTTAGATTTTACTGATTTTGATACGTGTTTGGATTGCATTAAGGGAAAGCAAACCAATGTATCTAAGAAAGGTGCTAAGAGAAGTTCAGAGATATTAGAGATCATACATTCAGACATTTGTAGTCCAGTCATGGACTCAAATGGTCCGAGATACTTCATCTCTTTTATTGATGATTACTCACAATACATGTATCTCTATTTGCTTCAAAATAAATATGAAGCATTGGAAGTCTTTAAGGTTTTCAAGGCAAAAGTAAAGAAACAATGCGGTAAGCAAATTAAGATCGTGAGGACTAATAGAGGTGGAGAATATTATGGTAGATATACTGAGGATGGACAAGCACCTGGTCTGTTTGCTAGTTTTCTTCAAGAGCATGGAATAGTTGCTCAATACACTATGTCTGGTTCTCCGGATCAGAATGGTATGGCAGAAAAAAGAAATCGAACATTATTGGACATGGTGAGGAGTCTGCGTAGCAGCTCAAAACTTCCAGATTTCTTGTGGCCTGATGCACTTAAGACGGCAGTGTATATATTAAATCGAGTTCCAACCAAGGCTGTCGAAAAGACGCCATTTGAGTTATGGAAAGGTTAGAAACCGAGTTTGAGACATATACGCATCTGAGGATAGCCGTCTGAAGTGAGAATTTATAATCCACAAGAAAAGAAGCTAGACCCAAGGACCATTAGTGGCTATTTTATTGGATACAGCGAGAGATCTAAAGGGTATAGATTCTATTGTCCATCTCATAGCACTAGGATTGTGGAATCAAGAAATGCAAAATTTCTTGAGAATGACTTGATTAGTGGGAAAGATCGCTTTCAGGATATTGTTTCTGAAAGAGATCACATTAATGTTCAACCTTCTAACTCATGTGAAAGATTGATTGTTGTTCATAACACTCCTCAAGTACAAACGAGTGTTGAACAATCAATAAATGTTATTCCACAAGTTGTTGATGATAATCCAGTAGATCGAGTTCTTGAGGAAATTCCAGAAATTGTTGATCAACCAGTTGAACAACAAATTTCTCAAGAAAATGTTGGCACAACACTACGGAGATCTACTAGAAAGAGAAGATCAGCTATTCCTAGTGATTATGTAACATATCTACAAGAGTCGGACTATAATATTAGAGTCGAAAATAATCCTGAGACATTTTCACAGGCTATAAATTGTGGTGAATCTAATTTATGGTATGATGCTATGAAAGAATAAATGAATTCTATGAATTCAAATGGAGTCTGGGATCTAGTCGAGTTGCCTGATGGTGTAAAAACCATAGGTTGTAAATGGGTCTTTAAGACTAAGAAAGACTCATTGAGCAACATCGAAAGATATAAAGCAAGACTCGTTGCTAAAGGATTCACACAAAGGGAAGGAATCGATTACACGGAGACTTTTTTCTCTTGTATCTAAGAAAGATTATCTTCGCATTATTTTGGCATTAGTTACACATTTTGATTTTGAGTTGCCACAAATGGATGTGAAAACAGTTTTTCTCAATGGAGAGCTAGAGGAAGATGTTTATATGAAACAACCTAAAGGATTCTCCTCTAGTGATGGTGAACATTTAGTGTGCAAGCTTAATAAATCCATATATGGATTGAAACAAGCCTCCCGTCAGTGGTATTTAAAGTTTCATGATGTTATCTCTTCATTCGGTTTCGTAGAGAACATTATGGATCAATGCATATACCAGAAGGTTAGTGGGAGCAAAATTTGTTTCTTAGTTCTATATGTGGATGACATTTTACTTGCAACTAATGATAAAGGTATATTGCATGAGGTGAAAAAATTTCTCTCTGTAAACTTTGATATGAAGGACATGGGTGATGCTTCCTATGTCATTGGTATAAAGATTCATCAAGATAGATTCCAAGGTTGTTTGGGATTGTCTTAGGAAAATTATATCAATAAAGTTTTAGAGAGATATCGGATGAAAGATTGTTCACCAAATGTTGCTCCCATAGTGAAGGGTGACAGGTTCCATGAGAACCAGTGCCTGAAGAACGATCTTGAGAGGGAGCAAATGAGGAACACTCCCTATGCTTCGGTTGTTGGAAGCCTGATGTATGCTCAAGTCCGAACAAGACCTGACATTGCATTTGTTGCTGGGATGTTGGGTCGCTATCAGAGTAACCCTGGTAAAGACCATTGAATTGCTGCAAAGAAAGTGTTACGGTACCTTCAAGGGACAAAAGACTACATGCTTATCTACAGATGAACGGATAGACTGGATATGATTGGATACTCCGATTCAGATTTTGCTGGCTGCGTTGATTCTCGTAAATCAACATCAGGATATATTTTTATGTTAACTAGTGGAGCTGTATCTTGGAGAAGTGGTAAGCAGAGTTTGACTGCCACATCCACTATAGAGGCTGAGTTCGTATCATGTTTTGAGGCTACTTCACATGGTGTATGGATGAAGAGTTTTATTTCAGGGCTTAGAATCGTTGATTCAATTTCTAGACCGCTAAAGATATATTGCGATAATTCAGCTACAGTTTTTATGGCTAAAAACAACAAAAGTGGTAGTCGAAGTAAGCATATCGACATTAAGTATTTAGCCATAAGAGAATGTGTTAAGAATGGTTCAGTGGTCATTGAACACATAAGCACTGAATTAATGATCGCTGATCCTTTAACTAAGGGCATGCCACCATTGAAATTTAAGGATCATGTTGTTAAAATGGGACTTGGGTCCATTATGTGATTTTTCGTTGTAAGAACAAATATTTATAACTCTTCTTGTGATATTTCTCATTATACAATTTATAGTGTACACATTCAGTTTGAGAAATATACTTCAGTTTATGAACCTCGAATAAACATAGGGTTTATTTATTAAGTTTATGGGCAATAAAAAAAGAAAAATAATACATTGTGATATATGGAAGATAATTCTCGATAACATACAGAGATTTTATCGCTATGATTCATGTATTTTGTTTTCTTACTACAGTAAATAAGAAAATACAGACCAAGTAGGAGAATGTTAGGAGTAGTTGGCCATTAAGTGTCAACTGCAATTTTGTCTCCCACAATTATGACTACTTGACAAAACTGCCAAATTTTCAAAAGGATGGTCTGATTTTTTGGAGATATGTATGCAACCACTGTGCATATGCGTTCGTCCATTTTTTTTTATAAAACCCACTCAGAGAAGTCTTGATGGAAGATGATTAGAGTCTCGTTTAGTGAAGAGCTTCCCTAGTCCAGTGATTTCGTTCAGTAAATACACCATCGTAGAGAAATCAATTGGTTTGGAAGAAACTTTGAAGGAAGGGAAAGCAACTGTCCCCATTTTTCATTGTCAATGGCTGGAGGTAATTATAGAATTTATTCTGCATTGATCTATATGCTGTAATTTTGATTCTAGAAGCATGTATAGATCGTTTACGTTATCTAACACTAAGTAGTAAGTAAAATAAGGAACAAAACCCAAGCAACCTTCAACAACACCTATCAAGCAGTAACAGACCCGAACCTAAATTAACAAAGCAACATTTCCTCACAAAGTCTATTGAGCATAAACAAAATAGAGAATTGAATTAAAACCAACAGAGCAACAATTTTAAAATGTTTTTCAGATAGTAACCGAAATGAAGAAACCAAACTCAGACAATAGAGCATAAACTTCATCAATGCCAATCAAGCTGTATACGGACCGGAGAACACAACTCGCCTAACACCTTGCATTGTAAGGCCGATAAGGCCAAAACACAATGAGCATTTACTTACCTCAAATCATTGGGGAAGGAGATTTCTCAATGTCTTGCTTACCTCTTGCCTACGTAGAGCTGGTTCCTTCCAATGCTTGCCAACAGTTCACCAATCTGCCGCAATGAACACCCTTCTCCTTGTTTGTAAGACCTTCGCCCTTTTATTCCCTCAGCTAGGGCGCTACAAAAATCGTAGCTCGTGGGTTAGCGGATTTGCAGGAGCACTTGCTCTCAAAGACCTGGACGCTCCCCTGTTTTGCCCTAGGGTTCAGCTGGTCGAACGAAAATGTCCCCTTTTGGCCACTCCCAAACGAAGTCGTCCCACGTTTTTTGCATGGCCCCCGCTGTTTCATGGAGAAGTTTTCTTGTTGCGGGGAATCACTTCTCCCTTCTCCAGTCCTCCACGTTTCTTTACCCCTTTTCACCTCCTTCCAACACTTCTCTTCCTAGTCCTTTATTTCTCAGCATTTTTTCCTCTTCCAAATTTCCAATCTGTCCCCTACCCCTGCCCTTGCCCCTAACCCTAACCCTAACCCATGTATCCATTTATTTTCCTAAATAAATCCTTGTGTTATTATTCTTATTAATATTTTTAATTACTCCATTTGCCCTGAATTCACCCAATTTCCAGCCACTATCCCTGACTCGCATATTCCATAAATTCCTTTATAATATTCACCAAAATAAAACACAACCCATCTTCCAATTTTAATAGTTATAATCCCACAATATTTTTTTCTAAAACATCTCTTATCTTTCCTTATAACTAGAGGTGGCTAACGAGCCGAGCCGAGCCGGCCGAGCCTGAAAAAGTCTAGCTCGTCGAGCCTGCCGAGCTTAACGAGCCGAGCCTAACGAGCCTGCCGAGCCTAACGAGCCGAGCCTAACGAGCCTGCCGAGCCTAACGAGCCGAGCCTTAACGAGCCGAGCGAGCCTAACGAGCCTTAACGAGCCGAGCCTAACGAGCCAAATATACATAAATAATAATATCTTATATAATGTTTCGTAATTGATAAATACTATTGTTGCATACTATTGCATACTATTGTTGCATACTATTGTTTCGTAATTGGTGTGCGGTATCATTTATTATTATAATGTAAAAATACTATAATTAATAATTGAATTGAATAAATATTTTTATTGAATTGAATAAATATTTTTATTACAATTTCAAAATGAAAATGAAAATTACAATTTCAAATATAAATTACAATTTCAAATCACAACTTACAAGATAAAGAAAATATATGAAAATGAAAATTACAATTTCAAATTTAAATAAAAATTTAGTCTTCGACATCCAAATTTTTGAATTCTTCAACTATGTCATCTTCTCGTTGTTGATCTCTCGTCACAGCGTCGTTCCAATCCTTCATGCAAATGAGTGCCTCAACGATTTCTGGTGCAAGTCTTCCTCGTTTATCATCGTACACACGTCCACCTGCACTAAAAGCAGACTCCGATGCTACTGTAGAGACCGGAGGTGTTAGTAGATCACGTGCCATTCTAGAAAGAATAGGAAATGAAATAGAGTTGACTTTCCACCAAGCCAAAATATCAAAATCCTCGGGGCAAGAAATGTTATGGTAGGTGTTAAGATAAATATCGAGTTCATTTCTTTGTGAATTATAAGAATGAACATTGCTATCTATTTGCTTAAATATATCATACATAAAATCTTGTGGATCTCCACCACAAGCACCACTACTAGAACTAGCATGCATATCATATGAAGGAATTGAACGATTATTAGAATATTTAATTTCATAAGAAGAAAATAAATTATCAATTTTATTTCTTAATTGAGCACCATTAATTGAAGAAAAAATAGCTAAATTAGAAGAAATTCTATCAAGCATTATACGCACTCCATCTAATTTAAATCTAGGATGCATTATGCATGCAAAACAAAAAATATGAGGTATGTTAAGCCAATATTTTTTAAATTTTTTTTCCATTTTTTCAATTAATGCACAAAATTCGTTTCTTTGTTTAAATATTTGAAAAGTACCCGTTAATTTTATAAAAATTGGGAGAACAAGATGAGTAGTGGGATAATAAATTCCCGAACATTTATTTGTAGCTTCATAAAATGATTTTAAAAAATCAAGAAATAAATTAGCAATATCGCAACTATTATGATCAAGAGTAATACATTTTGTTTTTTCACTAATATAAGCACAAATAACTAACCAATATGGCTTAGCATTTTCTAACATTAAATAAGTCGAATTCCACCTTGTATCTACATCGGTTTTTAATTTTCTTGGTTTAAGTTGAGCAATTTTACAATATTCTTTATATTCTTGTTGTCGCGTATTAGATGAAGTAATAAAAGAAATTGCAGATCGAATAGATTCAATATGTAGCGAAATATGTGACATGCCATCTCGAACAACTAAATTTAAAATATGACAAACACATCTCATATGAAAAAGAGTATTATGAGCCGTATCTAATTGAAATAACCTTTTAAATTCAAAAATTGCAACATCGTTAGCAGCAGCATTATCTAGCGTAATACTAAAAATTCTATCTCTAATAGCATATTCTTGCAAAATTCCAACAATATATCTATAAATGGTAACGCCACTATGTGGATATTCACAACTACGAAATCCTAATATTCTTTTATTTAATTGCCAAGAGTCATCAATAAAATGAGAAGTTACGACAATATATCCTAAAGCATTAGGTGCACTCCATAAATCAGAAGTAATACAAATAGACATAGACGGAGCATTTGAAAAAAACTCAATTAATTCATTTTTCATATGATTATACATTTTAATAATATCACTTCGCGTCGTACTTCTAGGGACTCGTCTAAAACTAGGATTAATATACTCTTTCATAAAATTTTCAAATAACTCGCTATCAAACATAGATAAAGGTGCTTCAGATTGTGATATATATTTTGCTACTCCTTCTCTCATTTTATTATGTGAATACATAAAATTGCCACTGCCACTAGCATTTATGAGTATTTGTGTAGGGTCTTTCACTTGCTTGTTAGCGTGACATTTTTCATAATGCCTACCAAGTGTGCTAGTAGAACTACCGGATACGTATGCATAATGTTTAATACAATATTTACATTGTGCTCTACTTTCTATTTTTCCACCAATTTTAATATCTTTTATTTCAAAATTATTCCATACCTCCGATGTTTTACTTCTTTTTTTTCTAGGTGACGATGTGGATGCATGTGCCGATGATTGATCAATTGCAATTGTGAGATTATCTTCCCTAATTTCTTCAATATCATCGTTAGTGTCATTAAAAGTGTCAATCAAAAAATCACGAGGATCCATAATTAAAAAAATTGACTACTACGAAACAATTAATAAATAAAATGATACCGCACACCAATTACGCAACAATAGTATGCAATTGTTGTGAATTGTGATCACCTCCTCCCCGAATACGAGTCCTACAAAAATTGCAAAAAAAAAAATTAGTTGTTTTGTAATACACATTAAATTAAAAAATTAAAATTATAAAAATAAAATATACCTTTGAAATTGAGAGAATGATGGAGAGATTAAGCAATTGAGAAGGAGATATTGAGAGAAAAAGAGAAAAATTTGTGAAAAGATTGAGAGAATGTGAGAAAGTTGGGATGAAAAATTTGAGAGATAATGAGGAGTATATATAGAAAAAAATTTTCCAACCGTTGGAAAATTTTCCAACCGTTGGCATTTGGCAGCCAAGTTGGCTGGACCAGTGAGCGGTACTCACTGAGCACTGAGCCCTCAGGGAGGGAGCTTCAGTGAGCTCCAGGCAACGGTCTAGAGACCGTTGCCATCGCCCCTCGCCAACGGTCTTCAGACCGTTGCAAGAAACGGTCTGAAGACCGTTGCTTCTCTGTGAGAAGTTCTCACAGAGAAGCAACGTTGCTTCTCTGTGAGAAATCTCACAGAGAAGCGGCGAAGGCTTCTCTGCGTCGGGACAGAGTCGCGACGTCGGGAGTTCGCGACGTCGGGACAGAGTCGGCGAGCTCTGTCTTGCCGGCGATCGCCATTGACGCAGTCCTCGTCGTCGCGACTCAGTCCTCGTCGTCGCGAGCCCGGTCCTTCACGCGAGCTCTGTCCCCGTCGTCGCGAGCTCTGTCCCCGTCGTCGCGACTCGTGAGCTCAGGCTAGAGGTGTCCCCGTCGTCGTGACTCGTGAGCTCGGGCTCACTAAAGATCTGGCGGGCTGCTCGCCTGCTGGCTAGCCGGGCCAGCCCGCCAGGCAGGCTCGCGAGCCAGGCTCGCCGAGCTCGCGAGCCCGGGTGCTCGGGCTCGGCTCGGCCCGTCTACCGAGCCCGAGCTGAGCCCGCTCGGTACTGTAGCGATCCGAGCCGAGCTCGGACTGCTACAGTACCGAGCCGAGTGGGCGGGCTGGCACCTCTACTTATAACTAATACTTTTTATGCCAACAATAATCTAGCCATGAAATCTCATAATTTCCTATTTAATTTTCAAAATTGTAACATGATATACCATACTAATAGGTTGATCCAATAATTATTAAATACTTTAAACTACATCCTCAATCATTTTTAAAATTTTTCCAAAAGCAATTTTGGTTGTTACTGTTGGAGAAAAGTTTTTTTAATAGCGAAAAGTTTGGACAAAATTTACTGTGCATAAAAATTTACTAATCAAGTATGTTTCCTTCTCAGAACTTCGAGAATGCCACTGAGAAGAAACCCTTGACCCCAAACCCAAGATGAAGGTGTAGACTCAATTACGGCAATGATGGAAGCACTGAGAAACTTATCGAGCAGTAAGGTAGCTCAAGATCCCTCCATGACTCGGATGGCCTATTTTCGGGAGTTCAACAACATGAATCCTACAGTGTTTGGGGGCAGCATGAATCCGGTGGAGGTTGAGAACTCGATTCAAGAGATGGAACTAAATTTTGAAAACTATGTAATGCGATGTAGGCAACTAAGTATAAAGCCCCTACCTCGTTGGCGGTCCTTTCTCGTGAGCGAAGGAGCAGCTATCTCAAGTGTCGGCTCGAAGTCTTCAAACTCGTCCGAGCCTACAATACGTCAAATACAGAAAATCTCATAACCACATTATGAGGAAACGTGAGGGGATATAAGGTCAGACTAAGTTCAAAGTCCATCTCTATGTTACCATGCTATAACTCAACATGCCCAGTTAATCTATGAATAACCTCACTTGTATCGTTACATCCTTAATTCTTAAAAATTAATCATTTGTCAACTTCAGCTTAAGAGTTCACTAACAATTCCAAATAACAACTTAGTTTGGCAACAACCCATTCCCAACTTAGGCAATAGCCAATTAACATAACTTGTAGAGCTTCAGAACCAACATATTCCACATTCAATAGCAAAACAACAACTGAATACCCCAAAACACTATTATGTAGAACAATGACAACCTAGGTCATTTCATAACCAAGCAGTTACACAACCACAGTGAAATAATATCAAAGCAGAATCCTCTGGTGTTATTAACTAGACATAAACCAACTTGGCACAATACATTCTGTAAAGTCAAACCTAATCAATCCTAGCAACCCAAACAAATTCCGGATATCAACTTGAACATATATCCTCAGCAAACCAAAACAAGGCAGCAATAATGAATATAAAACTCTCATTCATCAACTTAATCAGAGAGCCGTAACAAACAATCAGGGCATTTCTTTTCATCCAAAAGAATCAACAAACTGATACCCAAATCCAAACCAAAAAGCATATTATAGCTCAGACCAACAATGTAGTACACTTCAAACGTATTATCGACAGAAATCAATGTAGAACAACAACCCAAAAATTTATCATCCAACTCAAGGACACCAGGACAGAATCAAATAGAAATCACAGCAAGCATTGGGCATTTCCTTACCAAAATCAGAGAGATGGCAGAAGAAAAATCCCTCAGGCGAAACTCCACAACCACGTTCGTTCACTTGCCTGCCGTCATCTCTCGCTCAGACAGAGTTGCTCGCCCCTCACCCCTACACGGAGCTTGTCGGTCGTCGTGTCTTCTGTCGTGGTTCGTCTATCGGCTGAAGGCTCTCTTGCGATTTCTCTCCCTCTCGATTCATTTCTGGCAGCTGAAGGGGTACAAGGCGAAATGCAGAAAACTCTATTGCTTGTTCTCTTTAATTTGTGTCGATAGCCTCTTCTTCTCTTTCTATAATTCCAGCCACTGCTTCTCTTCTTATTCCTTTCACTTATTCTCCTTTTTTTCCATTTTATTTTATTTCTTTCCCTCCTTTTCTATTTTAAATTCCTTTTTCTCCAAATCCGTAGCTGGCATCCATCTCCTTTCCAACCCATTTTTCCTTTCTTCACAATCTACCCAAACTGCCCTCGGGCAATTCCATATTTCCTCCTCATTTTAATTTATTTTATTCATTTATTTTCCTTATACATTAACAATATATATAAATCATATATCCAAATTCCAAATTCCAAATTCCAAATTCCAAATTCCATCTCCATTTATTCCGAGCATCAACAAAAGACGTTTGCCGCTCCAATTTAATTCTCCAATTCCAATTTCTAAAATAGATTCTCCATTTCAGAATTTTCAACTTATTTCGAACATCCCATGAAATTGATCCTAATCCGATTTAATTCACCAACTTCGTTTCTTGATAAATTTTCCGTTTAAAAATTTCCAATTCCATTAGTTTGACTAATTAACTAAAATTTCACTCGTAGTCACTACGCGACAATTCGAGTCAATTTTTCCAACATCGAGACCGAATATTAACGCAAAATATTTACACATGCAATTTACTCTTGAAAATTCTCGGATTTCATGGCGATATTTTTCAAATTTTGATTTGAGATCTGAGTATCATCAAATGAAAATTCGTAAAAATGATATCTCAAAAATAACATTTCAAACAAGGTATGGGCATTTCGAGTTTTTGGTCCTACCTTTCGGTTTGATAAATGCGCTAGTAGTATTTATGGATTTCATGAATTGAGTTTTCAAGCCCAAACTAGATCAGTTTGTCGTGGTATTTATAGACGATATCTTGGTATATTTGAAATCTTGGAGTTAACATCGGGAACATCATCAGACTATGTTGCATACTCTAAGGGATCACCAATTATACGCTAAGAGGAGTAAGTGCGACTTCTGGATGTTAGAAGTCAAGTTCTTAGAGCATGTAGTTCCACGTGAAGGAATCTCAGTTGATCTGGCAAAGATTGAGGTGGTTGTGAAGTGGCAACCTCGGAAGAATGTGTACGAAATCTACAGTTTCCTTAGTCTTGCAGGTTATTATTGGCAGTTTGTTGAGGGATTTTCTTCACTAGCCGCGCCGTTAACTCAGTTGACTAGAAAAAAGGTACGATTTGAATGGAACGACAAGTTTCAGAATGATTTTGAGGAATTGAAGAGCAGATTGACAAGCGCACCAATTCTGATAGTACCGGACAGTGAGCTGCTCCATGCCATATACTCTGATGCCTCAGGGGTCGGCCTTGGGTACATACTTATACAACAAGGGAAAGTGGTTGCATATGCATCACTGTAGTTGAAGCCCCACGAGCAAAACTAGCCAACTCATGACTTTAAGTTAGCAGCCTTAATATTTGCTTTGAAGATTTCGAGGAGCTACTTGTACAACGTGAATTTCTAAGTGTATTCCAATCACAAGAAGCTTGAAGCATCTCTTCACTTAATGAGACTTGAATTTGAGACAGCGCAGGTGGATGGAGTACATGGAGGATTATGATTTCAGCTTAGAGTATCACTTCGGCAAGGCAAATGTAGTGGCTGATGCTTTGAGCTGATATCCACAGGTATCCATGACTTGTCTCGTTCTCAATGAATGAAAGCAATATGTGGCTGTTGGAGGATTCAACCTTCAGTATTATGAGTCAGGGGATACTACTTGTGCTTATAATGTTGTAGCCACTCCAACGTTACTTCAGACAACCAAGCAGTTACAGTAACAAGATGGAGAACTTAGAGGTAAAGTTGAACAACTGAACAATGGCGAATAGCTTGAAGGTTGGGGAGTCAACATTGTGGGAACTATTCTCTATCAGGGTGGGGTGTCACTCCTTGATATCCAGGCTTTGATCAAAAATCTAGATTCGCTATCCACCTAGAGAGCACAAAGATGTACTAAGACCTGAGATGACAATTTTGGTGAGTGGGCATGAATCATGAGGTGGAAGATTTTGTGGCTAGTTGTTTGACCTATCATCAAGTAAAGGCCGAGCATCAAAGGTCGGCAAGATTATTTCAGCCTTTGCCTATCCCCGAGTGGAAATGGGATAGGATCACGATGGATTTTGTCACTGGTCTGACAAGAACCACTAAGAAACTAGACACGATGCGGGTCATAGTACATCGTCTGACCAAGTCCACCCATTTCATTTTGATTTGAATGGACTTTCCATTGTCAAAGTTGAGTCGGTTGTATATTGAGAACATTTTCTGTCTCAACAGCGTTCCTTCAATCATCATTTCAAATTGTGATCCTAGATTCAGATCCAAGTTCTTGAGGGCTCTGCAGAAACCTTTAGGAAAAGAATTGAATCTCAACACCACACATCATCCTCAGATGGATGCACAGTCGAAGAGGACAATTTAGATATTAGAGGATATGTTGCGAACCTGTATCTTGGACTTTGGTGACAGGTGGATAAATCATCTGCCGTTGGTTGAATTTATTTACACAAAAGAGCTATTAGACCAACATTGGTGTCTCTCCGTGCGAGGTATTGTATGGGAGACCATGTCGTTTACCATTGTGTTGAGTCGAGGCAAAAGAGAGAGTTTCTCTTGGGCCAAAGATGATTTAGGAGACAATAGATAAGATTCGGGTAATCTGAGAGAGACTGAAGACCGTGCAGAATAGGCAAAAGAGCTATGCCCACTTGAAGAGACGCAAAGATGAGTTCGATGCAGGAGATTTTGTCTTTCTAAAGGTCCGACCGAGGCTAGGAATCAATCGATATTGTGTTAAAGGAAAGTTAGCCCCAAGCTCTATTAGCCTATTCCAAATTTTTGAGAGGATTGGCAAAGTGCCTACAAGCTTGACCTACCTCCCCAGCTCGAATTCGTCCACAACATTTTCCACATATCCCAGTTGAGGAAGTACATGCTAGATCCATCCCACATCATCTCCTGGACCGATGTCCCCATCTAGGAGAATACCTCATATGAGGAAGAGCTAGAGCAGATCCTTGCTAGAGAGGTCGGGTCCTTCGACACAAAGAGATCCCCTTGGTTTGTGTGCTATGGAGGAATCACACAGAGAGGGAAGCGACATGGGTAGTTGAAACATACATGATGAGCCAGTACCCTTATCTTTTCTGATGTATGATCGGGTTTTATTTTAAATTTCGGGGCAAAATTTCCTCTAAGAAGGTTAAGATGTAAAACCCGTGAAATTTTAAAACAATAAATTCCATGTGTAAATTTTTCACATTACAATCGGTCATGATGTTAAAAGAGTTAAACCAATTTGTCGCATAGCAGCCACGTGTAAATTATTGGTCAATTGGTCAAAATCGATGAGATTGGTTAATTACCGAGCACTAAATAAATCAAGAAAGTGAAATTGGAAAATTAAATCAATCAAAGGTACGTTGCCGGTTTGTGTTTGGAGTGAATCGGAGTTGAAGACGGAAAATGATTTGGATTATTTGATATATAATATGTCATATATGTTGATATATACATATAAAGTTAAATTAAATTAAAACATTAAAGAAAAGGGAGAAGCAGGGTGAAGGCATTTCTTCTTCTTCCTTTGGCCGAGGGGTGAATGTGACGCGAGAGGGGACAAAGGCTAAAATCGACCATTTGACAAAATCGACGGAGGGGAAACATTCGCGGCAACGAGGGGAGCAACCTATGTGAAGGAAGATTTCAAAAATGGTAAGCTTTTCCCTCCAATTTAGGGTTTAGATTTTGGAAAATATTGATATCGGATTCGAGCCTCGAAAGCTCAAATCCGAGGAACCCCACTATTGAATGTTGGATAAATTGGAGTCTAGGGATGTTAGTTGATCGATTGGAGGTGAAACGGGGAAGAATGGTGCATCTCCGACAGAGAAATCGCGTCAAATACAGAGGTTTGTCGAAGGACGATTGACCAAGGATGCGAGGTCGATCGACTAAAAATTTCACAGTCGACCGACCAAAGGCAGTGGTCGTTCGACTGAAAATGGGTTGGTCAATCTCCCAAAGTCCATAGGCGACTCCAGATAATTGCTGGTGAATCAATTGACCAAGTGATCAACTAGGCCTCTAGTGGACGATTGACCAGAAATGGACTGGTTGATTGCCCAAAGTCTAGAGGCAATGTTGGACAATCACCGATGTGGAGCCGATCAACCGAAAATGCACAAAAACAGACAGATTGCCCTACAATCTGTCCCGAGTTGACCCCGCTCTATAAACACGTGTTATTGGGTCAATTACATCACGGTTGTGTTCCTATTCTCAGTATTGGACCCTCCAACTAAATCATTGGGATATATTGACATGAATTTTTGTATTTGGCATGTTTTAGGCTCTGACGAGTTTGAGGACTTCGAGGACTTCAAGCTAGTGCCTGAGGTCACTGCTCCTTCGCATACAAGAATGGACCACCAACAAGGTAGGAGTTTTATACTGAGCTGCTTGCATTGCATAACATAGTTTTCCAAAAACATATTTTGTGGATTACCACCTACGATAACCTAACGGAGACTATTTGACAGCACGTCAGTTTTTATACTATCTATGAACGAGACTTTTACACGTTTACTTATGTTTATTTGATTTCACGGTATGTATTATTCTGTACACTGATTTGTGGGAGATAAATCCTCCTAATAGTTTGGATAGTTTGGTATCAAAGTATCAGGAAGCTATCTCTATTACATCTCCTACTACATGGAGATGGTTGTTTGTGCGCTGTGTGAAAGATAGGATTAGAAAGGTGATGTCGCTTCCTTGGGTTTCGAATCCTTAAACCTAATCAGGATATATATTACACATTGTGTCATCGCAGAGCGTGCTCGCTAACAACCCGGGTGATGAGCCAGGTCTTCGGGCCATCGTCATTTGTCTTCCTCTAGGCTCACGATGTGTTGCCCACATTGGTTGGCGCCTTCCGGTGTGATTGTTCGGAAGAGTCCTTGAGTGACCCTCCTTTTCACTGATAACAATTTTCAAGAGAAAGATATGATGAAAGTATTTTAACTTATAGCTAGCTGTCTATGTATACAACCATGTTTTCTTGATGCCTTGTTAGGGGGCCTTGAGGCCAGATTTTCTTAAAAGATAAGAAGAATTTCAAATATGTTGGAAACGTGCATCAAAATTCATGGTTTTTATGAAAAGGGTAAAATAGGTTTTACACACGCATAACATTTAGTATAAGTTTCCTATTGAGCTAGTCACTCAGCCCAACGACCCCTCCACTCTAAGTAAAAAAAAAGAGCAACTAGACTTGCACGGGTTCGGGTTGAAGACCTTGCTTCCATTTATTCTATTTCATTTCTTAGAACCTTTATTTCCTAGTAAGCGTACGATTGGATGAATGTAATTTACTTAACTGGGTTTTGAACTTTGGTTTGTATGCATAGTTTCACTTGGATTAATAATTTTATAATTTTGCATTAATTATTCATACGATCACTATATGAACCATGTCCCATCACAAGTGGGCTGTGGCTGGATATTTATACAAGTCTTCAGCAATATTTTAACAAGTCTTGTGATGGGCGATCGGGTCCTCTCCGAGGATCGAGTCGTTCGGCCCGATGTTTCTATCCGGCCCACCTCTGGGTCATGACAATGCTAGTCTATTAATCTCATGACATAATAGAGCATTAGATGTGAAACATCTTATTATCAATCCTTAACACATTTCAATAAAAGGAGGATGTTTAAACTTCTTACCACAAGCCTCAATTGAATTGTCTTGCCCAATCCAATCATCAACATTAAAATATCCAACTATTTATACATATCCAAAAGACTTTTACCTCATCCTAGTCATCATCCATTAACTAGATTGCTCTTTGCCAAAAATTTACTCTATTTACTTAATTGACCATAAAATATTACAAGAAATAACCAGATTTTTAAAAGTGAAGCTAAACTTGTATGGCTAAAAAAATAATTTCGAAGCCTACAATACTTTCCAAACTTACAACTCATTCAATCGCGATTAATCCCCTTAGTATCATATGTCAATTCTACAACTTTGCATGATCACTCAGTAATTGAGAACTCTTCATAAAGCAAATCATAATTACTATCAATCATGGTACATCTACATTTGATGTTACATACCAAATTTTTCATTCAATTCTATCAATTTCATTCTTTCAACCAACCAAACAACTCTTAAGAATTTTTCATCTTTACCCCTCAAAGAAAATGTAGCATAGTCAATCCTATGCTCTACCCACTTGACACTGGGATTTTAAATTCCTCACCATCTCATCCTAAGCGGTTTCAAAATAAGCTATGATCTGGGAAAGTTTAGTTAAAGTTGTCCTTCCACTTAAACGACTTAAGCCTTTAGTTCAAATAGTCTCAACCCCCTATACAGAAACTTATATTAATGTCAAATCACACAATACAAGACCAATTTAGAAATTTTTATAAACAGCTTTCAAACCAAAGTCTACGAACATAAGGTTCTAACCCAGACTAACAAACTCCAAATAAGGCGAGGTAAGTTTTGGATTTTATAAAGTGACTTTAGACTTTAAACTGCATACTAAGATGGATTCCTTATGTTTGAACTACCAAAGCCTACACACAAACCAAAAAAGTTCACATACTTATATTTTTATAAAGATTTTCTTCTAACTATTTATGAAGCGTACTCTCTACTGGTTCTAACTAAATTTTAGACCACTCTAAACTATACATGTATGGATAGGGAATTATCGTCATCCACCAACGAACGACTTCAAAATACCTTACCTTAACTCAAATAAAAAATTTGATAGGTGTTTGAATAATCTCATGAGCAACGATCGAATGTCCCGAATATTACTTTATTAGATTCTCAAGTGTTCACTCCCAATAACAATGGAACTATAATCTAATGCAAAATATTATGTCATGCCCTAAAGAGAACCTGAGACAAAATGGACAGCAATTCGACCTGCAAATGAACCAAATCGTCTGACACTTAGCTTTCAAAGTCCAATGTAGTAGCAGAAGACTTTAATAAAAACAAAGTCATGGCCTAAAACAACTGGGTTAAACTGTATGTCCAAAAGTATAATGAAATTAAATATCCAAATATAAACTCTTGAAAGAAAAATTACAAGATTAGGAAATAACTCACCGAGCTTGTACCTACGTTGACCACTGATGTTCTTCCTGACTAAAACATGAAAAATGATGTCATTTGGGGTGAGTCGACTAAATTCAATAGAGGTAGATTTTTATGTTAAATGTTAAGATTTTATTAAAATGGGGGAGCATGTCATATATTAAAACATCAGTGTAAAAACTGGTTTATAAAACATGCAATAGAGCAGACATTAAAAATACTCCATTATAGTGTGGTATGTACAGAAAATAGGTCCTACTATACAATGTGAAAAACTCAATGAAAATGGAGCCACTCACGGACTTCAAGCACACTATGTCATAAACTTATATAACAACGTTGATACTTGGTGACCGCTAAAGCCAAGAAAATAAGACTCTGATTACATTTAGAGTTTTGCACTCAAGGACATGGCACAATCAAGTGTCTCATTACGCTAGTTAAAACAAACAAGTACATCCTCTAATGATCAAATATGCATAAAGAAAACAAGACTCATTCACGAATCTATCAAATTTGATTCACCTGACCAAGATAATTAATGAATGAAATATGTATGCTCAAATAATACATGTCCAGTGAAAATACATATTAGTATGAAAACTAACGACCATAAAAATGGACATGTTATTTTATATGAGAACACGTCTCAAAATAAAGTTTTATAAAACCATGTAATCCTAGACATAAAAATAAACCTCACAATTGGCCTACCAACAACCAATGCTCAAGCCAATTCGGGAAGTCTAATAATATGATTCAAGTTAAGCCTCAGAATCTATGGATAAAATATCATAAAATTAGGGTAAAAAATCTACACTGTAATTCTAAACTTTAAGTTAAAGAAAATGATTCAAGAATGATTGGGTCTAATGCCCAAAACGGTGCCAAAACAAGCTCTAAAATGACCCAAAAACATTTGGGTTTATAGTCTTAGCCTAATAGACATAAATCTTGATTGTTTTGATGATGAATGATTAATTTGATTGTAAGTTGTTTATAACTTGGATATGATTAATATTATTATCAATATGTTTACAATTGATCTTTATTGAAAATACCCTTAATAAGGGTATTTATATATATATTAATATGTTTTGTTTAAGCCCATGTAGTTAAAGGGTTGATCATTTTGACTTAGAAGTTTCAAATAATGTAAAACACGCAATAGTGATCGACCTTAGCTGTATAACAGTCAACAAGAAATCTTATAAAGAGCATTGGATTAATGGATTTGATGAAGGTGGTCGACCAGAGCAGGAATCATGATCGACCGACATTATTACAGATTGCTCCAAATTTTGAAATAGAGGAAAGCGGTCGACTAGAGTGAAGGAAGCGACCAAAAATTGGACAGAGTCAAAATGGATTTCTTGAGTTGTGCTAGAGTGGTCGACCGGAGAAGATATAGGTTGACCGGTGTGGATGACCAAAATGAAAGAAGGTTGACAAGATGCATAACGGTAACACACAATGGTTAGGAAGCAGTCAACCAATAGTGTTGGGTGGTCGACCACTATTCAGAATTCTATAAATAGAAGAGCACTTCATGAAGAAAAGAAGGAAACACAAGGAAAAAAAATTGTATCGAAGTGCTGCCAAAATCATTCCACAATATTTCTCTTCATAAATTGAGTGCATAGCATATCTCTCTCAACCCTTAACTTAAGAGTCTACAATTGTGAGAGATTAGGCTTTAGAGCTTTTATTGTAATATTTTCAATCTATGTACTTTAGTGATGATATAAGGGTGATACCCTGGGATAGTCAAAGAGAAAAGGGTGACGCCTTGCAATAGTTTGTAAAGGCTTGATTGATGCTCGTGAAATTCAATCAACGATAATTGGGGATGTTATTGGTTTAAGGAATCTTTAAGGGAAGCCTTGAAGCACAGACATAAGGTTAGTTAAACTACGTTAACAAACGTGTATACATCTTCTCTCTCTTATCTCCTTACTACTATGCTTGTTTTAATTGCATATCATTGATAGCATAATTAACAAGAAGAAAATATATAATCGCATGAAAAAATTAGATAGCTCAAGAAAATTATTAGGAAAGTAATGAGAAAAGTAATAGTGGCGTAAATAGGCTACCTCGTAAACTTCTGTAACTCCCACTTAATGGAATAATTAAAAATTAGGGGTGTGTAAACCAAATAGGAACCGAAGAACGGAACTAGAACCGGTAGATCCGGGTCAGTTTTGCACACCAAAAAATGGAATTTTGGTTCATTGTGGTGAGAACTGGGAATTTCGGTTCGGTTTGTCGGTTTTGGTTTCTCAAAACTGACAAACCAAAACCAAACTGCTATATACTTTTACGTCTACCGTGGCGCATTTTGGTTTCCTAAATTAGGGTTGTTTGTTCTGTCCATGTTCGAGTGTTTCGAGTCCAACTTTCATGTTTGTTTTGTTCATACCTTTGCAGCTTGCTCTGCCTCGTGATCGTGGTTCGTCTTCCTCAAGTCATTTCATCGCTCAACGCTCGCTGCTCTGCTCGAGTCACTCGACACTTGCTGATACGCTCGCTACTCTGCTCCAGTCACTCGACACTCGCTGATACGCTCGCTACTCTGCTCCAGTAGCTCGCTGCTCTGCTCCAGTCACCAGTCGCCCTCAATTTCACCTCCACTCCAGCTCCGTTGTCAATTTTCTCGGTAAGTAATAATTTTTACCTTCAATATGCCCTCAATTCTAAATCTGTTCTGCACCAACCGACAGTAAACATATATTTCTATTTGCTAAAACAATGAACTTCAAACCTAAACCTGTTCGGTTCACTGTATATTGCTATTTGCTAATTGTAGTAAACCAAAATACGATGAACGATGAATAATGGATTCTTTGGTGAAACAAAGAATTGTAATGTACTGAATTTTCTACAAAATTGTTGAAGATATTGTTGATATTGTAGTTGTTTTTGATATTGTGCTAAAACAATGAATTGTAATGTATCGAATTTTCTACATAATTAATTGTTAAATAGTTGTTAATTAGTTGAAGATATAATAGTCTCTACTCGCGGTGTTCAAAATTGTAGTTGTTAAATAGTTGTTAATTGGTTATGTTTT
The DNA here is from genome assembly GCA_022433065.1 of Begonia loranthoides. Classification (NCBI taxonomy): domain Eukaryota; kingdom Viridiplantae; phylum Streptophyta; class Magnoliopsida; order Cucurbitales; family Begoniaceae; genus Begonia; species Begonia loranthoides. Next base: position 15,601,317 of record CM039468.1, read on the forward strand.
TACAAGTCAAAGAGTTTTTTGTTGAATGGTGATAATGAATTCAATTGTGATGTTGATGTTGAATTGTTACATGTATTTTATACTATACATTATGCATTTGATTTAATCACTAATCTTTGAGTTTAATTGTTGATTATGCATTTGATTTGATGATTCTGAAATGGTTGCAATTGTTGATTAATATATTTGGTTTGATGATTTTACATTTTGTTTTAGCCTTTTAGGATGGAAAACGTTAATGAAACTGTAGAGGGTCCTGCTATTAACCATATTATTGGTCAAAATAAGAGAAAAAAAAATCAGAAGTTTGGAATCATTTTACTATGATTGAAAGCACTTATCATAACAACACTAGAGCGAAATGTAATCATTGTTCACAGACATATGCATGTCATATATCAAATAATGGTACATCAAACTTGAAAAACCACAATAGTAGTTGAAAAAAATTATTGGCAAGTGTGAATGTGAAGCAAAAGACTTTAAGCTTCCAAAATATAGATAATATGGGATCCACTTCCAATCTGTCATGTTTTAGTGTTGCAACTTGCCAAGAACTACTAGAAAAAATGATTATTATTGATGAATTGCCTTTGAAGTTTGTTGAAGTAGAGGGTTTTAGAGCTTATTCTCATTATGTGCAACCGAAATTAGTTGTACCCTCTAGAACTGCGATTGCACGAGATATTGCTAGTATGTATGAGAAAGAAAAAACAAAGTTGAAAGAATACTTTTGAAACATAGGTCAATGAGTATGCTTGACTATCGATACATGGACTTCAATTCAAAATTTGAATTACATGGTTTTAAGTGCGCATTATGTTGATAGTGATTGAACCTTGCATAAGAAGATTATTAATTTTTGTTTGATTGCGAATCATAAAGGTGAAATGATTGGTAGAGAAATAGAAAGATACTTATTTGAATGGGGAATTGAAAATGTTTTAACAATCACAGTTGATAACGCTTCTTCAAATGATGTTGCCATTTCATATTTGATCAAAGGTGTTCGAAATTGAAATGGATTACTTTTGAATGGGGAACACATGCATATGCAATGTTTTGCACATATTTTGAATTTGATTGTATGTGATGGTTTGAAAGACCATCCCGAATCTATCACGAGAGTACATGGAGATGTGAAGTATGTTCGATCTTCGCCTGCAAGACTGTAAAATTTTAAGAAATGTGTTGAAAATGTTAAAATCACATGCAAAAGTAGTGTTTCTCTTGATTTGCCTACCTGATGGAATTCCACATATTTGACGTTAGCAAGAGCAAAAAAATTTTAAAAAGCTTTTGAAGAGTTAAAGGAAACTGATATTCATTATCTTGTTGATTTGGGTGGAGAAATACCTCCCAAAACAGAAGATTGAGCTAATATTCAGGAACTTATCAAACTTTTTAAAATTTTTTATGATACAACTATAATTGTTTCAGCCTCCTTGCACATTATTTTGAATATTTATCTTAGTGAAGTATGTAATTTAAAAATGGTTATCAAAGAGTACGCTGAATGTGATAATCTATTATTGAGGAAAATGACTATTAAAATGCAATGAAAGTTTGATAAATATTAGGAAAACTGTGATAAAATGAATTTTTTTATGTATGTGACAATTGTATTAAATCCAAGATGTAAAACAAAGTTTTTGAAACATTGTCTTACCATGTTAGTTGATAATGATAAGGCAAATAATTTGATCAATCAAATACAACATGTAATTGAAAGATTATATCTCGAGTATAAAGGTGATTCAGGGTTTGAAAATTCATAAAAAAAAATTGTAGTACACAAGTGTTACAACAATGTATACAGTGTTGAGACAAAAGAGCAGTTTGACCCACAATAAAGTATATGACATGTTCTATAGCTGTCACAAAGAGCAAGATGTTTCAAATACTCGGACAGAAGTTGATCAATGTTTATATGAAGGGTTAGAAAAATTTTTAGAGAAGCAATACATTCTAATATGGTGGAAATTGAATCCGTTCAAATTTCTAATTTTAAGCAAATTGGCAAGAGATATATTGATTATTCATATTTCAATTGTTGTATCGGAGTCAGCTTTTAGTAGTGGAGGACAGGTACTTGATTCATTCCGCAGTTCTTTGTCCCCAAAGACTGTCAAAGTGCTTATTTGCACTCAAAGCTGGATTCGATCATCAAAACATCAATCTGTCAACTTTAATGATGTAGTAGATGATATTGAACAATGTATGTTTTATATTGATAGTATTTTTCCTTTATATTTGTTTTATTAATTACTATCTTTTATATATTTGTTTCAAATTTATATTTTTCAAAGATTATATCAATTAACAAAGATGATAAAGTAAATTAGTCGAAACTTAATAATGATGACAACTTAAAACAAGGTATTTATATTTTTATTAATTACTTTCTTTCAAATAGTTTATTCAAAATTATATCTCTTCTTTTGTAGTTTATAATTTGAAATCTGAAGACATATGACAATAGACATTACGAAATGCGAGGATAATTTTTTTTTTGTTATAATCTAAAGTCTGCTGTTGGAAGTCTTAAAAAAAATTTTATTTTAGGATTGTTTTTGGTTTTATAATTTTTTTTTGTGGTTTTTATATTTTTTTCATTTTATACGTCTGTTAGTATATGGTTCTTTTTTTATAGGGTTTCACTTTCAGTTTAGGAAGAGAGAGAGAGAGAAGAAGATGAATTTGATTATTTTGATATTTGAAGAAAAAAAAAGGGCATAACCAAAACCGAACTGGAACTAGAACCAAAATTCCAGTTCGGTTCCAAATAACCGTAAACACGATTTTGGTTTTTCAATATCAAAATCAAAACCAACCAGTTCACTTTAGTTTCATATCAAAACCAAACCGAACCAAACCGAACTGGTTTATGAACACCCTTATTAAAATATATATATATATATATATGCCTTTTAATTTTTTCCTTAAAATTACAGTCATTAGATTTAACGTTTCAAGCTTTGAAGTGTCAATTGATAAAATTGAAAATTTAAAGTGCCAATTGAAAAAGAAAAAACCCCTTACTTCAAGGTATGTTTTGATATTTATTATAAAATTTATGAACCATTCTTAAAAAGTCGATAAACAAATACTTTTTTCACTAATTATAAATTAATTTTGTTTGGGAGTTGTATTTAGCCGGAAACCTTGGGCATTGGGTATCGAATCCCCACAGTCTTGCATATGAAAGCCAGGTTGGCGAATAATATGTTTTATTTAATTTGATTGAATTACATTATTTGAACTTGTAAACTATTTTTTTGAAGAACTTCATAATAAATTCCTCTTGATTAAATTTTCACTTTCAGAAAGACATGTATTAGACAAATTGAATTTCCGTCAAATTAAAAACTTTTTACCATACATTAATGGAGTAATGCATTCGACGATAGGCTCCATGTTAGCAACACTTCAATTCATCCAAATTATCCGTCAAACATCTCAATTGTAACCTTTTCAAATTGCGGATAATTCTCAGCAAACTCTATCTAATTAAATTATGTATAATTATTAATTCTAATAAGATCACGGACAAACTCAATATTGACTTTCCTGAATCAGGAATTGCTTAGGTTTTTTCACTCCGTGATTCTCGGTCAAGCTAAAGAAAATGAATAAATCAAGGCTAATATCTTAGTATTGGCAGACTTTGCCTTGCTTTTGCAAGCAATAAATGCATTGACTCCGGAGAAAAGTGAAGATTAAATTAAAGGATGATCAAGAAATCATTGGTAATACACTAAACTATTTTGGCAGTGGTATGATTCCCCTTTCAAATGAACAGACGCCAAAGACATTGCCGTCTTCCCCGAAGACTGCCTGAATACTAAGTCAATTTACTTAGTATGGATTGGGTTTGAGGAAGAAAATGAGAGATTGATAGAAAACAGGATGCTCGGCGCTGGACTTCTCCAATAGTTGTGATTGGAATATCCATGACCCATGTACTCTTGGAACTAAATTTTTTTTATTTATATTACTAAATAGATTAAAAAGGCTCTTTAACTCGAGCAGTTAATGATAATAGAAAACCAAATTGATGGATTTCATCGCCATGAATAGTCCTTTGAAATCTTTGCTAAAATAAAAAAAAAATCAATGGTTGAATGTTTCACATAAAAATCTAGAAAACTAGATTTGCAAGTCAATATTTTCTCACTCCAATTTGACAATGCAGATCTATTATCGCAATCTACAATTGCAAAGCTATTTAGAAAGTCTTACTGTCAACACCATATAACAACTGTTGAAGGAACATTGTTGGGTGGGCGGAGTGCAATTGAACACACAGAAAACAAGTCCATTACCTCTAGTAAAGTTCAGAGATAATAAGTCTTGGATAGTCTCCATAGGGCTTTTGAGAAATTAGTAGAATTTTGAAGTTAAAAGTGATTAGTAAACTATATCGCAAAATATATTACGAGGATAGTAGTTAAGAAAATTGTATGTGGGTTTCATTATAACGATTAGGAGTAAGAATGATTAATTGATTGGGTGCTGTTTATAGGTTTCCTTGCCATGGTCTGTCATTTTCTTATATTAATGATTTTATTTGTTTGACAATGTTTAGTAAGTGATGGGTTTGGATAGTTAGATGTCGCCATACAAAGTTTAAACTTGATGTCATGTCCTCAAAATTGTCTTTCATCACTAAAATAATTGAATAGAAAATGTATTTTTTTAAATTAAGCTTAGACCATATTTTGGAAATTCAAAAAAAAGATATAATAAACTATAAAATAAATATTTTTTGCGTTTATAATACAGAAAAAAGGTAAAAAGTTTTAAATATTTTAAAAATAATGTGAAGGATTTGATGGCTAGTGGTAGTACTAGGTGTAGGCTTATTATGATTTGATGGCTAATAATTCAATTTGACTTTTAAAGTTTCCCCATTTGTACTTATTGTAATTATTAATTATTCACGTGTAAATAACAAATCAACCACGGTAATTTTTGATCAATAACAACTCAATCATTATGATATTTTTTTTAATAATTTAACAACTAATGTATGAAAAAATTGATAAAATCAATATCGTGGTATCTTTTCACGGTGTCTCACAAGAAAGACACCATAATTTTCACGGGCTCTCACAAAGAAGACACCGCAAAAATCACGGTGTCTCACAAGACAACTGAAGACGAAGTAAGATGGTGGAAAAAACACACCCATCTAGCGTAGAAGAAGAGAAACAAAATAAGAAGAATGATTGTGAAGAGAACCATAAAGAAGAAGAGTGTCCACCCTCGAATCTGTAAGTTCCGATCGTCGAGCTCATCGTAGTGCTAGTGAAATGGTAATTGAGAATCTGAAAGTTTCGATCGTCGAGCTCGTCTTCAGTTGCCTTGTGAGACACCGCAATTTTCGCGATGTCTCGCTCAGACACCGCGAAAATTGCGGTGTCTTTGAGCTTGGGGCGTTTTGATTTCTTCAGAACGCCCCGCGGGGCGTTCTGAATGTTCAAAGAATTCAGAACGCTCTGCGTTGGGCATTCTAAATTCTACAGAAAATGAGAACCCCCCGCGTTGGGCGTTCTGAATTCTTCAGAAAATCATAACATCGTTCGGCGTTCTGAAGAATTTAGAATGCCCAGCGTTGGGCGTTTTGAAGAATTCAGGAATTCAGAATGTCGGAGCAGGTCGTTCCGGCGTTCGGACGTTGGCTTCTAGCTTTTTAACGGTAAATGTCTATGTGATGTTGGATTTGTCATTTTAACATTCGTGAGTGGTTAACTTGTTAAAAATTTTTTTATAGTGGTTAACTTATCATTGATCACAAATTAATGATTGATTTGTCATTTACCCATTATTTAATAATATAAGGATTTGTTAAAGATAATTGTGTCCACTATGTCATTTAGTTATAATATCTTATCTATTATTTTATGTAATGATAATGCAAAATATATACCTCTCCGTTACAAAATATTCTAGACTTAGTGTTTTTTTATAAAAAAAATATTTTATTTTTTAGGGAAAGCAAATGTCTGAGCATCATTGATTTAAATTTGAGTTTTTTTTTTTATAAAATATTTTAAAAATAACTCATTCTTATTACTAAATTTCAATTGATTTTTTAAATATATTTTTTTTCATTCTGAAATTATAAAAGTAGTGAAATGTTTATAATGTACTAAATTTAAAGGTATAAGTAAAATATTAGTAGGACTTTTTATCATTGGAATTTTTTAAGAAATCTATAGCCTTAGGTTATTAAACATTATATTTTAAGAGTGGAAGGTTACTTTCATCAAATTTAAAGGGAACTATGGATTAATCACCAAATCAATTAATTTCTTTCATATTCAATTATGCAAATTTGTTATATGAAAAATTCAAATATTGCTTTGTAAAATCTAAAATTTTATTATGGCTATTAAAGATATGTTATGATTTAAAACCAGATTAACAAGGAGGGTTATTGCTGTTACATGAATTTTGGTAATTAGTGAACTTTGTTGGCAAATGGATCAAACTCAGTATATAAATTTATAATTTACATAAAACACTAATCTTTCTCATTTAATCATTGAGAGAAAAACAGCACTAGAGAGGAAATCCTTCTAGAAAGTGAATCTTTGGTAGAGTTAAAACAAATCAACGTGATCGCGCTCAATAATTTGGGTTCTCGAGAAATATTTGGAAGTAAAATGAATTACTCTTTGGAATCATGCTCTTTATGTGAAATTTAGTTTTTAAAGTGTAAAATTTGTTATAGATCCGAGTTTTCATCAAAGAGATGTTGGACTGGAATATTAGGAATTAGATTTATGGAGAAATCGAAATAAAATACAAGGGTAAGTTTGAGTTTTCCCCTCTTTCCTTTTGGATCTAGGGTTTTTAGTCAAAAATTGGAGTTTTGATCAAAGTTATGAAATTTATGGGTAAAGAAGTTGAACTTTAGCACAAAAATGAAATGAAATAAGTTTTGGAATTGATTATGATCATTTAAAGTCTGATTTTTTGAGAAAAAGTTGAAGTTTTTCATAATCGTCCGTCATTCCTCAACGTAGCTGTTGACCATGCCTTGTGGACAATTGGTTTGGTTGACTGGACACTTTTGAGGTTGACCAAAATGTGTTTCAAGATTGGATTTTTATGGGATTACCTCCGTAAGGTTCATGATTTTGCTCCTATCTTGATTATAGGTTTCATCAAGCTTTTGAAGGTGTAGAAAAATATACTAATGGATATATATATTGATAAGTTTCAAGGTTTGTCACGAGATTTAAATTTCCTTGCATTTTTTGATACTTGAGCTTTGGCTTTGGTACGCTCGTTTAAAGTATGGATTTATTTATATGTCCATCATATTATTATACATCGTTTTAGAGAACTTATATTTGAGATATGTTTTCATATAAAATGATGTGTCTTGTTTTTATAACTCGTTCGTATTTATATTATATATATGACTTTCACTAGAGACGCTCCCTTTGAGCATGTCCATTATTTTATTGATCATCTTTGTTATGTGAACCAAATTTCATCAACCTATGTGGTGGTCCCTTTTTGTTAAACATATTCGACTGTTAGAGGATGTGTTTGTTTGTAAACTAGAGTAATATGATGGTTATATGTGTCGTGTCCCTAGACACAAAACTCTAAACCTAATAAGGGTTGTTCATGGCTTTGTAATTACCAAGTATCATTGTTATTATTATATATATATATATATCTATGGCATGTTGTGCTCGAAAGTCTTGACTTGACTCCATTTTTACTGAGATTTTATGTTATTCAATAGGGGCCTACTTCATGTATGCACCACATCATAGTGGAATATTTTGATATTTGCTCTAATGTTTATTTTCTATTCAAGTTTTATAAAATGTTTTTTACCTGACATGGTCACTCATTTTCTTTAACTTTAAACTTTGAATGTGAAACTCTATATTTACTAAATTTAGTCGTCTCACCCCAACGACTTTTCCCTTTCAAGTCTTAGTTTGAGAAACCATATGTTGCTATCAAAAGAGTAGGCTCGATATTTATTTTCTTAGCTTTATTACACTTTGAGGGCTTCATTTTTATTAGACCCTTATTTCACACAGTTTATTGAATTTATATTATCACTCTAGCTTGATGTTATTGTTAAACTTGTGAGTTAGCTTAGTTTTATTTGTTAGATTATTTAATAATAATCTATGTGGTTCATGTTAATTAAAGTTACATTGACTTAATATTGTAGTGCTTAATGTGATGGTTGTTAAGTGTTAAAGACATCAAGTTAATTGAGTTTTAATTCCCTCTCCTTAACCTTATTTAAATGTATAAAGTATAGTTTTAAGAGATATGGATGAAAAGACATCAATCAAAGGGCATGTATGGAGAGTTGCTTTTTTGGAAGGTTGTCTTCTTAATCATCTAGAGAAAATTACAGAATCTTTTCTAACGAAGGGATTAACGATCTCTCTAAAAAAATATCCTCTGAAATTACGGTGCACTATACAGGTTTCTGGATCATCGAAGAGATGATTAAAGGGAAAGGTTTAAGGTTGATAAAAGCAATCAACATCTTCTTCAAAAGCATTTTATATCATGGACGAAGGTTGGTAGAATTAACTGTTTAATTCGAATGGATAAATCAATATTGTTAATAGGAATTAAAGTATTGTCAGTATGAACCAGATTTTTTTTAGTATGCTCACAATTGGTATCAGAGCACGGTTAGTTAGATTTCATGAAAAGTTTATATGCATGAGATGAATGTTTAATTTCGTACAATTATGCATGAACAATTATAGAAGAAATCTGGAAATTAGTTTTCTGTTAAAGTTCGTCATGCGGAATGTAAAAGTTCATCATGCTGACGCATAAAATAAAGGGTGCGGATGACATGAAGTATTGTCAGACGATGAGATTCATGTTGAGAACTGTCTACTGGACGATCATGAAGGGATGCGGACGCAGCAGACGCCTTTGTGTTGCATCCGAATGAATCTGTATAATTTTTCATTCGATTTCGGACGATGCGGACGCAGCGGACGCCTTTGTGTTGTCGTCCGAATGAATCTGTAATAAATTCATGCAAATTCGGATGATGCAGACGCAATGATCCAGACGAGGCGAACGCGAATCAAATGAATCTGTATTAAACTATTGGCTCTTCCGGACGACAAGAAAAATTTTGCGGACACCATTACCTCATCCGCAAGTCGTCCGCAAGGCATAAATGCATAGTTTAATTCTATGTTATTAAATGAATGTTTACTCAATTAAAGTATTGTTGTATAGAAACTAAGTAGTCACAAAAGTGACATAGTTTGAAAGGATCAATATTACAATTTTGTAATTTATTCATTTAATTTTATGATGTTATTGAAATGTGATTATTAAGTATAAACCAGTAGGTCACCCAAAGGTGGATCATTGTTTATAATTAATAACATTAAAGTGATTTGTTTACATATTTAATTGATGTTTTTAAATATCCAAAGATGTTAAACATATTGAGTTGAATATGTTTATAAGTCAATTAAAGATTATAACATCATGAATTGTTTATTTCTTTAAGGATTACTCAAAGGTGAACTTAAAGAAATTATTTTATGTTTATCTGAATCCGGTTTAGGTTGTTGTTCAATTATTAATATATGAGCATGTCTTTGTTATTATTTGCAGCTTCTATTAATCTATTTGCTTCTGGTAATGCTTCGATTAAGTTCAATGGCCTTTACTATGTTGACTAGTCCGAACAAATCCAGTTTCAAATGGGTGTATTGGATTTGGACTTAACATTAATTAGTGATAGACCACCAGCTATTACTGAGACCAGTACAGAAGCTGACAAGTCTTATAATAAGACTTGGGAGCGGTCTAATCAGCTGTGTTTGAGCTTAATGAAAATGACGATGGCTGAAAATGTTAAGCCATCGATGCCAAAAGTAAATGATGCAAAGGACTTTATGTGAAAGATAAAGGCATATTTCCAGTAAGACATTATAGACAAGTCTGTTGTAGGGAGCTTGATGAGTGAGTTAATGACCAATAAATTTGATTGGTCTCAACCCATTCATGACCATGTAACAAGCATGGCCAATTTGGCGGCAAAGCTTAAAACGTTGGGTATGGATATGAGTGAATCGTTTTTGGTTCAATTTATCATCAACTCACTTCCTCTTGAGTTTGGCCAGTTCCAGGTGAACTATAACACCATTAAGGAAAAATGGAACTTTCAAGAAATAAAAGTCATGCTGATACAAGAGGAAGGGAGGTTGAAAAAGCTGAAAGACCATACCGTAAATTTGACGTTTCAAAAGGATGCCAAAAGTAGCAACTCAAAGCCAAGTAAGAAGAACAAGCGGAAGGGAAAGGACCAATTAAAGATTAATGATGGTTAAATCCGTAAAGAGCTTAAATGCTTCTTCTGCAACAAAGCTGGACATATCAAAAAGAATTGTCCGAAGAGGAAGGCTTGGTTCGAAAAGAAAGGTACACTATTTGTTTCAGTATGCTTTAAATCAAATATTATAGAAATACCTAATAATACTTGGTGGTTGGATTCTGGTGCTACTACTCATGTTTCACATGTATCAAACCCATAAACGAAGCTGAAAAGTTCTTGTATATGAGGAACAGAATGAAGACACAAATAAAGGGAATTAGGACGTATAGACTGATACTGGATACTGGATACCACTTGGATCTAGAAAAGTGTCTTTATGTTCCTGAGTATACTAGGAATTTAATTTCTGTTGCTAAGTTGAATTGTAATGGATTTAATTTTAAGATTGGTGATGGTGTATTTGCTATGTATAAACATGAATACTGTTATGGTTATGGTATTATAAAAGATGGTTTGTACTGTTTCAATCTTGATATTAAATTTAAAGAATCTCTGTTTAACGTTGATCAAGTGATTGGATTAAAATGCGGTGCAACGAATGAAAGTTCAGCTTTCTTATGGCATAAGCGTCTAGGTCACATATCTAAAGAAATGATGATGAGGTTAATGAAAAATGACATTTTACCTCAATTAGATTTTGATGACTGGGACGTGTATGTAGATTGCATTAAAGGAAAGCAAACTAAATCCACATCAAAGTATCCTACCACAAGAAGCAAAGAACTTTTAGAATGGATACATACCGATATTTGTGGTCCATTCGACATTCCTTCATGGAATGATGAAAAGTATTTTATCACCTTTATAGATGATTTCTCACGTTATGGATATTTATATCTACTGCATGAAAAATCTCAAGCGATGAATGTTATAGAAGTGTTCATCAATGAGGTGGAAAGACAGGTAGATTGAAAAGTAAAGGTTGTGAGATCAGATAGAGGTGGTGAATACTATAGAAAATTCGATGAAAGTGGACAAAACAAAGGTCCATTTGCAAGGTTTCTCGAAAGTTGAGGCATTTGTGCACAGTATACAATGTCGGGTACACCACAACAAAATGGTGTAGCTGAAAGGCAGAATCGTACTCTTATCGAAATGGTAAGAAGTATAATGAATAACACTAATGTACCTTTATCGTTGTGGATGCACGGTTTAAAGACCGCTACATATCTGCTGAATAGGGTTCCTAGTAAGGCGGTTCCTAAGACTCCTTATGAACTATGGACGGGAAGGAAACCTAGCTTGAGACATATCTATATTTGGGGTTGTCCAGCGGAAGTTAGAATTTATAACCCAGATGAAAAGAAGCTCGATGCAAGAACCATTAGTGGTTTTTTCATCGGTTATCTGAAAAAGTCTAAAGGGTACATCTTCTATTGTCCAAAGCATAGTACAAGAATCGTATAATCTGGAAATGCTCGATTCATTGAGAATGGCAAGTTTAGTGGGAGTGATGATTCATGAAATGTGAATATCCAAGAGAATCAGGTGAAGGAAACAACACCTAGTAATTCTCATTAAATTGTTGTTCCTTTTGTTGTATCACAGTCTAACAACATACCGAAACAACATATGGATATTCAAACCATGCAAGATGAGTGTATAAATGATGAGCATATTAATGATGATCAAGTCATAAGTGATCAATCACGAGAAACAGAATTGCAAAGGTCTGTAAGGCAGAAAAGACCAGCAATTTCTGATAACTATGTGGTTTATTCACTAGAAGAAGAATGTGACTTGAGCAATGATAAAAATCCAGAATCATTCAATAAAGCCATGAAATGTAATAATTCCGAAAAATGGTTTAATGCTATGAAGGAAGAGTTGAAATCTATGGATAACAACAAAGTTTGGGAACTTGTACAGTTACCTGAAGGTAAGAAACGCGTTGGTTGTAAATGGATTTTCAAAACCAAACGTGATTCGAAAGGTAACATCGAAAGGTATAAGGCCAGACTTGTCGCCAAAGGTTACACTCAGAAAGATGGTATTGACTATAAAGAGACTTTCTCTCCGGTTTCAAAGAAAGACTCTTTAAGGATAGTTATGGCTTTGGTGGCTCATTATGATTTAGAGCTTCACCAAATGAACGTAAAGACCGTCTTTCTTAACGGTGACTTAGAGGAAGAAGTGTACATGGATCAACCTGAAGGATTTTCCTTTCCAAGAAATGAAAAGTTGGTATGTAAACTGAAGAAGTCAATTTATGGATTAAAACAAGCTTCCAGACAATGGTACATTAAGTTTAACGATACCATTATGTCATACGGTTTTACAGAAAACACCGTTGATCGGTGTATTTATATGAAGGTCAGTGGGAGTGAGTTTTGTATCCTAGTATTGTATGTTGACGATATTCTTCTTGTTGCGAACAATAAAGGAATGTTGTGTGATGTTAAGGATTTTCTCTCAAAGAATTTTGAAATGAAAGATATGGGAGAGACATCCTATGTGATTGGAATAGAAATATTCCGTAATAGACAGCAATGATTGCTAGGATTGTCTCAGAAAGGATATATCGATAAAATTCTTGAGAGATTCAGAATGGATAAGTGTTCTGCTGGTGTTGCTCCAATTCAGAAATGGGAGAAGTTCAGTCAAATGCAATGTCCAAATAATGATTTGGAACGTAAGGAAATGGAACTTATTCCATATGCATCAGCTATAGGAAGCTTAATGTATGCCCAGACATGTACTCGGCAGGATATAAGTTTTGCAGTAGGGATGCTGGGCCGATATCAAAGTAATCCAGAATTGGATCATTGGAAAGCTGCAAAGAAAGTATTGAGGTACTTACAAGGAACAAAGGAACACATGCTCACGTACAAAAAATCAAGTAATCTTGAGGTCATTGGATACTCAGATTCAGACTATGCCGGATGTGTAGACTCGAGGAAATCTACATTTGGTTACGTGTTTCTATTAGCTGGAGGAGCCGTGTCATGGAAAAGTGGAAAGCAATCTACGATTGCCACTTCCACTATGGAGGCAGAATTTGTAGCATGTTTTGAGACTACAATTCAAGCATTGTGGTTGCGGAACTTTATTCAAGGTCTAAGCATGGTCGAAAGTATAGATAGACCGCTGAAAATGTATTATGATAACTCCGCAGCTGTATTCTTCTCAAAGAATGACAAATACTCGAAAGGAGCAAAACATATGGACTTAAAGTACTTGGCAGTCAAAGAAGAATATAAAAACAAAAAGTGTGCATTAAGCATATAAGTACAAGTCAAATGATAGTGGATCCGTTGACAAAATGATTGCCACCCAAAACCTTTAAAGAACATGTTGTAAGGATGGGTTTAAGTGACAAATCCTTGTTTATGTGATTGTAAAAGTTTAACTTATATCTTATAACACATAAGAATTCAATGAAAGAAATTGTTTTTGTATGTATATTTATTATTCATATTATATTGTATACAATGATTGGTTATGAATAATATGTGAAGGGTTTATAGTGTTTCTCAAGTAAAGAATTAATGAATTGCGATAGTTTGTGATACATAGAAAGAATCATGTTGACATAATTCACATGTGTCTGCCATGATTCAATTATACAATTCATTATGAAAGGGATAACTTGATAAATTCGCATTATATCACATTATAGTAGTTCAATGTGAATTTAAGTTATGTCAGCTGAAAAGTAATAGCTGAAGCAGCTTAAAAGTACTAGCTGAATATCAATTGATATTAAAGTTTATAACATGGCCCAAGTGGGAGATTGTTAGATTATTTAATAATAATTTATGTGGTCCATGTTAATTAAAGTTACATTGACTTAATATTATAGTGCTTAATGTGATGGTTGTTAAGCGTTAAAGACATTAAGTTAATTGAGTTTTAATTCCCTCTCCTTAACCTTATTTAAATGTATAAAGTATAATTTTAAGAGATATGGATGAAAAGACATCAATGAAAGGGCATGTATGGAGAGTTGTTTTTTGGAAGGTTGTCTTCTTAATCATCTTGAGAAAATCTTTTCTAACGAAGGGATTAACGATCTCTCTAAAAAAAATATCCTCTGAAATTACGGTGCACTATACGGGTTTTTGGATCATCGAAGAGACGATTAAAGGGAAAGGTTTAAGGTTGATGAAAGCAATCAACATCTTCTTCAAAAGCATTTTATATCATGGACGAAGGTTGGTAGAATTAACTGTTTAATTCGAATGGTTAAATCAATATTGTTAATAGGAATTAAAATATTGTCAGCACGAATCGGATTTTTTTTAGTATGCTTACATTATTAGGCCCTGATGTTTATTTCAGTCAAGTCTTCTACTACTACCTAATCAAATAACGTTAAAGGTTGAGCAATTGGATCCATCCATAAGCTGAATTGTTCTTTGTTCTGTCTGAGGTCCCTCGTGGGGCATGACAAAATTTTTTGTATCAAAACTAGTTTGATACTTTGAAAGTTGTGTCACTAAGATATATAGTGTGATAGTACATATGAGATTTGAAATTATTGTGCTAAGACCTTATTTAAGTTTGTTAATGATTCTCATGTTACCCGAAAGAGTACATTGGGTATGTGCATAAAGAAATAAGTCATAGCGAATTAATTGATTTGTGGAGTTGAGAGTTGAACTACCAAATTTATCTAAAGAGGATAGGATCTCTGAGATTGTTGCACGAGTTTATTTAGATTATTAAAATTTTTCAATGTTTCAGAATAGACTTAATTCTCTAAGTTATGAGAATTGATATCAAGTAACTATCAAGGCATGGAATGTCAATATTATGCTAGCAAAGTAAAGAATCAATTTTTGCGGCATTTGTTTTGGATAAAATGAAGGATGCATGATGGAAGTTGTTAAGGCTATATGATTTGGTTGAGGATGGATTAGATCCCCGAATTGATGAGAAATGGTTTTAATAGATGGTAAAGAATTTAAATACCATTGATATGTCGATGAAGCACAAGATTTACTTCGCTATTTTACGTAGAATCTGTAGAGGGGAGAGAGAAATACGCAGAGATTAATTTTCGAAGAAATACGCAGTTCAGTCTGATTGGAAAGTTCATTCCAAAATCTGCGAGACCAGAGAGTACAAGTGCAATTGCGGAATCTTGTTTTCCAGGTATCTAATCGTCTTCTTCCTCTAATTCTCCCAGTTTCAGTTGGAATTTCCCATTTTGATTTTGATTTCTTAGTTTGGAATTGATTGAAGGCAGGATAATTTCATCACCGACAAAGCTTTCCGCGATGCGTTGGCCGTGGTGAGTGCTAGAGAGCAAATGCACCCGTAACTTACCTCCTGCCCAACCCGTAAGCTTATTTACTTCGTCAAATGCAGCCGTGAACTTACCTCCTGCCCAACCCCCTGCATTTATCGACCTGATCAAGGCCATGGGTAGTCAGACCGACCGGCCGAGCTCGCTCTTTTCCGGGCCGAATCCATTGCTCTCTGCCTTTCATCCACCCATCACCGGTCGGCAATTTTTGGTGGGCTGACGGGCAATACACACCTCCGTTAGCCACAACCCTCTCTTCCTAATCATGCAACTTGCCTGATATTCCATTCTCCCGACGATGGTAAGATCTGTGTTACGACAAAAAGAGAAGATATAGAGTACGATCCAGGCAATGTTTCAAGCGCCGTACGCTGGTTAAATTAACAGAAATATGGACGGTAGTTTTACGATCATGTTTAGATTGAATTTGTAAGAAAAAATAAGTCTAAATTATTATCGACTCAAACCAGTTTAAATTACACTTCTTTTCTAAATAAGAACATTAATATGAGAAAATGACAAATCAATCATTGTAATCGATCACAAAAAAGTTACTAAAGTATTTTTGCTAACAATTTAATTACTAAATTATAAAAAATCTTTATCGCGAAATTGTCGTTAATTTTATGAAAATCGCAATGTAAAAGAAAAAATATCCATTAAAAAAAAAAACTCGTGATTTTAGAAGAGACTTTCAACGCAAAAAAAGTTAATATCCATGGAAAATAGATTTAAAAGATTTCCGATTTTATAAAATAATAGATTTAGAAGATTTTATATTTTATAATTAAGAAAATTTTGCAAAATAATGTTAATGTTTTAGTTTCGGATGATTTGTATTGTTTTACAGTCCATGGGAAATCACAATTTTTCTATGTTTTTCTATGAAGAAGACGATTTTTTTTTTTATTTGCAGACGTTCCTTTTCAGATCGACGACGTTCCTTTGTGGATCGATGACAATCCTTTGCAGATCGACAATCTTTTGCTGATCGACAATCCTATGCGGATCGACGACAATCTTTTACGGATCGTCGACAATCCCCTGCGGAGATGACTTTCTTCTGCGGATCAACGACATTTTTGAGTTATATTTTAAAAATTCACATACTACAATAGAAAGACAACGTTCTGCTGCGAAACGACAACACTATTTAACCAAAACGTAACTGCGATGTTTACTTCATCAATTTTTTATAGTTTAGTAGTTAATTCGGTAATTAAAATACTTTAGTGATTGACTTATCATTGATCACAAAGTACGATAGTTGATTTGTTATTTTCCCTTAAAAATAACCGTAAATAAACAGTAGTTAAATGACATGCAGAAGTTATAAAACAATTTTTGTAATCATTCATAAATCACAATACAAAATTACGCACGTGTGTGCATTATAAAACATGGATTTAGTGTTTACACTGATGGATAGTATCTCTCATTATCCACTTTATAGTACAGCTATAAATGTTGTTTAAGATCATCTATTTCGACATTAGATAATCGAGAAGAATAATTAGTGTATAAAAATGTGAGGCACTAATGTAGAATAATCTGGTGGGGCTGAAGATACCTATTTATGGGGGAAAAGGCAAGACCAATATGCACCAAAGAAGGTGGGTGGGGCAGGCTCTGTATCTGGTGAATTCTGTGTCCAGTGGGAGTAAAAATGGCGTCATTCTGCTTTAGAAAGAAAAGAAAAGAAAAGGACGAGGATGGAATGCTTCTTAGTTTGTCTTTTCATTTATGTTTTGTTCCTGAAGAAGATGCTGGCTTCATTCAAGGAAGCAATGCCATGGAAACCATTGTTGGCAATTACTTCAAACATTTATATTTCCAATAATCATTTATAAATGCTGGTCGCTGAAGTAAGGAAATCAAATATATAATACACTGGATTGAATTAAATATAGATTGCTATTTGTTCAAATTTAGAATTTGAGTGTACAGTTTATCATATTTCTTTTAGTTTGTTTAAATAATAGACAGTGGGTGTATGTAAAGATATGACTAGCAACATAAGGTCTCATAGCCAGGTGTGGTAGAGGGATGCAACCTCAAAAGTCAAGAGATTGTCCCACTAAACGATGTATGAGCTATTGTCATGTACAATTTTATCTATTGCGGTGGGGAACATGAATTTTTTTGGAGCACGAGAGAATCATTCTATTTATCAAAGTTGAAACTTCATAATTCAAATCTTGTTATCTATCAACATCAATTATTTGGATTTTAAATAGGAAAAAAGTTATGTGGTTGAAGTTTGTATGTAATATCTTACCTGGATAGGATGATAAGTCATAGTTGATCCTAAAATAGTTTTGTTTTTCATCATTATGACGAGAGACCCACGTAACTTAATAAGGGATATTGAATTCAATACTGTAATATTTAACCCTTTTTCATAAAAACGAAAAATGGAATACGAAGATTTTCTGTAAAAAATCTGACGCCAAACGAGAGTGGCAGGCTATGGAAACTCTAGTCCATGATCTAGATTAAAAATAATAATATTTGTTCAAGAAATTGGTGGCCGTCCTTAAAAAAAAAAACAAACATTTGTAATACCAAGGGTCTTCTTGAAAATGGACTCTTGCTGAAAGAAGAAATCACAGACAGGGCAATTACAAATTAATGAGGAAATGATGATTCAAAAATAAGGAATGGATATTTGCAATGCCAAGAAACGCTTCCGTGGATAGAAAGAATCATGTGCACGGCATAAGCGATTTAATGAAAGATGATCTATCATTCGATAATGGGAGCAAACGTAGGGTCAGCTATTCAATGAGGGGTATGTTAGCAGTGGAATGGAACGCAAACGCAAATAGAATTTGAATGGAACCAGGGAGTGAAGGCTGGACACATGGACGACTCATATAAATTAAGAAGGAAACAGATATCCGCAGGGGCAAAGAACCCTTTCATGGATAGGTGGAATCATGTACACGACACAAGTGGTTTAATGAAGCAAGGTCAGCCGTTTGATGAATGGGAGCGGATGAAGGGTTGGTCATTCGATAAGAAATATATCCGTAGTAGAATGGAATGCTTTTGCTGATAGGATTGAATGGAGGAAGGAGTGTTAGCGGAGACAAGAATGGGCACATAGACAACACATTTGATTAAGGAAGAGGCAGATATCTGTGAATAGTGAAGCGGATATCCATATCGGCAAAATTACACGGTAATAACTCCTATGACGAATATTCCATGAGAAATTATGCAACTTGATTGGCGCAGAAATTTCCTTCAGTCTTGAATGTTGGCTAGCCACAGTAGACGGAGACCATGATACCTCTATGAGATTGATAATTCTGATGGTAACAAAAGTCGATGGAAATGTAATTTTATGGGATGCAAGTCGATCTGAAAGGTGCCTAGTTACACCTTCCAACTCCAAGGCTTCCTTCTACAAAGGAGAACTCCAATTTGATAGATCTTGAGTTTTTTTAGTATTGTAGAAGAGTTCACTCTAAAGAATTAAAGTGAGAAGATCGAAATAAAAGAAGACTTGCTCAACTTTTACAAAGAATAAGAAATCTAAGACACTCACGATCATAATGGAAATACTCCGATTGAAAATGGGTTCAGCACAAGGCAGAAAACACTGTCGCTTTATCAATTTTATCTAATATTAAAAATTTATAACAATGACCCTAAGTGAGTATAAATATCACCACTAATTAGGTTTAAATTCTAATGGCTAAATACAAAAACACCCTTACAATTAATGTCACTTTCTCATTAGAACAAGCTCTAGTCGAGACATTCCAGCACTTGACATAATAAAAACTAATACAAATTAAAATAGAACAACTAAGCAAGTTTCTCAATCATTCTTCCAAATCTTGGTGCAACAATGATTACAAGGAAATGACTTCAAGTTTACTCCCATGAAGATTTTACTTCAACTTTTGCTTGATCTTCCACTTGTGCTTCACTTCAAATATCTCCATGATACACAGCTGCTAGATGGAAGACAATGATGATTTAAGCTTATTCTTCTTTTTTATCACCTATAAAATGAGCACTAGAAATATTGTTAGAGAATTTTCATGCTCTATTGTGAGTGGAGGGAATCCGTGACACATCAAAATTCTAATAGACAAAAACTAATGGGATATGAAAGAAATTCACTATATAAAATTGAAGTACAATGAGAGTTTGTTTGGGTGACAAATATATATAAAAAATCATATAGCCTTGCGAAAAACATAATTTTCTTTGTCGCACCAAAACTCTCTGGCTCAACCCAAAATGAAATTCATGTCAACAAACTCTAACATATATTAATACTATTTAAGAATATTATCAACTAGAAAAATATATGTAATCTTATTTTCATCATTAGTCGATGTACATCAACTTAACAACCAAGAGTAGTAGAATGATAAAAGTTCATAAAAGCAACGTCAATTATATAAGAGTAAAAAAGTAAAGACCGTCTAAAAAGAAGAAGCAAGTATTATAGCAACTCCATGTAACCTTATTTGGTTTACGTTGCCACCAAATGTTTGGTATCAGTAAATTAGTTTTTTGGTTTTTAGCATTTTTTTTTGAAATCTTGAAATTGTAGTATGAGTATGGAGAAGTTTTCGAAAGAATGCAATTATGGAGAGATTTTTGTGAGACAAAAGAAATAAAAATTGTAATGTCAATAAGATGTCATTATTTGAAATCCACAAAATTTTAAGACAAATAGGAGGTACTTTGTAGAAGATACTGCAATATTGTGACCCACATATTGGATTAAATAAGGGATTGAAGAGATTGAACTCAGATAACAAGTATTTACGATGGTTAGTAGTTTGAATAACAAAATATATGGAAAGGTGTATGTAAAGCCAAAAGATGAATATAGAAATATAGATTATGCAAGAAGTTGCGACAATAAACTTGCTCATGGTGAAGGGGTGGAGCCTGATGATAATAGAGTTGGAGATGAGACTATTATTGAATGGAGACATGTTGATGATGATGTACGTAGTACTCCCAATGAGATTCTAGGAAATGAAGTTGAAAATTTAGAAATTGAGGTCAAATCGCTTTCAGCAAGTCTTAATGAAGACCTTTATTTATTCAATGAGTCAGATGAAGATACAAAGGAAGTGATGCACCAACATTGGATGAAATGTACATCTACATCTATAGATGTAGAGTGAGGAATGACGTTTAGCTCATTAACAATAATTAAAGAGTCAATGGTGAAAAATGCAATGAAGAATGGACATAATGTAAAATTTATGAAAAACAAAGTTAGAAGATCAATAGCGATATGTGAAGAAGGTTGTAAGTAGTGATTGTATGCCTCTAAGATGCATAATGAAACTACTTATCACAGAACGACATATAATAATAGTCAAACATGTACACAAAGCATAGAAAATAGACATGCTTCTTCAAGATGAGTGGCAAAAAGTATGTGGAAAGATTTAAAAATCATCTAGAGGGGAAAATTTTGTCCATTATTTAGACGGTGAAACGATA
This sequence comes from Begonia loranthoides, assembly GCA_022433065.1. Lineage (NCBI taxonomy): Eukaryota > Viridiplantae > Streptophyta > Magnoliopsida > Cucurbitales > Begoniaceae > Begonia > Begonia loranthoides. The sequence goes on from CM039468.1 coordinate 15,622,424, forward strand.
TTACAATGTAAATATTACGCCAACTCTTGCATTTAGGGCAAGAAGTAAGGCTCAAAAGTTAAATGATAGTTGTGTTGAAGAACAATATGAACAACTTTGGGCTTATGCAGGAAAGATTCGTAGAGCCAATCCTAATAGTGCGTTTGTTGTAAGTGTGGATAAAATAGATTTGTCATTTTCTTCTATATTCAAGAGAGTGTGTATATGTTTAGATGCATACAAAAATGGATTAGTAGCTGGAGGCAGACCAATTATTTATTTGGATGATTGTCACCAAAACGGCCAATGCCCAAGGCAGCTCTTGACAACAGTGGGGATTGATGAAAACGATTGAATCTATCTTATTGTTGCTGCAGTTGTAGAAAGTAAATATAAAGATTCATGGTCATGATTTGTGGAGTTACTTATGAGGGATTTATAGAGTGGTCAGGATATTGTATGAACTTTCATCTCTGATCAACAGAAGGTAATATTGTCGTTCTAGTACAATTTTCAATATAATATGTTTAGTTTGATTTGCTAATAAGTTGACATATATTTTATTTGAACACAAGGGCAGGTGTCGACACTTGAGACACTTGTACCTAAAGCCGAGGTTTGATTTTGTCTCATCGTTTGTATGCTAATTTCAAGAATAAGTTTTATGGTAAGCTGTATAAAGAGGCGATGATGAATGCTACAAGAGCAATAATTTTTTATGCCTTCAATTGAGAGATGAAAAGGCTAACATTTGTTGATCACGCAACATACATGTATCTTAAGGGAATAGACTTAAGCTTTTGGATCAAATATGTATTCAGTCAAGTGCCAAGTGCAACATAGCTCTGAACAATCTAAGTGAGTATTTCAACGCCTTCATTTTACATGTTGAGAATAAACAAGTATTGACTATGTTGGAAATAAGAAGGAAGAGCTTAATGGCATGAATCGCGGAGAAACTGATGCACAACGGAAGGGAAAGAAAGTATAACCTGTAAAATAGTTGAAAAAGGACTATTGAAGTGTTAATCAATCGGATGCTTGAAGAGCTGGTGAGGCAGTTGATCAAAGGTTGAAGAATGTAGGCGATGGTCAACCTCAAACGATCAGCCGCAAATTTGGAGTTGAAAAAGCAGTTGATCAATAACATGCAGAAATATTCCAGAAGTAAGCGTTTTCTCGAGCTGTCGGTCGGGTTAGGAGAAGGTGATTCACCGGTTTTTAGATTTTCCTTAATTTTGCCGCAAAACATAATATAGAAACTTCAACTTTGGAAATCAAAAAATCTCACGTTTTCGAAACTGTTGATTTGAAATTTGGCACATATCTTCTTAGATGAATAAAGAAAGAACTCCTTCAAGAATAATAGGAATAACTTCCACAAATTAGGAAATATGCTTGAGAGAACTTGAGTGGCCAAAAAAAGTTTGCATACTTGCAACTCCCGTATGGATGACTTTATGAACGATAAGCTTCTTGATGGTTGGACACCTCTTTACACACTCTTCCTCTAAGAAGTAAAAGCACGAATGCCAATAAGAGAACTTACTCAACTCCAAGTAAGTCCAATTTTGTGATGCAACACACACAAGGAGACTTTGGATGCGACTCACCAAAGTGTTGAAAAAAGAATCACTCATATTTCGAAAGAAAGAAAAAATTTTTATTAATCAAACTTCAATGTCCTAAACACACATTCTAAGTGGCTTTATATAGCCAATTACAAAACATAGAATATGAAATAATATAATAAGAAACAAGCTAGGTATTCAGTCCCTATATGGCCGATTACTATTCTAGTAATTAGGTAACTTTCTAAAGTGATTATTAAATCATTCCTTGCTGGCTTGGGCTATAGCAACCCTATTTTTCTTACATTTTAAAACGTGTCAATTTTGAAAGCCATAAAATTTAAATTTTTTCTTTTATATTTAAATCCTTTTGAAGACATTTTTCTTTTATAAACATAGTGAAAGACTTTATAATGAAACAAAACATTTAAGAAATACAATAAATAATCATTTTTCTTTTAGAATTAAATTTCTTTACAAACCTTTACAAACTATTTTTCTTTTAAATCCATTAGCCTAGCCAGCCACAAGATCTGCGCGTGCAAATCCTACATCAATTACTCCTTATCCTGTTCTCGTACATAGCTACATCAATAAGACTTAAACTATGAGTCTAAGGCTCAGTAAGTTATATTAAATAAAACATGCAGTATGCAACATGCTATGCAGCTTTTAAAATCCATATGCAGTTTCTATTTTTGTTTACCACTTTCCTTTACCATTTTCTTTTACTTTTACTTGCTTATGGAACTGTGATGAACTTTAATTTGGTGAACTTGTGCCTGGAGGTAAGCATTTACCATGAGGATGAACATGTGCCATCATGGTGAACCATAACCGCAACGGTGAACTTTCATTGTGATGATGAACACATGCCATTACAATGAACTTTTACCATTTCGTTTTCTGCTAGCACTTCAAGAATGAGCGGTGAACTTTAAACCAACTCAACCCTTCTCGTTTTCTTTACACATTTCTCTTTACTCTTATCTTTCTCATATTATTCTCTTTATTCCATTTAATTCCTTTATGATCTGCTTCTATTTTACTTTCAATGATAAAATAGATATTCCTACAACACCATACACTTCTGGTGATCAGCCCTTGACAACACCATACACTTAGTATGTATGAGCATCCATTAAACTATTTTCTAAAACCATGCATGAAAAACCATTTTCGTATTATTTTGAAAACTATGATGCATGAATGCTTGTGAATGCATATAGTTCTATATCCTCTAGATAGGCCTCAAAACGTACTTGATATCAAACTCCTTTAATCCTCAAACATGATCAATCTCATTATCATTATCTTTAACTTAAACTAATAAACACGTCATTAAAAGAATGTAATTCTAATAAACACAACATCATGCAACAATACATCCTCAGGACATGATCACAACCTATTACATCTAATAAATGCAAGCAACATACAAATCCTAACTCTTGGGATGTAGGGCCCCAAAGACCAAAACACATACAGTGTCACTTACCTCGTATCCATAACGCATTCTAGCACTTAAGTTCTTTTTCCATCCAATACCTTCAAAATCAATCACATTTAATTATTAATAACCACCAATTATGAACCTCACTTCTACAGTTCATTACCCTAAAGGAGCTTCGCACCATTATTTCTCATAACAGAATCCCAACTAATCACTTAACAATTCCAAAACCCATTAAACATTGACACTTTATTTTCATCTTTTTCCTTTAACATAGCTTTATCTTAAAATCCACAAATCACAACAAGCAATAATGTACACAAAATTCAGAGGTAGTAACCAACAAACAGAACAATAACCAGAACCCAACATACTCTCCCCAATCTCAACAGTATACTCAAACCAATAAAGCATTCTCTAGAAGCAGTAAACAATGGAGGGCATTGTCTAACAACAAGGAACCATTTTCCATTAACCAGGGAATGCAACATATTCAATAAATCAACATTTTCCCTTACTTAGCATTTATATAGTTCACAGAACAATGGCTAACCAAACAATAAAGAGCTGTAACCAACAGGAAACAGACAAAGCAAGCATACCCGGACAAACCCAAACAAACAATTTCTACCATTCACTCATTTATCTTCTACTTTTTATTTCCCCAAAATCCATAACATAGGCGGAGGAATACCATACCAGAAGAACACCCGAGGAAGAAGTAGCTCACCCGAGAGGAAAACAGCTCTTCCAGTCCTCCTCCTTCTTCTATCCTCTTTTCTCTGATTCTCATAGAAGCTCTAACTAAACTGAAGAACCCGAGAGCTTCTTCTCTTCCTTCTTCTTTCTTCTTCTTCTTCCCTCGCTACCTCTACCTTTTCTCCCAAGATTCTCTCTTGCACTCCTCTGCTCTTCTCAGTTCCTCTCTCTCACTTTCTGTGTCTGGCTTTCTCTCATAGTTCACTCTACTCAGATTATCACTTTCTCTGCTTCTCTCTTTCTCTTTTCTGCCCTCAGCCTTTTCCCTCTCTTTCTTCCTCTCCTCTCATTTTCTCTTCTCTCTTTCTCTAGAAGCTCACCTCATAGAACACTTTCCTTCTCCCTTCTCGGCTCTCACCAGAGAGTTTCTCTCTGTCTATCCTCTCTCTATATCTTTGATTCTTCACAAAGGCATCCCATATATGTCTCACACAATCCCCATAATTCTCACCTTAACACCTCCATTTAACTGCCATATGTAAAGGGAGAGCGCGTGGACAAATCACAGAAGACATCGCCGCTTGGGATTCACGCCTCAAATACAAACTGGGAAGTTGCAGCAGAACGCTGCATTTTTGCAAAAATGTGTGAGATCGGTTGAGCATATGCTTGACCGCTCCCACATAAAAACTAAATTTTACATTGATCGACCCCTCCCATGTGGCCTCTATTTTCGCCACCTGCTCTTCTCTCTCCTCCTTTTCTTAATTAATTCAATAAACCCTTAAATAATAATCCCTTAATCAACCCTAATTATCCTCTAACAAATATTCTAAACCATAATCCACCAATTATCTCCTTAATCATATAATAAATTTCCAACCCCCACTCCAATAATTGGTACAAAATATACCAACTTATTTTTGAGGTATTACATTCCATAATAAAATTATCCCAAATCTCCAAAATTCATAATTATTATTATCCTTAATCCTAGTTTAATTCCGGGTATTACATGGGCTCCATGATTTGTTGGCTTTTTGGCAGCTACTTCCTCCTCAAATTTGGCCACTTGGATTGTTGCTAAATCTAGGCAAGAATTGGCTATCCTGGGTCCACTTGCATGGTCGATTATGGAGGGTTTCCATATCTCTATTTCCTTTGCTCTTCCTTTTTCTTCAAGCTTGTCTTCTTGGGCTTCTTTCCGTAGCAATAAGTGTGTGGGCTTCCCTTGGTCTTCATGGGTGGGAGGCTCCTCCATTTGGGCCATAATTGAGTCACCTTCCAAATAATTAGAAAGGTAGTTATTAAAGAGTCTTTAGGCCCTTGCTCTTATGATTGAATCTTGTAATCCATAAAAAAACATAAGACAATGCAAGAGTGTATAGGATTACTATGTCCCTAAATAAAAAAAAAAAACTTGGTAAATTGATGAATGGTCCACATAATTGCTTTCCTATATCTGTAGGAGGGGATTGTTTCAAGATAAGTGATGGTAACTAGCGATATATTGTTAATTAGGTTTAACAACCATTTCATGTCATTAAAATTCTATTTGTTCGCAAACTCAAATTATGTATTTTCTCTCTTACTTAGATGTGCTAATTCTAATATGCAAACAATAACAATAAAACAAAGAGAGAAGGGAAAGAAAGTGCACATGATTTGTTAACCATTTCGACCGATCTTGCCTACTACGTCTGCGCTTCAAGGCTCCTCCTTGAAGATTCTTTCCATTATAACCATTCTTGTTACAAATGATTGAGTTTTCAGGTATTAATCAAACCTTATAATGAATCTTCATGAGCATTACTTTTTCCTTGATTGTGCTTGCGGGTGTCAATTGAATCTTAATTGACTTTTCAAGGGTGTCGCCCTCTTAGTTTTCCCAAAGTATAAAAGATTAGTTGAAATGTTTAAGTACAAGACCTAACTCTTTCAAAGATGAACAATCTCAAATTTAAGAGTAGAAGAGGTTAGGTTTCTAGCTCAAGAATGATTGAATATCAGCAAATAGACGGGCAGTACTTCAGCATGGATGTGGTTTGGTGGGTTACGCAGTGGAGTGAACATTTATTTATAGAAGCCTTAAAAAATATTGAGTTGTGAGCTTCCTTTAGTAAGCATTGGGATGTTAGCCTAATTGTTAACCATTATATTATATTTATTAGAAATACCTTCAAAATGGATATTAAGTTGTGATAACAAGATTATCTAAGTCCATGTAGTGAATAGGTATCATATTGAGAATTAGAAAAATCAAGGAATTATAAAGCAAGTGCAAGAGTAAAGCAGCGGACGTCCCTCAAATAAGAAAAGGATGTTCTGCAAGTTTTTTATTGATGTTTGTTGATAATGTGCTTAATTGTTAAACATTATATTTATATTTATTAGAAATACCCTCATAATAGGTATTAAGTTGTGCTAACAAATTTATTTAAGTCCACGTAGCAAATAGGTATCATATTGGGACTTAGAGAAATCAAGGAATTATAAAGTAGGCGAAGGAGTGAAGCAGCGGACGTCCCTCAAAGAAGAAAAAGACATCATGCTTATAAAACAACTAAGAAATGAAGGGACAGACATCCCTCATGAAGGAAAGGACGTTTGTTTTAAAGCAGTGACGAAGGGACAAAGAGCCGAGATGCGAGTGGGAAAAATTGGCATATTTGTGAAGGAACTGACATTTGCCAAGAGGGAACAAATGTCTGCTAAGGAAGAATGGACGTCTCGCTTATGGAATTGAAGGAAACAGATGTCCTTCTTATGAAAGAAATGAGAAATGGATGTCTATCAAGAGGAAAAGGACGTCCGATATATTAAGCTAACGAGGGCATAGTCGAAGCACACGACCAAAAAGGATTAATGATTGCTCTGAAGTGTTTCGAACAATTAAGCGGTCGACGGCACGGACGAGAGAGGCGACTGAAAATGTTCAGAACACACAACGACTATATTTTCAACGGCTAGAAGTAGTTGCTCGAAAAGGAAGTGGTCGACCAAAAATAGACAGTTTTATAAATTTAAGACCTCCGAAGCTTATTCTAACGAACCGGGAATTGAGGCGAAGACCTGCCAAAATTTGAGACTCAATTCCAAATCATTTATTGAGCTTGCAATTCAACTCTCCTCATCCCCAAACTTGAGTTTTCTATTTGGGAGAGTTTGGAATAATTTGTATTTTCCAATTTCACATTTGTATTCAACGTAAAGGGTGACGCCCTACGAATTCGTTAAGCAAGGGTGACGCCCTAGAATAGTCAATTGTAAAAGGTTTTTTTGACACTTGGAAGTTAAATACCGTTAACCGGGGAGGTTGGAAAGATAAGGATCTCCAAGTGGACGCTTTGAGCGTGGATGTTGGTAGGGTTGCCAAACCACGTGAACAAATTGTGTTTGAACTTTCTAACCCTTTCACTTTATATTTATGTATTGAATGTTTAATTATATATGTTAAATCACTTAGGGGTTAAAAATACGAATATCTTACGAAAAGATTAGAATGCCTAAATTCACACTCCCCCCCCCCCCTCAACAGGCGTACACGGATCCTGACAAGTGGTATCAGAGTAGGTTAAGTAAAATTTTTATGTGATATTGTTCATATTGCTATAAATTGTTGATTAAATTTCTTGTTTGAAATTGTTGAAAATTTTGTTTGAATTTGTTGAGTTGAATCTATTTGAAATATCTCTTGATAGATATTGCTTATATAATTTATTATGGATTTCAATACTTATGTTAAAGGATAATCCACAACTAGAGCTCCACTATTTGATAGTAGTGATTATTTATATTGGAGATCTATGATGAGAATATTTGTGCAATCCATTGATTATACTTTATGAAAAATCATTAAAAATGGAATAAATGTTTTAAATTTTTCTTATGATCGTAATGAGCAAAAATTGAGTTTAAATGCAAAAGCCATGAATATATTGTATTGTGCCTTGAGTAGAAAGGAGTTTGATAAAATACAAACATGCGTGAGTGCTTATGATATATGAAAATCTCTTGAGCTAACACATGTAGACACAAATCAAAACGATGAAAATGAAGAAAGCTCATCCTCCCAATAAGAGAAAATGGCCAATATATGCTTTATGGCCAAAGAAAATGAGGTAAACATTTCTTCTAGCAATTTTGATGAAAATGTCAATGATAATGATAATGAATTGCTAGATGCATTTGAAGAATTGTATGAACAATTTAACATGCTTAAGCAAAAGTATAAATTGTTGAAAAAGGAAAATGAGAATTTGATTAAGAAGCATGTTAGTATTGTTCAATCTTTTGAAAAAGAGCTTAGTGGTTTGAAAGTTAAGAATGATGAATTGAATGTTTTTATCAAATCAATTGAGAATGAAAGTAGCACATTGAAAGTTAAAAATGATTATTAAAATTGTGTTGTGCTTAATTTCACAAATGGGAGCAAAAATTTAAATATGCTCCTAGGAAAGCAAAGGGTTACTTTTGATAAAGTTAGAATTGGCTATCAACCCTTTGTAAAAAATGGTTTATAATAATTTCTTTGTTAGTCCATTTATTTGTAATTCTTGTAATTGTAGCGGACATAAATCTTTTGTTTGTCAATTGAAATTAAATGTTAACTCAAAATCTAATTTGACTTCTAAATTTGTATGGATTCCTATAAGAACCAAACCTTAGCAAATGGAACCAAAAAGATTTGGGTTACAAAGAAACCAAATTAAATTTTGTTGTAGGTTGGAGGTTCTCCCAAGGAGCTTAAAGGAGATGGATAGTTGAATATCCAAAACACAAAGGGAGAAACCTCAAAAGTGTGTCTCTAATACAATAAAGATGAAAATGCACTTGTGGAGGTACACAATAAGATTTTTTTTTCATACTTGCGTATAGGTTTAAATTTGCATATACTCATGATTTTGATTCTATTACTTGCATATCTTTTTTATTGGTTTGAATTTGCTTTAATTCTTCAATTGATATTTTTGGATTTATTTTTGATATTATAACAATTGGTGTCATAAATTGAATATATTTTGAATTGTTGGTTGAATTTGTTCTTTTTAATGAATGAGCTATTGTGATTTCTTTTTAAAATTGGTATCCATTTGTGTTTCAATTTGGATTTTAAAATTGAAAATCTTACAACTCAATATTTGATAATCCATTAAGTGGTTCATAACTCTCCATTAATTTGAAAGGGTTTATTGATATAGGGGGAGAAGATAGTTTTTAATTTGAACAGTTTTTTCAAAAGCTTAAAAGATTTTGATATTTCTATTGGTTTATTTGAGTTTGAAAATTTTGGTAATCCAACAAGTGGTTTAATGAATTGCATATATTAAAAGATTGTTGGAATTGTGTTTTGATGTATTAATTTCTCCCTTTGATTAAAATTGGTTATTGATATAGGGTGATATAGGGAGAGAAAATAGAAATGTTATTTTGATCATTTGGATTCCCCATAGATTTAATATTGGTCATTGATATAGGGGGAGAAAATAGAATTGTTTGGAATTGATGCATGATTTCCCCAATTTCTATTGTATGCTTAATTGACAAAGGAGAAGAATTAATTTGTTTGAGATATTTTATTGTGCTAGCTTGGATAGATTTCCCCAATCCTTATATAGGCTTAATGATTTAGGGGGAGAATAACTTTTGACTAAATCATTTTGTTTTAGTATTCCCAAATGATTTGATATTGAATATTGGTAAAGGGGAAGAAAATTTCTTTGTACAACAATTCATATCAATAAACTTTTATTCAATTGGTAAGACTTGGTATCATTCTTAAATCTTAATTGGTATAAATAAATCTTCTTCAATTAGTAATCTAACAATTGGTATTAATCTTATGTCTCAAATCTCCAATAATTTGATTATGTGCATTGATTTAGGGGGAAAAAATAATATTAAACTTGGATATTTTTGTTTGATTATTTCCATTGGTGTCTTATTTTGAATGATTGATTTCTCTTCATATATGCTTTTTGATAACTTTATAGGGGAGAAGAAATTAAATTGTGTTTGCTTGATTGATTTCTCTTCAATGATATATTTTGTTTGAATATCGATAAAGGGGGAGAAATTCTTGTTGATTTCATTTTGTCTCTATCCCTTAGGTTTCTTTTTTATTATGAGAAAAATAGGGAGAAAAATGTAAAAGTTGAATAGCATATTTGCATGTATTTAAAATGGTAGATATATTGCATAAACACAGGAGGAGAAATCATATTATGCAATAATATATGCACATGCTTAGTTTTATGTATAAACAACTTATAGTATTTTGCCATTATCAAAAAGGGGGAGGCCAAAATATGTTAGGCTCATTTGCTTTGATGATAAATATTGTGTTTGCAATTATAAGTTGTTTGTTGATAATGTGACATTAAATTTAGCATTATATTTATTGAAAATACCCTCAAAACGGTTATTAAGTTTTGCTAACAAGTTTATCTAAGTCCATGTAGTGAATAGATATCATATTAGGACATAGAGAAATAAAGGAATAATAAAAGCAGGGGAAGGAGTTAAGCAGTGGACGTCTCTCAAAGAAGAAAATGACATCTTGCAAATTGTTTATTGATATTTGTTGATAATGTGCTTAGTTGTTAAACATTATATTTATTGAAAATATCCTCAAAACGGGTATTAAGTTGTGCTAATAAGTTTATCTAAGTCCATGTAGTGAATAGGTATCATATTGGGACTTAGAGAAATCAATGAATTATAAAGCAGGCGAAGGAGTGAAGCAGCGAGCATCCCTCAAAGAAGAAAAAGATGTCTTGCTTATAAAACAACGAAGAAATGAAGGGACAGATGTCCCTCATGAAGGAAAGAATGTCCATTTTAAAGCAAGGGCGAAGGGACGAAGAACTCAGATGCGGGCAGGCAAAATTGGCATATTTGTGAAGGAATGAACATCTGCCAAGGAAGAATGGACGTCCCGTTTACGGAATTGAAGGAAAAGAACATCCCGCTTATGAAGGAATTGAGAAACAGACGTCCGTTAAGAGGAAAAGGACATCCGATATATTAAGCTAACGAGGGCACGGTCGAAGCACACAATTGAAAAGGATTATAGATTGCTCCGAAGTGTTTGGGACGATGAAGCGATCGATGACAGGGAGGAGAAAGGCAACCGAAAATGTGCAGAACACACAACAGTTATATTTCCAACGGCTAGAAGCGGTCGATTGAAAAGGAAGTGGTTGACCGAAAATGGACAGTTCTATAAATTCAAGACCTCCGAAGCTCATTCTAATGAACTGGGAATTGAGGTAAAACCCTGCCAAATTTGAGACTCAATTCTAAATTATTTATTGAGCTTGTAATCCAACTCTCCTCATCCCCAAACTTGAGTTTTCTATTTTGGAGAGTTTGGAATAGTTTGTATTTTCCAATTCTACATTTGTACTCAATGTAAAGGATGACATCCTACGAATTCGTCAAACATTGGTGACACCCCGTAATAGTCAATCAAAAGGTGACGCCTCGAAATAGTCAATTGTAAAAGGTTTGTTTGATACCCGAAAGTCAAACACCATCAACTGGGGAGGATGGATGGATTAGGATCTCCAAGTGGACGCTTGGATCACAGATGTAGGCAGGGTTGCCGAACCACGTGAACAAACTATGTTTGCACTTTCTAACTCTCTCTTTACATTTATGTATTGAATGTTTAATTATACGTGTTAAATCACTTAGGGGTTAGAAATATGAATATCGCACGAAAAGATTAGAACTCCTAAATTCACCCCCCCCCCCCCCCCCCCTCTATAGGTGTGCACAGATTCTGAAAAGTCCTCGATATTTCTATTTGAGACATCAATGAAGCGATGGGCTTACGTTGGTTAAGTTAGGGCTACCACTCTGGGCGTCCGCACATCATGCTCTTGCGTCCACATGAAGCTTTAATTTGAATTCTTGTCTCTATGAGCAGACTTTCACTAGGCTCATTGAGAGTCCACTGCTGGTGTCTGCACTTGTCCCTAGGCTTTTGCAAATTGATTTTCAAAAAATTGTACCTTGGGAATAAACTTAAGTTTCTTTGGGCATTCACTGAGGGCATCTGCTCTTCAGATCTGGGCATCTGCAAGTTAAATCTGGAAAAAAAAAGGCTTCATAACTAGGCTTCTGTTTGTTCCTCTAGGCATCCATTGCATGCGTCTACTCTTCAAGTTTGAGTTTTCGTAAGTTAAGGTTGAAAAACATTCTCTCAGGTCTGGCCTTCTGCACTTCAACATAGGACACCCCCGTAAAGTGATGTTCAACATTTGAATTCTTTTTCGATTGAATCCTACATCATAATTTTATCATTTGTTGCACAGACTCAATAAATATGTTAGTACGTCCAAATATCCATTTTCAAGGGTATTTCCAAAGAGAATATAATTTATTATAATTTTTTTAATGATGGCAACATTTATTCTAAGTTAGGCATTGAATTTACTAACTCCCCCTCAGTACATGCATTTAGTACTCCACCTTAAGATATGTTCAAGAGTTAGATTAATTTTTCTTGGATATGTTCTCTCCCCATTTGTTATTCTCTCCTTCATATATAATTCATATAATTGAGAGTTTCATAACCAATGCCTCAACCATTGGGGGAAAATCTGCCCAAAGCCTCTACCTTTGGGGACAATGCCTGCCAAAGCCTCATGATGCCATTGGGAACTTGTTCCAAAAGCCACAACTTTTGATTAAGCTCTTAAATTTACTTATCTTACTTTACTTAAAACCATATGCATGATAAACCACTTCGTAACATTTTGTAAAAACTATGATGCATGAATATGACAACATACAAGTAATGAAACAGAGCAAATCATCACACAATAACAAGTCTCCAAAGCACAATATGATTCAGAACTTATCATTCAAACACTAGTAGTAAAGCAACACAATCAATATATACCGCACATAAACCACATCAAAGGCACCTCATGGACTAACCTTCTATCAATCAACATTGAACAATACATACTCCATCTAACAGCTTTTCTCAACAGAGACGTGATCTATACAGCTTATTGATAACATAAATCTATCTAGAACAAACATACTAGCAATCAATTAAAACAACCATTAACAACAATACATCTCCAAAATAGGTTAGTAATAGCAACCGTAAGCAACACATCAAAGAACATCTCCAAAAATTTACATCTATCAACAAATTAACATCAAAAGCAAGTATCTCCCAAATAAAATTCCTATTTCTTGTGATGTAGTCCCAAAAGGGGAAAGGATACACACATTTCTTACCTTATTTCCTTGCTTTAAGTCTTGCAAGAGTCCTCAACCATCCCTTGAATCCTAAGCACTTTAAACATACCAATCCTAAATTAGTCGATGCAAACTTAACTCAGTTATTGCTATACCCTAAAACTAAGAATAACGCAACTTTACCTTGAAGAATAACCTTACTCCTCTACGACATTCTCCTTCTTTTCCTTCTTCCTCTACTACAGATGACTTCTCACACAACGTCTCTCTCTTGTCTCTCAACTCCTCTAAAGCTCACTCTCTCTGTATCACGATTTCTCCCTTTTGCAACTCTCCCTTCATGACCTTTTCTCTTCTTTCTCTCTCTCTCTCTCGGCTCCCTCTCTATCTCTCTGCACATTTACTCGCCAGAAACTTTCCTTATAAACTTCACTTTCTCTCTTCTTTTCAGAAAACTCTGCACTAAGTGGAGGAATGCATGCCATCCACGAAGTTCCATTCTCCCTTTCCTCCAATCAGAATACAACATCTTTAAAATTTCAAGCGATGTGTGAGATTCCTAGTTGATCATCTTCACGAAGAAGATTGACCGTAAATTCCATCCATACAAACTTCAAAGGCCATGATCGACCGCAAATCGTGCCTTGATCGGTCGTAAATCCTAAAAATTTGGAGTAGACGATTGATCACCAACACAACCCACGATCAACCGCTCATCATTTCGCTCACCACTGTAATATTTTGCTTGAACACTGGTTGATCACCTTCTTTCCCGAGATCGACTATAATTCTACATTATACACTCTGTAATGTTTTGTAATAAATGTGATCGACCGCTACTTTCTAACTATTTTCTAGAATTATGTAAATCATCTTTTCTCTTCACTCATCCATAATCTTAGCATAACATTACCACAAATAATATACCAAAAACTAATATAGTCCCATATAGCTCTAATTATTATCAATTGCCATCATAATTATCCTAAGCATAATATGACTCAAATTTAGGGTATTACAAGAATAACATCCTCCAAGTGAAGGATTTTCATCTCCTTCTCAAAAGAAATCTTAAGGAGATCTCTAATTAGTTTTTTTCTAAAAATACTACCTAAGGTATCCATCCCTAAATGATCTAGTCTTCTATGCCAATACAAACAATGAAGAGAATAATTCAAGCAATCTCTTGTTATATATCTTGAACACCCACTATCCAGATACCACTTGTCTTTCATGGAAGTTTATCTAACCTACAAGCCAAATTAGGTACGTTTATTAGGTACCCAAATTTTCTTGGGTCATTGAGTATTAGTCTTGGTTTCTTTAGAAACCCATTTCATTTTCTCAAAAAGTTTCTTGTCGTTAGTTTTCATTGGGAATACAAAAGCTTTATGACCTATTTTATTACACATATGACAAATAGATGGTCCAGTGGCTGGAAGATAATGAATGTGATGGGATAATGATATGATGCTTAGGTTGATGAAGGTATCGGAACTAGGGAAAGAGGATAGCGGCTAAGTGCTTAAGCGCAATAAAGAACTGAGGTAAGGAATGGGTAGTCTTGGGCATTTGGAGGCCCTACACCCAAGTGATTGTCGTGTGTGTAAGTTGTTGTTGGCTGATTTTGATTATTCCTATTGTTGCTTTAATTTCCTCTATATGATATGAATGTCACGTTTTCTTTTAGTACCTTGATAGAGATTTCATATGTTCCTTGTATGAATGTGAGAATGCTCCTTGGACTTGAATGAAATAGAGAAAGAATGATTAAAACAGAAGAGAATGAATGTACAGATTTTCCTTTAGTGACGATGAAGAAGTTAAGATGTTAGACGAATACTCTATGTTTCTTACAAATTTCTAATGATGTTGAAGAGGTTATAATGTTAGATAAATCTTCAAATGCTTCCTGTTTGGCTTTAAGAGACCTTGTTGATTATAGTCTATAGTGTGATACTTAAGCATATAGTCTATTCTAAATGTTATTCTCTTTGTCTGCCGTAAGCATACTTAGGAGTTATGTTTCCTTTCAGATATTGAGAAGTGTATGTAAGCAGGATTAGTTTTAGTTACTACCATTTTCATTAATATATATATATATATATATATATATATATATATATATATATATATATATCATTTTTCTTATGGAATGTTACTGCTGTTTTCCTTGTCATTTCCTTCTCGTTGATGTTAATACTTGACAAGTAAATGGAATATGCAAAGCCCTTGATGAATTATGTTGTTCTCTTGAGACGTTGCTACTATTTTCTCTTCACACTTCTAAAGGGAAAGTGAATAGAAATGAGAACCATGACTAGAATGGGAAGGCAAAATCAAAGGAATGAATGACTATGGTGATGATTTGATTATTTCATCTTCAGCATAAGCCTATTTCGTTGATATGTTTATTTTCACCGCTGTTGGTATCATACGAGAAGCATGTTGTAGTAGTTTTGCTACTGTGATTATAGTATAGAAAGCAGGATTATATTCTCTTCCATTGTATGTGTTAATTGTATATGCTTTTTTTCTGCTATTTCTTGTAGTCATTAAAAGCATGATAATTTCATTGTGTACTCGACTTAGAAGCATGTTAGGTGTTATGGATTCGCTGTTAATTTGGTTGTTAAAAAGCATGCGTAGTCCGATGAGATAATGGATCATAATATGATATAGTTCATTTGCTGTAGGTTGTCCATCAAACGAGCATGTTTAGTAGTTAGTTTCTTGTTGATTTATGAGAGCATGATTGGTGGTATGTAAGTTTCCCGTTGTTAAGCTTGATTCAGAGAATGATTTGAATGAATGAAATACTGTTGAATAGTCGTATAGAAGTACGCTGTTAATGATCGTACTTTCTGCTACAGAGTAAGCTAATAAGCATGTTATAATGTTTTCATTTCGTAGTGTGATTCACTACTGTTTTCCTTAAGTTACAAAGTATGTCTGTTAATCTGTTTTGTGATAATGACTGGTAATAGCACAGTTTTTGTTATGAGAAGCATGTGATGATGTGCGTTTCATTTATTGTTTAATGTCGATTTCCTAAAGTGTTGATATTGTTTCTTATGTATGTTTTTTTTATTTAGGAAGAAGTTAGATTGAGTTCATGTTAATAGAAACCAAGTAGGGATACCCTTCGGGGTGGTACCCACATGCATGAGTGAGGAAAACGATAAGAACAAGTATGTTCGGGACGAGTGGGAAACGTCCGTCACCGAAGAAACCCTAACGGCGGGATATGCCGAAAGGGAAAAAACTCTAAAGGCGGGATACGACGGAAAGAGCAAGAACTCTAAAGGCGTGATACGCTGGAAAGAGAAAGAGAAAGAACTCTAAAGGCGAGATACGCCGGAAAGAGAAAGAACCCAGAAGGTGGGAGACGTCGGAAAAAGGGAATGAATAGGGAGTTGGGGTAGATGGATAGCCCGGATCTAGCCTAGCTACTAGGATACACCCTCACCAAGTCAGGAAAGGGACTAGTATGCACACAGGAGGTTAGAGGCCGACAAACTAGGCCATCTCAAAGGACCACCCCCAAATCTCCAGCTCGATGTGCGAGTTAAGAACGTACAAAGAAAACGAACGTAATGAAAGAGTTTGGTTTGTGTGTCTCCCATTCCATGAAGAGCTAAAGAGAGAAATGCATAAATTATTTTTCCCCATCTCCTTACTGGGCGTAAGCTCACGTCCTTACTTGTGGTGGAGGTACAACGACGAACATATAGAAACAGATAAAGAGTAAATGAGAAACACATAATGAAGCAGGGGTGGAGGATTTCACATACACGGGATTCGAGCTGGCAAGGCAAATACAAAGGAGAGTAAATGGTTGTGAATCAACGAAGTTAATGGTCAAGTTTTATTTGATGGACGTAAGGTTGAATGGCTTAATATTTCCTTTCAAAGTTTCTTACGTTTCCACCATGATTTACAAAGGGTTATTTAATAACACTTCCGCAAGGTTTTAAATAGATGAGTTTCCTCACAGTATTTACGCTTCCGTACATATTTAATTAGTTGGTTTTCACAATAAGTTTTAAGAAAGAGTTAGTAGCGATTCGGATTTAAGCACTCTGATTTGTCTCAAAAAGAAAAATTCAAATTTTTATGCTCTTTTAACGATTTATGAAAATATGGGTCGTTACATTCCTTCTCTTTTTGACGTCATTCCCCTTTAGCGATCTTCTTTTCTTGTCATTTTCTTCATTGGAGAAACTTTTTGAATCTTCTTGTCATCAAGACATTCTTTTCATTATCTTCTTCTTTTTGGATTCAACTTGTTTGCTTGATGAGATTTTGAGAGATAAATCCTTCTTATTGGAGACTTCTTTCTCTTTGAACTCTTCCTTTCATTTTCCTTTATCATGATCTCATATATCATAAGAGACCTGATTAGTTCCTTTATCTTAATCACCTTAGGGTCACGAACTTCTTAGATAGCTGTCACCTTAGTTGCCTTGATCATAATAGACATATAAACATTTTTCTCACTAACTTTTTGTTGGGGTAAGTCCTACCAAAATCTTTCAAACCATTAGTAATGCAAGTAAATCGTATAAAAATTTAACCAATATTTCATCATTCTCCATAGAAAATAATTCAAATTCATGTACAAGTAAATTTGATTTACTTTCTTTTACTTGATTAGGTTCCTCATGTATGAATTCAAGTAATCTTCATATTTCACACGCATTATCACACCCTTGAACTTTATTGAATTCATCTCTATTTAAAGTACAGTACAATGTGTTCATGGCTTTAGCATTGAAACATAATCTACATGTATCATTTTCAACATATTCAAATGGAAATTTAGGGACATTTGTAGTATTTTTAAGTTTAACGAGAGCATATGATCTATTTTCTATCATTTGCCGTAAATTATAATCTAGTGATTGAATATATATCTTTATTCTTGATGTTCAATACACATAATCTTTTCCATCAAAATAAAGTAGTCTAGATATAGATTAACATTGTACATGCAAACTATTCATATTAAAGTCCATAGATATATTTCAAAAAAAAAAAATTCTATGAAATTTTTAATCACAATAAAAATTCAAGACCCACTTTAATACCAATTGTAAGATCGATTTAACCTAAGACCGAGGTGAATAAGATTTAACAACTATTTTGTGTGATTAAAATTATATTTGTTTGAAAACTCAAATTATATATTTTCTCTCATACTTAGATGTGCTAATTCTAATATATAAGTAATAATAATAAAATAAAGAGAGAGGAAAGAGAGTGCAAACAGTTTGTTATCACGCTCCAAAGCTCCTCTTTGAAGATTCTTTCCACTATAACCCTTCAAGTTACAAATGATTGAGTTTTCGGGTGTTACTCTTACCTTGCAATGACTCTTCATGGATGTCACCTTTTTCCTTAATTGAGATTACGAGTGTCAATTGAACCTTAACCTACTCTTCAGGGGCTTCACCCTCTTAGTTTTCACAAAGTATTAAAGATTGGTGGAAAGGTTTAAGTACAAGACCTAACTCTCTTAAAGATCAAATTTAGGAGTAGGAGATGTTTGGTTTCTAGCTCAAGAAAGAAGGCTTGAATATCAACTAGTGAACGGGCAGCACTTCAGTGTGGATGTGGTTTGGTACAGTCGATTGCGCTTCTATTTATAGAGACCTTCAAAAATATTGAGTTGCGGTCTTCCTCTAGTAAGCATTGGGCATCCTTGATATTACCATTAGAGACATAAATGAGGAAACAGACTTCTATGGGTTAAGCTAGGGTTACCGTTCTGGGGGTCTGAAAATCATGATATGGCATCCGCGTGAAGTTTTAATTTGAATGCTTGTCTCTATGACATGACTCATGCTAAGCTCTCTAGGAGTCCATTGCGGATGTCTGCACTTGTCTCCAAGATTTTGCATATTAAGCTTCGAAAAACAATGCTTTGGGATAGGGCTTCCTCAAGTTCCTCTAAGCATTCGCTAAAGGCTTCCGCTATTCAAAATTGGATGTCCACATTAAATTTGAAAAACATTGCTTCATGACTAGGCTTCTGCTAGTTCCTCTAGGCATTCGTTGCAGGTGTACGCTCTTAAAGTTTGGGCATCCAGAAGTTAAGCTTGAAAAACATTGTCTTGGGTTTGGGCTTCTACACTTCAATATAAGGCACCCCCTAGAGTGATGTTAAACACTTAAACTCTTTTTCGATTGAATCCTACATCATAGTTTTTTCATTTGTTGTATAAACTCAATAAACATGTTAGTACGTCCAAATACCCATTTTCAAAAGTATTTTCAAAGAGAATATAATTTATATAACTTCTAAATATAATCCATTCAAATAATTTAGACTATATTCATCAATAATTTTGACTTCATACACTCAAATAATTTAGAATAATGTATTCAAATAATTACACTCATAATCAAAACAATTATACTTCATTCCTATTAAGGCAACAACATAAACAATAATCTTAAATAGGTTCATGAATTTTTGTCCAGGAACATGACATCGTAAGCTACCCCATAACATGTTTAAGAAATGTGCTAACACATACTCGATCGTTAGTATGTGTACAACAAATGACCCTGCTCACTAGCAAAGCAAACATTGTACCCATGACTTGTATAAACAACAATGATAAAATCCATGTGTAGAAATAAACATGCATAAAAATACACATATATAATAAACACTAATATGTTTTAAGACCGTGCATGTCATAGAGAGTGTGAAAAATACTTTAAAATAAGAGTTTGAAAACCATAAAGCACACGTTCAAATATAATAAATAAAACCTTTACCTTGACCATGTCTTCCTTTCAATAACATAAAAATCCATACCCCCATAACACAATTCAATACTTGAATCTATAGTACCTATAATAGTACTCCTTCTGTTTAAGACTCTCAAAATAAGTGTTTGATCCTATAATTTGAACGGACCCCAACTTAAGAACTTACGTAAAAAGTGCCCAAAAATGGCATAAAATGGGCATGGGACTACAACCTTCAAACAATGGAGCCGCGGTGCCCAAACATCAGCAAAATTGTGACCCTGAAACTTATGTTCCATGATGCTTGCTATATGGGCTCTCCCATACATGTTAGTACGCGTTGCAGCCTTGCCATTACATAACAAGTGTCAACAGATATGCAATCTAAAGATTTACATAACACCGTAACTCAATGATCTTCATTGATGCAACGTCACTCATAGTTTCATCAATGAGCACCCAATGCCAATTGTGCAGCCAATCTTTCTCCTATTTCTCAACACCATTCGGTGTTGAACCCAAACCAGAATATACAAAAATTATTTTTGTGCAATAATTTTTTATTCCAAAGATATTGAGTTTGCGAACTCAAAATGGGTTTTTCACTTAAATATTCAAAAATAAGTAGCATCATAGAAAATTGGTATAAATTTGACTTGCTCTTGAAGATCTTTGATGTACATCTAATAAGAGTGCTTTGGCGACCTCAATCTATAGCGATCCAACAAAATTGTATTCTCTTAAACTCCCATCTCTGTCTTTCTTCATACAAAAGCTAAAAGTGATGGCTTTTAGCTTTTGTATGAAGAAAGAAAGAGATGTCTTATTTATAAAACAATGACACCAAAGTAGAGACCATCAATTGTTTCTGTTGAGAATTAAACTCAAAAAACGTTTTGCATTTTGGGGTGTTTTTCAATGAGTATTTGAAGGTTCAAATGGCAATCCAATTAAACATATGACCTATGGATTTTGATTCCCCGGATGTTTAGGTTTTGATGGTTAAAGTTTCAAGTCGTTTGGAGTTTTTTAGAAGACGTTATGAAAGTTTTAGTAACAAAAGGTCAGAAATTGTGATGTTTCGTATTCTGTCTTTAATGTCTTTAAGATGTTTATTGTTTCAATTATTGTACAAATTTGAAGAGTCTTATTGAGTCTATAAGTATTGTATTGTGCTCATTTGAGAAAAGAGAGTGAAATACAAATCTTGAAGAAACTTTGGAGTAGTGATCTTCCTTTCTCTCAAAAAACAAACACTCCATTTGCTATCAAATTGGTATCAGAGCTATGTCGAACCATGGTAGCACACCATTGGGACATATGGCGCTGCCACGACTCACCAAGACAAACTAGAACAATTGGAGCATTCAAATGCTTGCGTTGCTTGGTGCACAAGATGCGTGGGAAGTAGTCGAAACCAGTTTCACAAATACGGAAACCATTGGTGCCTTGACAGCAAATCAATTAAAGGCGTTGAAAGAAATGTGAATGAACGACAAGATTGCTCTCTATCTTATGTTTCAAGCAGTAGATGAGTCAGGTTTTGAGAAGATTGCTAGTGTAACAACTTCGAAGGAAGCAAGGGATACTTTCAAAAAGTGTTCAAGGGTGTCAATCGAGTTAAACGAGTGCGGCTTCAAACTCTTCGTAGCGAGTTGGAGGCCATGAAGATGAAGGAGTTGGAAGACATATCAACCTACATCATGCGTGTGCAAATGGTGGTGAATCATCTTAAATGCAATGGAGAAACCCTCACGGATGCAAGAGTCGTGGAGAAAATTCTTCGGTCATTGACAGAGAATTTTGATACTGTTGTATGCGCAATCGAGGAGTCAAAGAATTTAGAAGAGATGACCGTCGATGAACTTGCAGGCTCTCTTGAGGCACATGAAAAAAGGAAGAAGAAGAAGGCACAAGAAGTCTTGGAGGAGGCCTTACAAATGAAGACGACTATCAAGGAGGATAAAGTAATGTATGCGCAACACAACCAAGGAAGAGGACGTGGCTGTGGAGGCCATGGCTCTGGTCGCAGCGGAGGACGCAATCGTGGAAATAATCGCGAAGAGAAGGGTGAGACCAGCCAAAAAAATTGGAGTGGACGAGGACGCGGTTGTGGAAGAGGTGGCCGGTCAATTGTTCAACTGTCGAGTGTAACAATTGTGGCAAGTATGGACACTACGCAAAGGAATGATACTCCAAGAAGAAGATCGAAGAAAACGTGAATCTAGTTGCGAAAGATGAGAGAAAAGACGAAGGCGTTCTTATGATGGCCCAAAAGGACACCAATTCAAAAAATGACATGGTATGGTATCTCAACACCGGTGCTAGCAATCATATGTGTGGACACAAACATCTCTTTGTTAATATGCAAGAGATTAAAGAAGGAACCATGTTTTTTGGAGACACCTCGAAGGTTCAAGTTAAAGGCCGAGTAAAAATACATTTTTCAAAAAAGGATGAAAATGAAGTAATGCCTGTCAAAATGCCCGTCAAGCAGTGGCTAGAAGAGAGAAAGCTACTACAGGCGGAGATGCAACGATTGATAGAGAAGCTAGAAATGTCTCAGAGAACAGCTAAGGCCGAAGCACAACTCAAGGAAAAGTTGAAGGTGAGATTGAAGACGCTGGAAAACGGACTGAATCAAGTTTCAAGTTCCCCCATGAATCCCAGTGCCTTCTGCGGGCCTCTAAAAACAGAAATATCCAATAACTTTCTTGGTTTTCTAAAGAGTAATGGCGAACTTAAGAAGAGGTCAAACTCACACCCAAGGGCATCTGCATCCAGCAGGAGCTCTACTTTGCAACAACTAGATAAAAAAGGAGCTGCAATGGAGCTAAGGAGATCAAAGAGCCTGAAAGAGAGGTATGTTCTGGAGAAAATGTGTTGAAAAGAGGTATTTGGGCATCAAAAAGCAGAGTAGTCGATAGTGGCGAACAAATGGGCGTGGAAAATAAGCTGAACACAGTCAACAATGGCGATGATGAAGTTGTCAAAGAAACTGAAATAGAAGGCAAAACCAAAAGTGGTGGCAATGTTGATGATGGAGATATAGTCTCAAGCTTTATGCATGATCGACTACAAAAGGAGGTGATCCATCCCAAGAAGCTGTGCTGAGATGTAGATGACCGAAAAAGTACAACAGGATACGTGTTCTATATGGGAGACACGACATTCACATGGCTTTTGAAGAAACGGCCAATCGTGACTTTGTCAACATGCGAGGCAGAGTATGTGGCTATGTGCGCCACACAATTTTGCTAAGAAATATGCTACATGAGTTAAATCTCAAGCAACATGACACAACTGAAATATGAGTCGACAACAAATCAGCAATTGAATTGGCAAAGAATCCAGTTCATCATGAGAGAAGTATGTTTTCATTTTATTAGAGAACATGTTAAGAAAGGAGAAGTGCGAATGAGTCACGTTTCAAATCGTCATCAAGTGGCATACATTTTTACAAAACCGCTGCAAATGGTGCTATTTGAAAAGCTCAAGAAGATGATTGGGATGAAGGATTGCAAATGTTTGAGTTTAAGGGAGGAATTTGTTGAGAATTAAACTCAAAAAATGTTATGCATTCTGGGGCTTTTTTCCACGAGGATTTGAAGGGTCAAATGGCAACCAAATTAAATGTATAACCTATGGATTTGGATGCCCCAGATGTATAGTTTCTGATAGTTTAAGTTTCAAGTCGTTTAGAGTTCTCTAGAAGAAGTTATGACAGTTTTAGTAAACAAAGGTTAAAAATTGTGATGTTTCGTATTCTGTCTTTAATGTATTTAAGAGTGTTTATTGTTTCAATTATTGTACGAATTTGAAGAGTCTTATTGAGTCTATAAATATTGTATTGTGCTCATTTGAGAAAAGAGAATGAAATACAAATCTTGAAGAAATTTTAGAGTACTGAACTTCCTTTCTCTCCAAAGATAAACCTCCATCTACTATCAGTTTCAAGGTCTAACAATATAGGCCATGGTCAAATTAACGCAACAACGTATAACTTGGATAATTTAATGAAAGATTGTACTTTCATATAAAGTCCAAATTTTTGGGCCGGGGCACTAACATTTGTAGATTTCACTTATGGCTCATAGAATTAAAAATATATAAATAAACTAAATTTAAGCACAAATTACTCCTAAGCATGTCGGTTTGTGACGTTTGAATGTGTAATATCATACCTGGATCCAATTTAAAACATATACATGCAATATTTTCTTGGATTATAATATAAAATTCTTGTTTGGTAAAGTATAGTGAAGAACCATAAGTTAAAGTATAACACTGTTCAATGGTTCAGCAAGAATACTTTTTTTTAGTTGGTGAATTAATAATAAAAATATAATAAATGGACCCCTCTTCCACCAAATTATGCAAGATCTTGAGTTCTATACCAACATAGAATTAACCATTTATTACAACTCATCAAAAAACCAATTTCCTTTTTTAATTTTGAACATAATAAAGGGGAAAAAATTCTTAGCAAGTCTAAAATGTTCAAACTTTATGATCATAGTTTTTATTTCTACGTTCATTTACATTTTGAGAACACTTTGTTAGAGTTTAAATTTTTATTCTTATCTAAAACCGAAAACTTATGCCAAATCATCAAGATAATCTGAATATGAAAAACACATAAATCTATAAAATTACATGTAACTGAGTTTCTCGAACATTATCGTTGAGTCTGATCCTAGTGATTGCGATTTTGTAGATCAAAACAGTTTACTTCAAAAAAAATCTTCACTCCCTCTATTATATAAGTTAACAGAAGAAAAAGCAAACATAAAACTAATTGTTTAACATAGGAAACATATCCTTAATTATGTAACTTATTAATTATATAGACTATGTTTCTGATTCGGCCTATCACTTAATCAAGACCAGGCACTAATATGTTATACTTTATCAGATCTTTGTAACTCTGCTAACTTTAACAAATCATTTAATAATATATATATATATATATATATATATATATATATATATTATTAATATTATTATTAAATTTGTGAGCTCATAATGCAATTATGAATGATTCTTGTGTATTGTTTAATCTAAACCAATCTTTTGGTCTATTAGAGTTGGTATAACCTGATTTCTATATGGAACAGGCCACTTTGGGCTCACGTTAGGAATCTCATTAAATTTAAGGTTTCTAGGTTTATGTATAAATATATACTTGAGTTGCAAAACTCATTGTACCGATTTTGACTAATGATTTCTTTTATTTTTTCTGTGGTTTTATACATGTCTTGGGTTGTTCACGAAAATCTTAGTGTCCATTATTTTTTTATTTTCTTTTTCAATTCTCATTCAAATTTCAACAATTGGTATCAAAGTGTAGTTGAAGATTTTTGAAAATCGAAATTTTAATTTGTCGGAAGTATCGAACAATTTTGAGTTTTTGGATATTTGAGAAAAAGAAAAAGGAAAGAAAAAAATTCCTTGCTGGTTTCTTCTTCGTAACGAAGAAGAAACCCACACCGCTGTTATCAAACAGAGGGAGGAGAGAGGGGAGCGCCTCCCTTTGTCATTGCCGAAGGAGAGACCCACTACACTGTCGATTGTTCTCCACCACCAATTAGGTCCAGCCATCTACTATCGCTTCTCTTCTGTTCAGAATACACTGATCCTCGAAGCTGAAAAGTTGTGAAGCCTCCCGTCGACGAAAATCAAGCATACACAGTCTGCCACCTGCGCGTCCATCGTCTGTCCAAGCACCGATTGTCTCGGACCTACCATATTCCAGTCTGCCATCTTCTTACAAATAGTGCTTCTGCCTCCAGCTAGTGAACCACCAATCTCCAATCAGTGAACTGACGATCATGAAGATTCATTCGACCGATTTTCTTTAGGACTATTTCTGTACTGCATATTTGCTAAATTTTGGGTAATAAATAATTGCGTGTTTTGAGAAATTTTTGGGGTAAGAATTCTAACTTTACTGTATGGATTTTTCCAAAAACAAATTCTACAATTTGGTTGGATTATTGGTTCTGAATATTTTGGTTGCATTATAGGATATTTTGATTTTTTTGGGGTTCGAATATTTTGGTAAATTCTAAAATTTTTTGGGAGATGACTTTGATGATGTATGATTTTCTGATGTTGGATCGGAATATGAAATTTTTGATATGGTAAATAAAAATGTGAGATGTGCTTGCTCAGATGGAATTAGACAACACATTACTTGATAAAATGTTCACGTCTTGGACTGGAGAGGAGAAACTCATAAGAGATAGAAAGTTTTATCTATGATTTGTCTTTATTTACTAAATATTATTTTTGAAGATGTGTTGAAGGCAAAATCTACTATTGAGATATGGTCAAAACTAAAAGAATTGTGTATGCACAAAACCCTGACGAGTAAGTTGCATTAGAAGCAATAGCTACATTTTCATCATATAGGATAAAGGACTTCGATTAAAGAACACTTGGCTTTATTTAAAGAAATTGTTTCAGATTTAGAAACTATGGAATGCAAATATGATGAGGAGGATCTAGGGTTGATTTTGTTGTGTTCATTGCTTGCTTTGTAAAATGTTTTCTAGAACACTATTTTATATAGTCGTGACACATTAATCCTGAAGGAATTCTATAATGTTTTGCTTTTAAAGGAAACGATGAAACACCTTGTAGTTGGATCTGAAACTCAATGAGAGAGACTAGTTATTCGGAGTATAACATTAGAGAGGTCTGATAAAAGAAGCAGTAATAGAAAGGTTTCAAAGGGCAAATCAAAGTCTGGATTCAGCATGCACATTTCATATATGTCTTAATCAAGACTGGTTTTCAACATGAGTCTATGTCAAAAGGTGTCATACTGATGGAAAATAATGCATCGTGCAAGATAGTAGGTATTAGTACAGTTAGAATCAAAATCTATGATGAAGTTGTCAGAACACTTAGTGATGTGTGACATATTCTCGACTTAGTGATGTGTGACATATTCTCGCTGAGTACTCTTAATGTGAAATGGTACAGGTACACTAGTGAAGGTGGAG
The DNA here is from genome assembly GCA_022433065.1 of Begonia loranthoides. Lineage (NCBI taxonomy): Eukaryota > Viridiplantae > Streptophyta > Magnoliopsida > Cucurbitales > Begoniaceae > Begonia > Begonia loranthoides. The sequence continues at coordinate 15,649,120 of CM039468.1, forward strand.
TTTTAAAGGTCAGTCGTGGTTTTTTCTTCATGGTGAAAGGATAGAGAAAGTCTATAAATCAATATGTTCTCCAGCGATCAACAGTTGTTAGAGATGCCGCAGTTAGCAATTCATTATCAGATAATGATCTTATAAGCTTATGACATATGCATTTGGGGCATATAAGTGAACATGTGATGAATAAGCTAAGCAAAATAGGGCTTTTAAATGGTCAGAGTACAAGTAAATTGTAGTTTTGTGAGCATTGTGTTTTCGAAAATAGAAGAGAGTTAGATTCCCTTCGGGCATTCACGGTACTAAAGAAACATTGAATTATATCCACTCACATCTCTGGGGACCAATACTAGTGCCATTCAAGGGAGGGGCACAATATATGATGACTTTGATTGATAATTTTTTTAGAAAAGTATGGGTATTTTTTCTGAAAAAAAAAGTGATGTATTCTCTACTTTCAATGAGTGGAAAACAATGATTGAAAAGTAAACAGGGAAGCAGGTAAAATATCTTCATATCGATAATGGTTGGAGTTTTTTTGGAAGAGTCCAACTCTTTCTGCAAGTTAGAAGGAACTATGAGGTATCTGACAGTCCTGGGTACTCCACAATAAAACGGTATGGCAGAGCGAATGAATAGAACTTTAATGGAAAAGGTTTGATGTATGCTCTCAAATTTGGGTTTTCCTAAGTCATTTTGGGCTGAAGTTGCTGCTACTACTTGTTACTTGTTACATCGTGAATTGTTCTCCATCAAGTGCTCTTGATAAAAAAAAAACTACTGGAGAAGTTTGGTTTGGTACTCTTGTTGATTATTCAGTTTTTAGAGTGTTTGGTTGCCCGACATATGCTCATAATGATAAGGGGTCTGATTCATTCATGTTTGCTCAAGATTTCAGAATAAGCAATTATGATAGTTGTGTCGACACCAAGAATAATAAGATTGGGTCAGTTGTTTATTTGCTCTCATACATTGACGACCTATTTATCACAGTTAAAGATATGGAACAAATTCAAAGGGTCAAATCATAGCTAAGTAAAGACTTTGAGATGAAAGATTTATGAGCAACCAATAAGTTACTTTGGTATGGAGATACAAAGAGATAGAAAAATAAGAAAATTGAACCTAAGCCAAAGGGAGTACATTGAGAAAGTTCTCTACAGGTTTAACATGATTAAGGCTAAACCAATTGGTACTCCATTAGCTACTCAGTTCAAGCTTTCATCTGACTTATGCCTGCAGTCAGATAATAAATTAATAATATGTCACAAGTTCTTTATTATAGTGTAGTGGGATCTCTCATATATACTATAGTTTGCACGCATATAGATTTATCATACGCAGTCTATACGAATAGTAAGTACTTGGCAAATTTGGAAAAGAAACATTGGACAGTTGTTTAGTGAATTCTTATGTATCTGGGTGGAACTAGTGATGTCTATCTTCAATTTGAAAGAACTAAAGATCCTATCATTGGATATGTTGATTCTGATTATGCGAGAGATCTAAGAGGAGATCTCTTACAAGATATGTCTTCACAGTTGGGGGCTGTGCTATCAACTAGAGAGCTACCTTATAGGATATCATTGCATTGTCTACTATAGAGGCAAAATATATGGCAATTACGGAGGTTTTGTAAACAAGCTATATGGTTAAAAGGGTTGTTTGGTGAGTTCAACAAAGACTTGCAGATTGCCACAGTATTTTTGCGAAAGTAAGAGTGTTATCTTTCTCACTAAAGGTCAGATGTCTCATGAGAGGACGAAGCACATTGATATTCATTATTGTTTTGTTCATGGAGAGATTGCTCATGGTGATTTTTCTAAGTAAAATTAGTACTCATGATAATCATACTGATATGATGACCAAGATTTTGCTAACACCTAAGTTCAAATATTGTTTGAGCTTGGTTGCTATTAGCTACTAATTTCATCCTCAGGGGCTTTTGTTGAAGAGAAAATTTGCTGGAGTTTTGAAGATATATTTTATATCATGAAATTCATGTCAAGGTGGAAATTATTATACTTCGATTTGACTTGAATTCTATATGGGTCAGGTTGATTTCGAATCACGTTAGGAATCTTAGAATGATTAGGGTTTCCAGTTTTATGTTATATGTTTGAGTTGCAAACTCATTGTACTGATTTTGATTAGTGATTTCTCTCATTTGCCCATGATTTTTTATATGTATTAAGTTTTTCACGTAAATCTCGGTGTCTATTATTTTCTAGTTTTCTTTTCTAATTCTCTTTCGAATTTCAACATGGTCCATACACATTGATAGGTTAGACTTTATTAGATATCTATATGTTGAAACCGATTAAAATCCAAAGTTACTAAACCTTGAACTTGGAAAACATACCAAGATTGTAATCCATATTAAGATATTGATAGATTAAGAGAGCATATCCAAATCCATATCCAATGTGAGCAACCATTTGAGTCGGGTACAAAGGTGTTCCTCTTCTATAAGTCTCTCACACCAAATTCTCTCTTAAGTTGATTGATTTCAAGAAGAGAATGAATAGACTTGTGAATTGGGGAGTATAACCCTTCATATTGTGAAGTACGTAATAATCCTTCTGTCTATTGTAAATTGAAATAATTACAATTTTTTCTGCACACATGATTAGACCCCAATGGGCCTAACTCATACTATCACACATACTTTTTAGCTCAATAACTTAATATGCAATTAACCCCTCTATATATGTGCATTATATAATAATAATTTTATATTATATGGTGCATATCATATGTAGGCCCAACATATAAATTGAAAAATCTAACACTATAAGCCTATTAACTTTAACGATCACTCTACTATTGAGTTTAACTTTTTAATAGCTTATATTATAAAATTGAGTCTACCATATAATTGTCAAATTATATCAATGTCTTTGGTTGCTCATCTCTAGAGGTGGCTAACGGGCGGGCTGGCTCGCCAGCCCGCCCGCTCAGCCCGTTACTGTAGCGGTCCGAGCCCAGCTCGGACCGCTACAGTAACCGAGCGGGCTTGGCCCGGGCCCGGTAAGCGGTCCGAGCCGAGCCCGCATGCCTCAGCCCGCCAGCCCGCCAGCCCGGGGCTCGCGAGCCTGGTAAGCGGGCCGGCTCGCGAGCCTGGCGGGCTGGCCCGGCGAGCCAGCCCGCCAGCGAACCCGTCGAGCTTGACGATCTGTCGAGCTCGACAGTCTGCTCGACGATCCGTCGAGCTCGACAGATCTGTCGAGCTCGCGTCG